>VZSE01002452.1:11421-196382 GCA_013398275.1 Promerops cafer | reverse complement strand
CGGGGCTGAGGGGGCTCTCGCTCCGGTGCGGATTCGGGGTCACTGCCTGGGGGTCTCCGCTGCTCCGCTGAGGGAGGTCTGGCCCCGCTTGTGCGGAGGCTGCTGAGGCTCCGGTTGTAGCCTTGGAGTGTTTCATGTATGTGGGTAATGCGGCTGTTTAATGAGGAACGCTGAGGGGAAAGGTCGCGTATCTCAGCATTTTCTTTTCTTTCAGGATATGTGAAGAAGGAAAGGACAGTACCCTCGAACATCCCTATCTCTATGAGGTAAAATCATGGACTGGTTTGGGTTGGAAGGGAGCTTGAAGATCATTCCATTCCACCCTCTGCCATGGCAGGGACACCTTCCACTGTCCCAGGTTGCTCCAAACCCCGTCCAGCCTGGCCTGGGACACTTCCAGGGATCCAGGGGCAGCCCCAGCTGCTCAGGGCACCCTTTGCCAGGGCCTCCCTACCCTTATAAGAAGGATTTCTTCCTAATTTCCAATCTAAACCTATTCTATCACTGTGAAGCCGTTCCACCTTATCCTGTCACTCCATCCTCTTAAATAATCTCTCTCCATCTTTCCAGTAGGCTCCCTTCAGGTACTGCAGGAAGGCTGCAAGTGGGTCACAAATGAATGCAATAGCATTGGAAAACAGTCTGTGGGATTATTAAATTTTGCATTTTCTGGTTAAAAAAGAAAAAAGCTGAAATGCAGTGTCTCTATACAGTGTATTAAAAAAATTTGATTTTTTTTTTTTCTTTTTTTGCAGACTGACGTAGAGATCTCATTGGTTGATGGCAGTTGCAAAAGTCCTGTTGAAAAATTTTGGAATGGAAGCAGTGCAATGTATATTTTGCAGAAAGCTGTAAGTGTGCATGGTAGATGTTAAATGTAATTCAGACTTTTGAATTTCCATCAGGTTTTTTTTCACACGCCTTGCTGTTTTTGACTTTCATGCACATTTCTCTTAAAGACACATACTGAAGAAAGCAACTCCATGGAGGAATCAAGAACAGATGATGCTGTTTATGCCTCTGAGGTTTTGCCAAAGGAGAGTCCTGGAGCTCTGGCTCTTTCTGTTGGAAGAGCAAAGTAAGTGTGAAAGCTTTCCCTCCCCTTTTGAGAGAGTTTTATTTTGTAATTTCGTGTCTTTTTCTAATACTCAGAACCTGTATTTTCAATCCCCTAAATAAAATTACTCATTGTTTATGAGAAGTTGTGACTGTTTTTCATCCTGCAAAAGGGCCTCCCTGCTTTTAATGGCTAAAAGTGTTTAAAAAGTAGTTAAAATGCAGGTATTGGAAAAGCACTTGTGAGCTGGGCTGTTGGGTTAATGGGATTCACTGAAAAAAAGAAAAGCTCACTAAGACTTCAGTGTTTTTTTTTTTTTTGTAAAGCTCCTGTTAAAAAAAAGCCCTAAAAATCTGATTTGTGTCTTTGGTGTTATTAAAACACCAGTGCATGGTGCCAAAATGGGGTTTACCTACTTAATGTATTCTTTTAATTAGCTTAAAATGTAATATTCAATTATAATTTTAGAATCTTCAGTCTGCATTAATATATTGTGTTATTTGCTGGAATCTTATTTTCTCCCTGTTCCTGTTTCTAGGCAGTTGATTTCCTTGTACACAATGGTGCAAAACCCCAACATGACCTACCTGGGGAAAAGTGACCTGGTTGTGCTTCCTCCCCTCTGGGCCAGGTGTGATGGTTCTGATCCTCAGCACACCTGCTGGATTGGAGCTGAGCCTCTCAAGGCTGGAAGCAAAGTCACAGGGCTCAATATTTACACGGTTTCATGTGATGGTAAGGTGATCATGGTGTACACAAAATTAAAAAAAAATGTGGGAATGCTGATGTCACAATGCTGTCTTTGTTCTTTGTGTGATACTGGCTTGGAAATGCTCTGTATTGCTGGTTTTAATGAACAAGAAGGGATTAAAATAAGAGAAAAGAGGTTTTTAACTAATGCTGTGTGTGGGAAATGTTTTTTTAATCTATTTGATGCACCTGTAGCTGTGCAGGCCTACCTCAGCTCAAGTGCAGCAACAGGAAATTTAAACTGCTGCCATTCAGCATCTTACACAACCTGAGCCATTCTAAACATTTATGCTCATATCAGCTCCTATAACCAATAGGAGAAATGCAAGGAGAATTCCTGCTTTCTGAATGGACAGCACAGTACACCAAATGGAGTATTGGGGAATGAATTGAATTGTGTCAAATAGGGTTTTTTGATTCTCACTTTTTTCCTTTCCTAGGTCCTACAGCTGATAAAACCCGTTTTGCAAACCTGGAAGAGCTCAAAATGGAACATAAAATAAGGCATCATTCATCTGTTGTAGGTTTTTACACTCCGTCATGGCTTCAATTGAAGTTTAAAAATTCTATTTTGGGATTTATGATGCTGGTTTGGGGATGTTTTTTAGATCCTCTATGGAAACCACCTCAGTATGATTCTATGGTATAACAGTCTGATTTCAGGTCATGTTTATAATGCATTTGTCTGGTATTAACCCTTTTTTGCCTGTTTGTGAAATGCTTTTAAAATTACTTTGCCTGCTGTAGTTTCGTTGTTTTTACTTTTGAAATCTGTTCATTTTAGGTGACAACAAGAGGATTTGCTCAGTATGAGCTGATTGCAGGTGCTGCAATAGAGGACACCATTGCAGAATCTGGAAGCAACATCTGTGTGGATATCACATGGAATGGTGTGGAAAAGATTCTGGAGACTCCCCCACTGATCTCTGCTGCCACCCTGGTAAGTCAGGATGGAAAAAGCAAATAAACCCAAGCTCTTGGCACAGTTCACATCATGAGTAGTATAAAGGATAGAAGATAAACGTAACCTATTCATAAGCTGAATTATAAGTTGTACTGAGATGCTTCTCGCTGATGAAAATTTTAGGACACTTGATTTCTAAAGTTTGAAATTGAGATTATCTTGTGGAACTTTCAGAATATTGTCCTGGAGTCGGGCGACCCCAGAAGTCCTGTCTTCCAGCTGTACCAAGAACTGCAGTTCCTCTTGGTGAGTGCAGGGCAGAAATTCCAATTTCACATTTGCATGGAATGGGGATTTTATGTGCTATAATTTGCTTTATTGAAAACTTCATCAGATGTTCCAAAGATAACTTCAAGCGTTTATTTTAGCTGAAACTTTGAGTTCACTTTTAGAAATCTTGAATACAAAGAGGACAAGTCATCCAGGAAATTCTGAACATTTGTAACTCCTGGTTAGCTGTGCAGAGATTTGTGATTCTTGGTGAAGTTATCTGTGAAAGATGATATGTGCAGGACTCCCAAGGAAAACTGATTTCTGTTGTGATTTTCCTGCTGCTTTTAGGCTTTGGCTGAAGGTCTGAAGACGGGTGTGACTGAGTGGCCTGAGCCATCAGAGTCTGAATCAGCTCTTAAACTGGTCCAGGCCTTTCTGACTGGTAATTGCTGCTTGTTCCATGGGGAGGGAGGGGTGTGGCACTTCGCAGGAGTAAAAGGGAATTCCTCATACAACTTTTAAAGCATTAGAACTGGAAATGTTCATTTCTATGCTGTAACCACTGCACAGAGTAGTTAAATAGGTTAATGCATATTTGTCATTTTTCTTTGTCCTAATATCATAGATCAAAATAGTAATAATAAAAAACAGTTTTTAAAAGTCTTTTCAGACTATATCCTTACCCATAAAACCATTTTAAAATGACTCAATTCTATTATTCAGTGTATTTGTTAGTTATGATGTGCCTGGGGATTAATGATTGGTTTGATGACACTTTTCATAATGGTGAAACTTATTTTTTTAACTCTATTAGATTTAAAGAAGAAGCTGGATGGAGATTATATATTTGAAAACAAGAATGAAACAGAGGTGTGTGCAATTTCCTAACAAATGCTTTGTCATTTTGCTTGCCTTTTAACTGCAGTTATTTCAGATTTTGACTAAATCTTATATATTATTCATATGTGTAAATAGTGATGTAAAGGAATTTGCTTTTGCTTTCTGTCTCTGCTGTGTAAAAATAATGGGAGAAGGTCTGATTTATTCCAGGAATTCTGACCTTTGTGCCATTGCATTCTATCATTAATTTGCTTTTCTTGCCTAATTTTTATATTTGGGGCCAATTTAATAGTATCAGTTGAATATGTGTCTTACTTATCTAGAGGTTTATGATACTATGAAGCAATGGGCAAATTTGAATTATAAAAAATATGTTTGGTTTATATTAAGATTTTTTTTCCCCTCTCAGCCTACAAGGAAAGGTTTAGGTCTGTTTTCTATTAAGAGAGAAGCAGCATTTTGTTGATAATCTAAGAATATATTGAATTCTCTGGCAACAGAACTATTCTGTATCAGCATTACAGGGAAGTAGTTCTCTGTTCTGAGAATTTCTGTGTCTGGATTTTGACCTCCCAGGGCACTGCTGGGTACACAGATAATACCTGGCTGAGATCTGAAGTCTCTCTGACAGTGGCTTCTGTTTCCTGCTCCAAGGCTAGCAGTTATCCAGTGAGATAATTCTGCAAAGAATCAGACTCACTTTTAAATAAAAGTATACTTCCAAATTCCTGTCTGGTAGTTTCCTTGGAAAAGGGGGCAAATCAGTGATGCAGCCAGTTTTGATCTCTGGAGAAATTCAGATGTGGAAAGTTTTTGACTCTCAAGCACCATTTTTCATTGAAGACCAATAAATTCTTCCAGAAAATCAAATGTGACACAGCTGCTGTGGACAGTTGCATAAAATCAATCTTTGGTGAGCGAGGAGACCTGGATTTTACTGAGCAATTATGGTGCCAAATGAAAAGTGAGTGTATTGTGCCCCATTTGTTTGCCTTTCATTTTCTTCTCTACCTGCCAGACAGTACTGCTTTGTCAGGGAAATTCCTGTCCCTTTCTGAGTTCTAAGGACTCATCAGCTCTTCAGAAAATTGGGATCAGCAGTCTCTTCCTAAAAGAGCCCTTTTTAGGGATGTAGGGTGATGTACATCCTGCATTTTCTTACAACCTTCCAATGGCAGACCAGCATCTAGCAGGAGAAAATTTCATTTTATTGAAATGATAATTTCATTTTATTGATAATTTCATTTAGTACCTTGCAAAAGGTACTAAACTACTGGCAGTTGCTCTAAAGCTAAAACCCATCTCTAAAACTGCAAACTTTGTAATTCCTTTTTCTCTAGATCTGAAGGACAATTTCCAGTGTATACAGAGTTCACTGGTCTCTGTTGATCATTGGTTTTTTAGAGTAACCTTTTTTGAAGTCATCATATGACAAAGCTGCCAAAAAGCTGTGCAGTCTGTAATTTCAGCTCTCATTCTTTAATTGAGGAATATTGTTCATGCAAGGGTGTGATAGCCTGTAGTTATTGACTTAACAGCCAGAGAAAGAGCCAGGATTGATAATTAAAATATTGTGTTTTTTTTTCCAGGTGTCAGTTCCTATCAGGAGTTAATAGACTGTTTCACACTGGTCATAAAATCCCTGGAACGTGGTGAGATACAGCCATGGGTATGCATTTGTATTTCACAATAGATTATAAAATTTGGGATAGTTTCAAGTAAAATAATGAGACAGAAGATTTAGAGATTTAGTTGATTTTTATAGTTTAGTTAACCCAAAAATGTATTTTAGAATGTACTTTTAGAATGTATTAAGTAAAATCACATACTCTGTAACCTTTACTATGCCTCTAGAAGAATTTGCTGTGTTCTCAGGAATGCAGGCACTGGGCCTTTCTGGTGATAAGAAAAATAGAGAATAACCTAAACATGCAAGAGGAGAACTAGGAATGCAGAAGACCAAGATAAGAGGGGCTCTTAGGCTCCTAAGACTGAGCATGTTTAGTCCAGTGATTTAGACTGAGCCAAAGTGCAGGAACAATAATAAAAGTGAAAGAGTTCAGGCTAATGAAAAGCTGGAGCCTTCATCTTTGTAAGCCCACCCTGGGACCACCACAGAGAACTAAGCATTACCATACACAGCAAAGATAAGCAGGGTCAGGAAATGAATATGTGTGAGGCAGATGGTATAATTCTATGCATATATAATAATAATGGATAAATAGAGAACTGAGCTCGGAGGGAGGTTTACACAAGACTTAGAAAATTATCTCCCTTGTGTCCAGCACTGCCAATTGAATACACAAATTCACAGTCTCAGGGCTGTAAAGTCTTTCCCAGTTCTTGTCCCTTTGCTGCCCCTCATTTGTGTTGTTTTTAAATGGTGGATTTCCTGGTGTTGAACTTCTGAACAATGCTGATGATGTTTCATGCACAGTTACATCACAGACTTGTTTATTTTTAGATTCACCAAGGGAGTAGCAGCTTCTTAAGTCAATTGATCCAACAGTCCTACCATGGGAAGATGGAGGACGTTTCCCTCAGTGACATCACTCCCATTCAGATGCTCCTGGAGGTTGGCTTGGAGAAGATGAAGAAGGATTATGTCAGTTTTTTCATAGGTGAGCCTGACACTTGGTAACAGCATTAAGAATTCAAGAGAAAAGGTGTTCCATGCAGGAAATAATGAACTTTTTGGGTAACCTCCATCTCTCTTCCTTCCCATCTGCTGAAGTGCAGTTTCCAGCTTCCTTAATAACTTTTCAGCTTTTAAATTTCAAAATTTTAAAAACTTACTTGTTTCAAAAGGAGCATAGCTTTGTGTTTTTCCATGGTTGTTACCCCTTCATTTCTTTTTGGCATCTGTCATCCTGTTTTCATTCTTTGTTTATTTGCTTTTTTATTTTCACTACTTTTGTAAACTTGTGTGTCCTGAGGAGGATGGTTGTCTCCAAGTATATGATGGGTTTATTCATTGTGCAGCCTTGGTGATAAATAAAATCATGCCTTAACCATACCACTTCAGAGGGGTTTTCTTGTTTGGAATGAATGATCATGTCAGTAAATAACATCACACTCCTGCTGACTTTGTAATTGAGTAGAATTTCCTGTTTGATCACCTGAAGGTTGCTTAAATTTCATCGGATACCATGTATTAAATTTTAATTATTTTTTCCTGCTGTTCCTTTTACAGGCCAGGAACTTGCAACAGTAACCTACTTGGTGAGATGCTTCATTTTTATTTTATAAAGCAGAGCATGCTTAGCTGATGGTGGGATGCAGATTATATAAGCTAAGGAACTGAACTGCAGATCATGAGGCTGGAACAACACACTGCAGAAAAGTCATTGTTTTGTTTCCTTATTCCCAGATAATTCCCTTGATATCTGATCTGGATCACTGTCAAGGCAGTGAACTTTGTCACGCTTTGATGGGACTTTGTTCTGAGTCTGCTGGGCCACTCTAAAAATCTTGGCTTCTTCAAGAAGCAGGAAGATGATTTTATTTACTGAGGGTGTGTTGTGTGTCTGTGGCAATGGAGTGCTCAGGTAGGAGCAGAAGCTCTTTGCTCTTCCAGGATTACTTCATTTCCACATCAGTGGATCTCCAGGAACAAGTCCACCGTGTTCAAAAGCTTCACCATGTGCTGGAAATAATGGTCAGCTGTACAGGCTTACTGCAGTTCAGACATGAGAACCTCTTCCCTTTGACACAGTAATTATTTCATTTTTGCTTTTGCTTTTGAAATGACAATCACAAATAGAGTATGTTTGACAGTTTTAAAGAAACACCTAAATGTTGGTGATAGTGAGACTGCAGGAGGAGCAGTTGGATCTGCCTGACAAATTTTGCTTTGGGACTAAAACTGAAAACTAAAGGAAATAATAAAATATGAGAGTATAGTTAATTTTGCACAAGGTTTGTGCTCTGTTGTACAAACATTTCTTTAAAGAAAGTAAGCTGATATCTCTTGTAGGATTTGCATGAAGTATTACAAGGAAAACCCTCTGAATGAGAAGCATGTGTTTCAGCTGCCCATCAGACCAGCTCTTGTGAAGAAATTCTATCAAAAGTAAGAGAAACTTCAGCATTTGCAGCATAAAATTCAGATGTGACTGAATACCTGACTCAGTTTTGATGTTTTTTGATTATTCTCTCAGTGATAACCCTAAAGTCTGGAAGGTGGAGATAAGTAGTGGGCATGGACAGAAGGAGGTTAAAACAACGTGGCAAGTCAGTACCAATGCTCCAGTTGAACATGGGACATCCAGCAATTCAGGTGGGGAATGTTGGTGGTGAAATGAAATAATCAAGGCACAAATTCAGTTTTTATCCTGAGTTCAGTGGGTCTGAGCTTTATATTTACTTCTTATCAAAAACAAAATGATATTTTGCCTTCTACTTAAAAGAGTGAGGTGGTATTTACAAAATTAGGATATTCAGAAAGTGGTGACTTTTTGCCTTCTCACCTTGGCTGAGTTACATTTTTAGAGTTAAAATGACAGAATAGTTCTAAATATGAGATTATTGATACCCAAAAAATCTTGCACCTTATTTCTAAAATGTTTGCCAATGAATCTGAGAAGAGTTTTGGAGAGAAATTTCCCTGTTGTTAATGCTGATCTCAAGTCAGAGAAGGTGCAAAGGGGAGATCTGCCTTGCTGCAAGCAAATGTAGAACAAGTGGAAGAGCATCAGAATGGGGGAGAATTAAGCAGAGAGACTGGTGCAGAAATTATTTGCCTTTTTGGGATGAGGTTTGATGTGAGGATTTGGTAAATCTTTCCTGTCATTATTGATTTTTGTCATGAAGTGCTTCAGTAAAACTGCACTTTGAGAGCAGTTCTGGAAGCTGCTCCATGAACTAATCTCTACCTTCTAACAAGAGAGGCTAATCCCAACTTTCCCCTTTGTCCTTGCAGGTTTCCTTTCTGACTCCACAGTAAATGGAAGCAGTGAAGAAAGGCTGTATTTTATTACCATGACTCAGTGCAGTCAGGTGCAGTTCACTTAAGTTGATGTTACTGAGCAAGCAGGACTGGAAAGGTACAGAAAGAGGAAAAAGTCAGTGTTTTCTGTCCCAACAGAACTTGCAGAAACTCTGGGCTTCAAACAGTTCACCCTCACTGACTTATTTGCTTTATTACACTTAAGTGGGACCTCCACAGCCACAATTCACCTGTAGGCACCTCATTTGTTAAAAATGTAGTGCAATCATGACTGTACAGTATAAATATTTTGTAAATATGGTGGATATTTTTCGTATATTTACAGGCATTCAACAAAGTTGTGCACTTTGGGGTTTCATATTTTATTTTTTGATTATTAAAAATGCAATCAGACACTGTTCAAAGTGTGAATTATCTTAACCAACAAACCAAGCAATATTGTTATGTTCTCCTGGGATCAAGTGATGCTTCATCATCCTGGGCCTTGGGATCTTCAGCCACTTTGGGTTTCTTTGTCCCTGTATTTATATTTTGGAGTATTCTTGAAAATACTTCTCTCTCCTCTTCAAATTATTTTATTCCTTCAGTGTGAAGTGAGTTATTTTAACAGTGTTTCTTGTATGTTTTGCATAATTTTTAAAAAAATAAAATCAGTATAATTGGCTGGACATAATCATTTAAATATGCTGGCAGTTGCATGTGTTATGTTGAATAATCAGTGAGGTAACATTTTGGTGGTCTAATTTAACAATTCCATAGTTTCATACGTGCTGACTAAATCTGAGACAGAAATATTTTGCATTAAAAAGTTAACTATGTGTAAGTAAGAATAAGGAAAACCTCCAATATTCTTGCTTTTAAAAACTATAAATTATAAATTATTATGATATGTTTTTATAACTTCTTGTTTCAAGCACAGGAAGTTGTATTTCAAGTACAGCCAGCTGAATTGTGGAACCAAGTTTTTATAGTACTTGTTTCTACCCTGCAGTAGAAGGGAATTTAAGGTGGAATATTCATTTTGGAAGTACTTGGATTACTTAAAATCCACATTTTTGTGTGTAATATATTATAAAGTTGTGTAAGGTGAGTCTGGTTCCTGTAGACCAGACTGCAGAGATGTGGTTTAAATCTGATTCAGAAGTTGTCACCTTGGATTACTCACTTCAAACAACTCTTCACACCTAAATAGCAAGGTATGCATTATCCTAACTGTTAAGACATGAATAAGTTCATATTTAAGCAGTGCTCTTGAAATATTTAAGTCCTTTTATGTTTTAAAATCATGTGTCTGTCCTTCTTCAAATAGCAATTACATGGTAATCAAAATGCTGTTGATGAACAGACTGAAATCAGAATTTGCAAGCAGCTTTTAATCACTTGAAATTTGTACTGGCAAGATTTGAGTCACTTTACTCTTAACTATTTTTCTGGTGAACAAAATGTGTAATAGTCTGCAAAATAATAAGGATTGTAAAATCAACTACTTAGAATCAGTGGAAAGAGAATGTATTTTGGTAAAAACAAAATGATGTTTTGGGAATTGAATAGAAAAACTATAAAAGCTCTATGTGGATTGGTAAATAATATTTCATTACAGGGGTATAAAAAGAGGCATCTGTGGTAAATTTTAACCACTCAAAGCAGCTGCAGCTTAGTCCTTTTGGCAAATGAAGATATTTGCAAACATCAGTTTTAGTTGTGGTTTCGAAGGTAGAATATGAGGAGAACAATACTGATGAGAATGCAGAGTGTGAAAACTGTAGGAAGAACAATCTCTGTCACCATTTCCATGTGAGTAATCAGGGAATCTAAAATTTGAGAAATGAGGAATATGTAAGAGATTTGATGCCCTGGAGTACAGTAATACCTAACTTAGAGTTAACATAAAGATTTCTTTAAACATAAGAATGTTGACATTGGCATAAACAGCAAACAAAACAAACAGAACTTCCTAAGTCTGCCAAAGCTGGAGCAAATCCATGATAGTTTTCCCTCTGGTTTTCAAGTTGAATTTCTGAAGACATATCAGTGCTCAAAGGGCTGCAGAAATTGTCCTTGCTGTGAATTAGCTGCAGTGCATTACCAGTATTTTACTGGTTCTTTGATATTTATTTCCCTCATCTCAAGGTGAATGAAAATTGTCAGAGAAATCCTTGGGAAGCTTTGGCCTTTTTAGGATTGTTCTGTATCTGTTTGAAAAATTAAATGGGTGTTATTTTGTAGAACTTAATTCCACAGAGAAGCCTGGAAGAGTTCAGTAAACCCAGTTCATTCCCACTGAACATGACTTGGAAGTGGAGGCTGAGCAGGATTAACTTAGGCTGACTGCTGGGATGTTTCCTACCATGTGGAATTTAGCTCATCCTCTTTGATCTTTCTTAATAAAATTCCTACTTCAGGAATTCTGAAAGGTCCTGAATTACACCAGGAGGTTTTTTAGGTGCTCTGGATCAGTTTTGTTGGGGTTTCTTTGTTACCAGGAGCATCAGAGCCCAAATTTAATCCTTAGCCCTTTTATTTATTTTTATAGTTCTGCTTTACGTAAAAGTCAAACATTTAGAGATTTTCTGTCTGTGTGGTTGTCTTGATTTGTCTGGGTTTGGTTTGTGTTTGAAAAAGCATTCAGCAGTTTTATTTTAAGGAGAATGCTGTCATCCCCAACCTCAGTTTTAAGTAGTAGCTCTTCCAGTTCCTGTATTTCAGTAACATCCACAGCTGATCCACTTAGCTACGGTGATTTTAGTTGGAGACAGTAAATAAAGACATTTTTCTTTAGAGATTTGTAGTACTTTTGAGGAGAAAATACCTTTTAGCAGTATTCAGAGAGCAATTGAATATCTGAACTTGACAGAATCTGCTTTTCTAAACAAAGCAGAGCCATCATTACCTGCAGCAAGGTGCTGGTGTGTGGCAGAGCAGGTGTCCATGGCCTTCTGATGCCAGTTCTCCACCTGGGAAAGGGTGACAGTTCTGTGAGACTGCAGCATCCTCCTCACTCCCACAGCTCCCTCCCTGCCCCTCAAGCCCTGTCCCTACAATTGACCTGAAACTACTTTATTCTACCAACACCTGGTTTTCTGAAAGTTTCTTTGTGGCTTTGTGGGTTTTATTTCAGTGTATTTCTCCGAGTTAATTGTTTGATAAAATTCTTAACAGCACGTAATACATTCCAGGTTATTTTCCAGTAGGGTAGTACATATGTGGAGTTTTCTGCCTAGAAATCTGACAGCACTGCTAAAGAACTTCTGATGGAGAATTTTTGACTGCATCAGTAAGTCCAGTTGGAGTTTGTGGAATGCTTTAGAAACAGTAATTGAGGCTGTTCCCACTTTCAGTGTCTGATTATCCCTGTATTAAACAGATCCCTAATTTACAGAACCAAAGTGTCACTTCTGTACCATATTCACCTAAATTGTTTCCTGAAATTCAATGTGATATTTGCACATAAAGAAAAAGGAAAAAAAGATCAAAATTAGCAGCTGACATCACCTCTCTTGGATTTGGGAATCCATTTGCACTGATAATCTTTTTGTAGTAGTCAACAGATGCCTTTGGGTACCGTGGTTTGTTCTTGTTTTTGAAGTCAATGTGGTAAAGCCCAAATCTTTCAGAGAAGCCTTTGTTCCATTCAAATTTATCCAGCAGTGACCAGGCAGTGTAACCTTTGACATTTACACCATCATTTAGAGCTGGAAATAAAAGAAATAAAATTAATAAATAAAATAATAATAATAAATAAATAATAACTATAATAATAAATATAAATAAATAAAGTAAAATAAATTTAGAGCTGGATAAAGGTGGTGTTTGTCCTTAAAATATGGTTCTGTAAATGTTTTGGTTTATAGCTGGAAGAGATGGGGAGGAGGACAGAAAAATGAAGTACAAATTAATTTAGATTCTTTGAAGCTGTTGTCTTTAGCTTAAAGGTACTAGAGCTCTGTGGGCATAGCAATTTCTCCTTTCTGAAAGTGGAAACTGGTGATTTATTGCAGTATTAAATCTCAGGTTATTGTAGTTATTAGTATTAATATGTTTGCTTAGATGGACATTTTGGTGAAAATTTGAGAGTCTGGTTTGCTGTCCATTTTGACTTGAGAATAGTTATTTCTCTGTGATGGAAATGACAAAGTAAAAAATCAGCAGAAGGTGAAAATACTCCAAAAGTCAAATCCTATAAATCTGTTTTGAAGTGACCTTTGAGTATCTCATTGATGTATCCCTTCAGGTACTGGATCCTCCACTCATCACACAGCTGAGGGCACTGCACTGTTTCAGACACTCCATTCTCTGTCACATAAATCAGGGGGTTCCCATACTGGGTCTGCAAACAGAAATGTTCCAATTGGTTCACACAGAATCATTTTCTTTTGACAGAATATGTGAATTAGCAAAGTGCATTAAAAGTAATTTTCTACATTTACTTAACCTAAGTAAGAAAAATGTGTAGTAGGAATTGAAGTTAACTATGGGGTTTATTTTAAAATGACTGAATTCTGTAGTTCTCTGAGCTGAAATTTATTGGAAAAAAGCAGCATTTTCTGCATTTCTTCATGCAGAAAAGCCAATTCTTTATTCACAAAGCTCATATTTGTAGGAAACAGCAGAAAGCACTGTGGTCAGCAATACAGTGAAACTCAATTCATTGGTCAGCAAGGGCTGTTGTGTATGTCTATCAAATTTTCTCTCTCTAGATATGTTTACATTTTTCCTTTGTGGGTTCTCATGGGACAAATCTTATTGTTTACACAGGTGCATTTGTTTTTCACCTCAGAATAGATTGTTGTGTTAAACAAACTTCTCATTCTCAAAATAGCTTCACATAGGATTTGTAAATTGCTTGTTAGCTGCTTAAAAGAAAGGCAGGCCATCTATCAATTCAGCAGAGCAATGCCCAATTTCATAAGGCCTTTTCTTTATAATTCTTCAACCTGTCTACGACAGAAATTAAGGGTTTTTTGACAAAGAAAGTTCCCTCTAGGACAAGACCAATAGCTGGAACTGTTGAAAATCTAAATCTAAACCAGGCATTTTGTTTGCTTTCCTTATAATTAAAGATCTGCTCTATTCACCTTAATGAAGTTGAGTAACCTTCTGAACCCCCAGGGCACAGAGTAGAGCCACTTAGGGCCTGGAGCTGGCCAGCTGGGGTCCACCAGTTCAGCCAGGTCATGGTCAGTGTGGTAACTGGACACTTGGAGGAAGGGAAGGTTCTTCTGCAGGACATAACGAGTGGTAAAATGACCAATTCCCAGGAAATCCGAGGTGCCTTTAATGTAGGTTTTCTCTTGCACTGAGAAAGTTGGTAATCTCGATGTCCCCAGGCCCTGCTGGGCACTCTTCCTACCTAGCAAAATAATTATAGGAAACAACTTCTGAGGAGCAGAGAAATTTATCTCACCACCAATAAATCATAGAATCATAAAATCCTGGATGGTTTGGGTTGGAAGGGACCTTTAAAATCATCACCTCACCCCCTGCCATGGGCACTTCCACTATCCCAGGCTGCTCCAAGCCCCATCCAGCCTGGCCTTGGACACTGCCAGGGATTCAGGGGCAGCCACAGCTGCTCTGTGCTGGGGCCAAATATAGTTTTCTTGAATTTAGTGTTAATGTCAAGGACACTTGAGCTTAACTGGTTTTTTAAGATGAGAAAATCTTTCATCCTTGTGGTTTGGAGAATTAAGTTGGGTACAATACATGGAGAAACAGTGATTTAAAGTGTCCTGGTGTGTCCCCAAACTGGTTTAGGAGCTGTGTCCAACCTGGGGGCCTTTGGTTGCTTTGCTGTGTCTCACCTGTGCCCTCACTTGACTAAAGCTCAAGTTGGCCAGGAGTTATTCCCTTGTAATGTGCTGCAAGTGTGGATCTATTCATGTCATAGCTACTGGGACTTACCTACATAATTCTTCATAACTTCTGGGTAGTCCCCTCTGTAAATGGGGTTTGCAAACCATCCCAGGTGGAACTGGATGTACCTTTCAGCAGCATCTCTGTCTGTTTGGCTGTGTGGATCAACAGGTTCCCCCCAGCCACTCGTTAGGGAAATTCCAACCATCCCTTAAAACAAAGGGACAATTCTGCAGTTCTTTAAGGCCTTAATAGAAACAGCAGCACAATCACAGAATGAATCCTGATTACCTCTCTGCTCCCTGCGCCAGGTGTTGTTGTAGGAGTGCCAAACCTTGGCATGAGTCTGTAAAAATAACATAAAAATAGAATAAATCATGTGCACGTTTTCTGCTCTTATGCCATGGAAAGCCAGTGAGCATTTTTGCACTGAGGTCTGTCTGAAAATACCACAGAATTTCTTTTGTGATTATTACAGAAACTTTCATTTCATGTAAGACATCACAAAAGCCTTTTTGCAAGATTCCTTCCCTAAATTCCAGGACATCCACATGGAGCTGACACACAGCCCTCAGGACAGGGTTCTGTCCCATGGCTCTGCTCTTTGGACGTCTTTCCCTAATTTATTCAGGGAATAATTTCCCTAATTTATTTCAGATGAAAGTTTATTTTTACCAGAGACTTCCTGAAGTCACTTGCAACCTTCAGGTTCATTTCAACAGGCCAGGATGTTACTGCTTGTTTCTAGACTAACCTGGATGTTTTCAACCAGCTTGAAACAAACTAGAAGAGACATTTATAATATAAGGAAAATTCAGATTGTTGCAAGTGTTAAATCAAGTGCCGAACATTGGTAGTGTCTTGGATTATGCACTGGAGGTTTAAAGCCAGATAATTTCAGTGTCCTACTTGGAAGTTACATGGCTGTGAAACTATATTTCTGTTTAAAGAGTGAAATCTGATAAAAATCCTTAATTGATACATAATTTCAAGCACAATTTCAGGAGCTTTTTTACTTTAATGATGTGATGAGCAGCCCTGTAGGCGCCGCAGCCGCCGAGCTTCAGTCCTGGTGCGTGTTCTCCTGTTTCATAGCCCTTTTCAGCCACTGCCTGCAAACACACAGAGTCAGTCCTCCTCTGGGCTCCAGAGCCAGGGGCTGTGCTCCATCCTCTGCATCCTGTGCTCTCCTGCCTGGGCTGTCCCTGTCCCATCCCCTTTTCCCTTCCCTGGCTCCCATTTCCTGCCCCGCTGCCTGCTTGGTACCGAGCTGTGGATTGTTGGGAGCAGGGTGTTGGTGAGGAGGGTTAGTGGGGTGAGCTAAAGAACAGGGGAGGGTAAATAACAGCTGCATTTCCAATTCATGGTGTCTCTCCAGCTGAGGAGTTTTCAAAATTTTCCTGGAATTTCATGTCTTAAAACTCTGCCCTTGTGCAAAATCTGCCCACTGAGATTTTTGGCCACAAAGGTTAATGGTTTAAATCTTCCCCCTTCCCTCTCCCTCTCCATTTTTTTCACCTTCTCTCCTCTAGTGTCACTTCCACAGAATTTTGGGAACAGAACAGTGCAATGGGAGAGTTTGGAAGGAAAGCATTGATGACTTACCCAAGGATTGCTGAATGTTATCCAGTGTTTCACACGGTCGCCAAACTTCTCAAAACACAGATTTGCATAATCATTAAAATAATTAATCATGCTTATATTCTGCCAGCCACCATACTTTTCTTGGAGAACCTTTGAAAATAAGAATTTCGAGATTCAATAATTGTACTTGAAAGTCAGCTGCTGCTTAAGAAAAACTTTTATTTCTATTTAATTCTGTTTCTGTTTCTAGCTCAGAAAGAGATTTTTCAAAACTTCAATGCATATAAAATCTAAATGAATAGGAAATATTTACAAATTCTTAAAATCATGCAGGCTTCTCTAATTTTTTAAGTACTCTTCATTCTTAACCTTAGGATATTATTTCTATCAGAAGGCTTTTTTGAGGTGTTTCACTAATTTCAGTATTGTCTGACCTGTGGCAGATCCCAGTGGTAGAGGCTCACAATAGGGGTGATGTTGTTTTCCAGAAGACTGTTAATTGTGTCATTGTAGAACTGTATTCCCTTCTCATTCAGTTGCTCAGCTGATGAAAAGCACAGACAAGGAATTACCTGCATAGGTTCCCAAATAACTGGAAGAACAGAAATCTAAAAATATTAACCAAGGAATTTTACATTACAGTGTTGGGAATTCTGTAATGGTTAAATGCAGACAAACAGAAATCTGTTTAACAGGAATGTTGAACAACTGTGGGTTACTCAGTAAAATTCCTTCCAAATAAGAATATTGGAAAGAATGTGATAAAACTGTGCTTACCTTTGATGCCTGTGGGCATAATCCTTGGCCATGAGATAGACAAGAGGTAGTGATTCACCTTCAGCTCCTTCAGTAACTGAATGTCATCCTGTGAGAAGAAAATCCAATTAACACATCCTGAGGCCAAGCAGAATAACTTCAGTTCCTCATCTGCCTTAAATAATTCCGAATGCAGAAAATCTATGGAAGATTTGCACAAAAGAGGATTCAATCTGTTATTTTCTGATCTTTGAGGTGATGGCTCATTCTACTTGAAGCCATCCTCTTTAACCACAATTTTTTGACAGTCCAAAGAAGTCCTGTAATGTTTTGTGCAACTGTGGAGACAGAATGTTTGCACTACAGAAAAATGAGCTGAGGTTTTGCAATGCTATTATATTTATGTCAGAATTTGTATTAGAAAATAATAGAAGCCTGTAAATCTTGACCTCAAACATTTCAGCTCAGGCTCAAAAACATAATTACTTGGACTTTCCTTTACTCTTATACTGGAATGAGAAAACCCCCTAAATCCCACATGAATATATGTTCTTTTGCTAAGAATTTGTACATCTTCAAGTGTTCAATGAAATTAGAAATTGGTGGTATTTGTGCCAATACAAAGAGAATTCTGATGATGAAAGTAGAGATCTCTGATATAATGAGGACCAGGTAACTGGACAAATACAAGCAAGTTTTAGAATTTCTAAATACAAATCCAAATTGTCTCTGTGTCAATCTCTTCTGGTGCCACAGCCCAGCGAGGCTCAGAGTCCCAGCTTCCCTAAGATACTTTTTAAGCTGTTCTTTCAAACTTCTGCTGGTTTGAGAGCTCAAGTGAAACCTCTCCTGCATTTTCCCATTTTAGGAGAGTAAGGCATTGTTGGGATTTTTCTTGGGTCTGGGTTCTTCAAAGGAGACTAAGAGCAGTTGTTGTGAAGTTGTTTATTTCATCAGTCTTGAAGGCAAAGAGCTCGGAGTAAAAGTCCATGCTGGAACTTTCTGGCAAAGTCCCAAGCTGAAGGCAGCAGCAGCAGCAGCTCCTCTCTGGCAGAGTCCCAGCAGCAGCAGCCCCACACTGCAGATGTTGTCGATGTTCTCTTGTTGTTCTTGTAGATGGTGTTTGTTGATGTTCTTCTTCTTGATGTTCTTTTTCCTTACCCTAATACAGGGGGTTTTATCTATAAATCATAAATCTATATTCATAAATCATCTAACTAGCTAAGAACACAATTCTAAAACTTTCTACACCAATCCAAGCTCAACTCTAAAAGTATGAAAAACTATGAAGGTAGTGTCAATCCCTACACAAAATCCATGTACGCAGCACATCTATCCATGCAAAGAGTTCTATCTTGTTCTGTCTAGAAATGCAAGCAGTGTTCTATGTTTTTATGATGTCTGGAGCTAAGTTACTGAACTTTAAGCTGGGCTTTAGGGCCTATGCTAGAAAGCTTACACTTCTATTTCATGTCCATGTGGCTTAATATCTGTTAATTTTTCTAAAGGCTGATGTTCAATCCCTGCATTTCTCTCTCTCCCTGAGAGAGTCTCCCTCAGGGAGACTTCTATTTTATGTATTCCAACAAGGCATAAATAGTTTTTTTTTCTCTTAGTTCTTGCTGAGACCTCTGGTTCTCCCTTGGACTTCATGTATGTGGAGAAACTTCAGTGGAATGTAACTTTTATTAAATTAGTTGCAATTCCAATTATGTAACCCTGGCTTCTCAGAGTCATTTGGATTCCTCTTGCTGTGTTTCTGTCTTTCCTCCAGCACAGTAATTTGAAAATTGGTTTTGATGGTATTAGCCTTGGAAACATGTTGTGAACAGAGCTGCATTGATTATTTGTTTGTTATCCTTTCAAAAAATGGGGAACATCCAGACTGAATTTTAAAGCCTCTGAAAAATACATAGAAAACCTCATACATGCACATACACACCAAAGTAATTTTATTTAAAGCTCAAATGTGTTTATTGTATTTCTGACTAAACATTTGGACTTCCTACAACATCTAGAATATTTTTTGAACACAAAAATCCTGAAAAGCTGCAATGTATTTGAGAAACACTGTGGGATTATTGGTTCTTTGAGATTATAAAGAAAGATTTTACTGTACTGATTAAAAATACCAGCCCTTAGATTCCTAAGTTGAATAAGCCTTTAGAGCAGCTAAAGCTGTTCCTTCAAAATGGGAAGGCAGGATCAAGGAACAGCCCCAGACCATTTGCAGAGGTGCAGTTAATTTCTCTGCAACAATACCTTGACTTTGTAGTAGCCATCACACGCGGAATCCCCCGTCTCATTCCTGACCACTTTCCCCTTCCTGTGGGTGAAAGCATCCCAGATGCTCGGCCCTTTCCCATCCTTGTCCCAGGCCCCTTCGGTCTGGTAGGCAGAACTTCCAACACCCCACAAGAAACCTGAAGGTAAAAACAGGGGAGTTACTGAAACATTTTCCTGCTGATTGGTCTTGGTGCTAAATGTTCCTAGGAGAAAGGAACTGAAAGTGAAAGTAAGCACTGCTGGAGAGGCCGAGGTTTTCTACATTTCAAAATGTATCTGTGCCTAAATAGGTCTAAAAATGGGTTATAAACTGAAGGTGTCCTGTTCTGATGCACTGGAAAAGGAATTGAATCATTTATTAAACCTGTAAAATCTGTATTTTACAGTGATGAGGTAGGGCATTGATAGCGTGGCAGAAATGTCTGACTGTAAAAAACAAATTAGGTTTCCACATCATTTCTCCCTGCTTGTTTTCATGGTAGTTTTAGCAACTACAAGTTTAGATGTTCTGTAAAATATACAGAAATATTCTGGATTATTTGCCTATTGTTACACAAAATACCATATCATAAATTATTGTCCTGGGTTGGCTATAAGATGCTTGTATCCCCAGTTGTCTCTTCTGTTTATGCTAGATAATAAACTGTGCACCTTTAAGACTGGTTCTGAGAGTGAGGAGGGAGAGAGAAGCAGCACAGAGTTTGTTTTCAGAAACTGCACTCACTCCTCTGCATTCCTGCTGCTAGACTGTGTTGTCTGCAGACAGACAGTGGGACAGAGCTCTCCTGTGCTTTTAGTTAATTTTCATCTAGCTGAGGCAGAGAAGTACCCTAGACTGTAGTTTTTCTTTTTCTTAACACCTGTTTAAACCTGCTTTAAACTAAAAACCCAAAAGAGCACCAGCAGCTTGCACCTGTGGCCCACCAGGCCTAACCTGAGCTGCAGCACTTCCAGCACCTGAGGGAGTAATAAAAGACTGAGTGAGCCGAGCTACAGCCCACAAAGGGGACTTTCTAAGTTTGTCATCTCTTTTACAGTGGCAAAAGGTTTTATTGTTTAATATTGTTCATTTTTTTGTGCTAGTGAATGCTTTGCCTATAAAACAAACAGGTTTTTTCTACTTTTCTCCAAAAAAATCTTTTCCCAAACCAATAAAAAGAGGTTTTTAAGCAGGCTTAAATCTGCTTTCTAAAAAAAACCCTTCAAAAGTTTTCTCCCAAATTTGCCCTAAACCAAGGCAATGGCTTAAAAACTTGAGCATGAAAACCAATCAGTGCCTGTATCTTTCTAGCTTTGATTTTGCTTGGATGAAATGTGTTTAAATATGTGTTGAAGAAAGGATAAGTTTCATAAATCCATACTGAAGAGTGGATTGGATAATACTGAACAGCTTGAAACAAACCCAGCACAGTTATTTCACTAATTTCTTGAACTGGCTGCATAACAAAGGGTGTTTTAGTTTATTTCATTAATTGTGGGTAATTTATAAAAAAGGAGAAGAGTTCTCAGGTGTGGCCTGTTACAGTACATTTTAATCAGGGAGATGTGGATATGAACTGTTCATCTGTGAGCCTTTCCTCTGTATTTCCTGCTGAAGTGGATCCCTGTATTCCCAGGAGTAGATCCCAAAGTGTCCCTGCATTCTGCAGCCACCTCCATTTCTGTTCCTGCCATTTCCCTGGAAGGACAAGGAAAACCTTTGGGTCACTTCCTTGTGCAAACACAGGCGCAGATCCAGAACATTCCAACCCCCAGAGCAGCCGGGGTCGGCAGTACCAGCTGGGAAGGTGCCGTAGTAGAAGGAGCCTGGGTTGTTCTTGGTCCACGGGAAGTCCTCGGCCACGCTCAGTCCCGTCACTGCCACGAGCACAGCCCAGCACCTCAGGGTGGCCCTCCTCATCCCCGCCAGCTGCTCTGCCAGGGAAAACAACAGCTCTGTCAGGGGGTGCTGCTCCACAAACAGGCTTGGGGGGTCCAAAGGGAAAAGCTGATTTTTTCTCCTGGATGGGAACTATAATTGAAGGCTGAAAGCTTGGGCTGAGTGGAAGGGAGCAGTTAAACTTCTGGCAGGCTGGGAAAATGAGGGAAGATTGAGGTGCACAATTATAATTATTAGAAGCCACGTATTTTCTATAATATTACTTATCTTTATCCTAAAGGTCTCTTTGTTGGTACCTATTTTGTTCTGAATTTCGAACTGTCCCACAAATATCAGTAAGTAAAACCCTCTAAACATGACAAGAAAAAAGTGATTATGCTGGTAGCATCTTCCCACCTGTGATGGCAACAATCCCTGTGGAAGTTGAAAAGGAAAACTAATACTTGCAATTATTGCAGTTTTAATTAATTGCAGCTTTTATCTTGCTGTTATCCTTTTTATCCAGTCCCAGCATCAATTTTAAACTGTGACATCAAGTTAAACTATTAGAGAGACACATTTTAGCTGAGATAAAAAAGTTTCAGAAGGGCTTTTTAGAAAAGCACTGTTTTCCCCAAATTGGTACAAAGGATGTTTGACATTCCTGACCACCTGTTGGTGAATCTGAAGATGGGATTGGACCATGAGGAAAAACAGAACAAATATTTTAAATAATCATGTTTTGCATTGGAGTACCTGAGCTGTTTTGCAGGTTGGCTCCTGACCAAAATGAACCCCCAAACGTGTCAAAAAACAAAAGGCAAAAGACTGACCCCTTTTTCAGAACATGTAATAAAGGTACAGCCTCAGAGACCTCTTGTTCCTCTGTTTATTAATGATCATCCCATATCTCCTAATTAACACAGAACTGCACAGCTGGCTTGGGAAAATGTAACTACTTCAGCAGTAAAGGCTTTAGTCCTGGATTAAAAATACCTCCACCTCGGCATTCCAAATGGAGCATTTAGGTTACAGGTTTAAAAAAAGCTTGTAGCAGACTACAGACGTTTTAAATCAGGTCTAAATACTCTAGAATTGCTTTTATTTTGAATATAAAAGCTTGCAAATACATGTGATTTTAACTTAGACATTGCCAGTAGCTCTCTGGCTGGATCAGTAAATTTAAATTTAGCATTGCCCTTCATCCTCTCATTAGCACTGACCAACAGTCCCAGGAAGAGGAGCCAGGAGAGCAGGAAATGTTCCATGGGGTCTGTCCATGTTTCTGCAGCTGAGACACTGCCCCAGGGCAGTAGGGCTGTGTGGTTTTACAGAGTGCTGCTAGCAGCTAGGAACTCATTTGGAGTTAGGCATAAAAAGAAAAATCAATATATTTTTCCATTTTGGCTTGATTATTCTTAGTAGTAGAATTAGAAATAATTTCAGTACCTCAAGAACTGCTCAAGCACAATAAAGCACTTCAGGATTTTACAGCACCCTGTACTGAATAAAACAATCTTATGCACACTCTGCTGTGGACTATTCAATCAAACACTTTTCAAAGTCCTCTGTGCATTTTGGAACTCTTCATTGCTCTGGTTTGCTGGCATGCACCTCTACAAACACAGTGGAAGAAACAGCTTTTCAAATAGTGCAAAAAGGTTTAATAAGTTTAAACTGTAAGGATGGTGCTGTAAAACCCTTTTCACCCCCTTGTTGTCTGGCAGCTGTGATCCCTTCTGCCCTGATTGTAGCTGGAGTTATTTTCATTTCTCCCCATTCCTGCCTTACCTGGTGTTCTTCACAACAGATGTGTCCTATCTGGGAGATTCCTCTGAACTGCCACAAACCTGCCAGGGCATTCAGAATAAATTTACTTTCCCAGAATATTTGCATGGAATTAACCCAGGCTGTCACAAAACCTCGAGAGAAACATCTAGTTGCTAACAGCATTTTGTTCACTTACAGTCAAAACAAAAAAGAACAATCCTTTTGTATCCACAGTCAATGCTGCAGGACGAGCTTTAGCTTAACCACAGAAATCTGTTAGCAATGAGGATTTTCCTTTGTAAGCAAAATTAGCTTTGCACTCATCTATACATTCATACAGGCTCTTGAACAGGGGGTTTTTAGATATTTTTCATCAGAAATTGCAGTGATGGGCCAAGGATGGGTTCAAACTGAAAGGGGAAATTTGGGTGAGACATATGGAAGAAATTCTTCCCTGTGAGGGTGGGCAGGCCCTGGCACAGGGTGCCCAGAGCAGCTGTGGCTGCCCCTGGATCCCTGGAAGTGTCCAAGGCCAGGTTGGACAGTGAGGCTTGGAGCAGCCTGGGACAGTGGAAGGTGTCCCTGCCATGGCAGGGGGTGGAATCAGATAATTTTTAATGTCCCTTCCAACTCAACACATTCTGGGATTCTGAATTCTGTGATTTTCTCTTGGTGAAAATGTCTGTGTCCTGGATGATGTTTGGCAGGGAGAACTCTCAGTGACAGATTTGGTGAGGCCAAGGGCTTTATTTTTATGTAAATGGCATCATTTAAAATCAGATAATTAAGATGCAGGCTTGAAAAATCACATGCTTTTTCTTTTCTTTCTAAAGGAATTCCTTATGGTGATGTCTTTGTGGGAAAAACAACTCGCCCAGTCTGGATGTTCAGCTCAAGCTACAACTCCTCATTTCTTTTACTTCTGCAGTTACATTCACTCCCTCTCACAGATAACGTCCATTGAAAAGGCACAAAACAGGTAACCACGGCTGGGCTGAAAACGTGATTTCAGACATCTCTGCTCCCCTGGCTCTCAGGTGAGAAAACCTTTCTGTGCCGAGGGAGAGGGGGAAGAGCCTGGAGGTCACTGCTGCCCTTGGGCCAGAGGCCTGAGCCAGGGCAGAGGGAGGCTCCGGGCACGGAATACAACAAAGGTGTGGGAGCTTTTCCCACGCCCACTCTGAGGAAAGGGATCTCTGGGCCAGGGGAGCCTGCAGGGGCAGCAGGAGCAGCTCAGCCCCGTTGGCTTTTGATGGTGGGGGATTTCCTCCTCCCTGCTGCGCACCCCCGGAGCTGCTGGATGCTCTGGGTGGGTGACTCTGGAGCCTGCTGTTCTGTGCTTTTGCAGCTGTACAGTTTGTAAACAAACTCCTATTTATTCCTTTGGCTACTCAGTTTTGTCTTTTTTAGCCTTTTCTTCTTTTTCCTGAGCAGTGCTGGTGTGTGAGAAATGGATTTGTAAAGGATTCTCAAAATCTTACTGAAAGCTCACACAGTCTTGTACATGTGTATGCAAACTTTGAGATAAGGTGTGCTGACTTAGGAAGGCCATGGAATAGAGATGACCTTGAGAGAGAGAGACTGAACTAGAAACAAGTCTCAACAAATTTCAAAATATGGCCTTGCAAAAAGACGAGATATTTTAGAGAATTAGAACTGTGTGAGATGCATTGTAGGAGGACCACGTGAAGTAAAAATACAGGTGATTGGTGTTAGAAATATTAGCAGCACTGTGTGGTAAAAGCTAATAGGCTGAAACACATTTATAAGTTATTGTAAGCAGGAAATAGGTTGGCTTCTGCTAGAATGGCGTTGAGTTTTCCATCTGTCTCACCCTTCATCTCACCCATCATCAGTCTCACCCAGACTGATCTTGGAATAAAATCTTTTAAAACGCCTCTCAGCTGCCTGTCTCTGAAAAGCTGGGATTACAAAGGGCGACTCGGTTGTGAGGAGGCGGTAACTCGGCTACTCTGTCGAGCAGATGAAGGCCTCAGAGCACTTTGTGTTGAGTGCCCTGATCGGA
The DNA here is from genome assembly GCA_013398275.1 of Promerops cafer. NCBI lineage: Eukaryota > Metazoa > Chordata > Aves > Passeriformes > Nectariniidae > Promerops > Promerops cafer. The sequence goes on along the minus strand of VZSE01002452.1, from coordinate 171,477 downwards.
GGCGGGAACTGGAGAGTGACAGTCCTGCGAGGAAGGAACTGCCGCGGCTGCTGCCTGCGCCGCTCGCTCGACTCCGGCGCCGCCATCATCTCCTGCTGCACGACACCAGGTACGCTCTGGGGGACACGATCGGGCACAGGCTGTCCAGGCAGCCCAGAGACCTTTCTAAAAGCCCTAAGGCTCTGATCAAATCTAATTCTTGTAATGTTTCAAAACAAGAGCTGGAATATTTGCTATCTTGGGTTCAAAAGCAGTTTCCAGCTATAGATGACGCCTCTCTGTTCATCTTTCCTCGGTGGGATCTGGTTGGCCTCAAACTATATAAAGCTTTTACCATAAACCGGGGTCATGCGGCCGCGAAGTTACCGCCTGCATGTCACCCCTCGGCTGACATGTTCAAACAGCCTGCCGACCTCTCTGCTTCCTCGGTCGGTTCTGCGAAACCCTGCGCGTCCCGGGCCGTGTCCTCAAAGCCTCCCTCCCCTTCGGTCTTAACCGCAGACCCTGAAACCCCAAGCGGGGCCACGGCACCGCCGCCGCTGCCCCGCGGCTCCCGGCGTTTTCCGGCCTGCGGCCAGCGCTGCCATCCGCACCCCGCCCGGCAGCCGCAGCCCCGCCTTGCACAGGGGGAGAGGGAAAAGGAGGAGGCTGCTCTCTTAGTACTCCAAAGGGGACAGGCTCCGGCTGCCCGCTAAGTGACGAATGTGAGAGAAAACCGTGATTTGCCAACTTGTTGATATGGAAATTAAGCAGGAGACAGACACTAGTTCAGAAGAAGAGTTTAACCCGTTACATCCTGGCCCCGTGAATACAGAACGGGAACCAGGTTCGATTCCTCTTGTTTCAGAAAATAATTCAAAATGGCTGACTGATGAGGCTGAGGTAAGACGTAAACTCATGTAAGATAAAGACTTTAATCCACCTTATGGAGGGCTCCTTGTTATGCCAGTTGGATATTAGAGAAATAATGCTAATGCCCGATGGGAACCTGTATCGCATTATGATATTAAGGAGTTAAGAAAAGCTATTAAAGACAGCAGTTTTTGCTCCCCGTATTTTAATAACGTAGTGAGAAAGTGTATATGAGTCTTATGATCTGTCACCTTCAGACTGTCGTAATGTTTCGTCTGTGATTTTAACGAATTCGCGATATATTCTATAGGATTTAGAATGGCGAAAGCATCTTAACAGATTGATAGAGAGCTATCCTAGAAGTCCTAATGCCCAACTTATGATCGGTCAGTTAATGAGAGATCCTCCAAATGGTAAAGCTGAGTATCAAGCCGAATCTCTGCCTCGAGCAGTCATGGGAGATCTTAAAAACACAGCACGTGTTTTTAACACTGCACTTTCGACTGTGCAGCCTGCGGGAACCCATGAAAATGCTTATTCTCTGATTCGACAAGCCAAAACTGAACCTTTTTAGATCGTTTAACACAGGCAGTTCAAAGGCAGTGTCCTGGTGAAGCAGCACATCCTCATTTAATTAAAAGCCTTACCTTTGCCAAAACAAATGATGAATGTAAAAGGGTCATTCTCACTATACCAACCAGCCACCAGCAGTGCCACAAATGCTCACTGCTTGCAGCAGGCTGGGCACTCCACAGTGTATTGCGACCATACAAGCCACTACACGAGGGGAACAACTTGTGAAATCCCAAGATTCGCTGAGAGATAAACTCTCTAAAGAGCTCAATAGCTCTAAAGAGCTATTGAGGCTCAGACAAAAACTGTTGAGAAAACCCTCCTGCTTTACAGGTGGAGCCCATTAAAGGGCCATGTTTTAACTGTGGAAAACGTGGTCATTTAAAAAAGGACTGTTATGAGGCAGAGAAAAATGCAAAATTACCTAATACTTGCCCTCGGTGCAGAAAAGGGAGGCATTATGCAAATGCTGTCTCTCCAAATTTGACACAGAGGGAAAGACTCGGGCGAGAAACTTCTAAAAGGGCGCGCAGCGCCACCGCGTGACGGAACCAAGAATGGCAGCTCAGTCACAGGGAAACTTAACCCAGACCAGATGCAGTTTGTGAAATCTGTCATCTCCCAAGCAACCCCGACTTACTGCCCCCAGGGGCACGATGTGAACAACACTTTAGCAACTTCTAAATTAACATACCTTTTAAAAGATTTTTGTCATGAATTTACACCCACAGAGGTTACTAGTACTTCACAACAGAGACAAGACTTCTTAATTATAAGCAGAGACAAGGACGTAATTCTTAGATTTTCAGTTTTTTCAGCTGTTGTTTCAGTAAATTGTAATGAAGAGGTGATAGTTTTAGCTCTTGCTTACAGTGCTCCAGTAGTAATTCAACCAAAACCACTAATTGCTATTACATTGCCAGTGACTATAGCTAAGCAGAAGATATATTGAGAGACTTTGCTTTTAACTAAGAGAGCTGTATACTGAGAAATGCCACTTAAGAGCTTTAGCCGAGCACCTGATGGCCTTTGGGTAGAATGTGTCAGCAGTGAACAGCCACAACTGATTTACAGTCTAACACATCATAGTAAAACAGTTAATATTACAATTATGCTAGACACTAGTGCACATGTCTCTGTAATTTCTCACGTGTTTTGGCCGAGCGATTAGAATCTAGTGGCACCCGTGGGCACTCTGACGGGAACTGGAAGTCACACTGTGTCTGCAAAGTGAATTCATGATTGCTGTTACAGGTCCTGAAGGGAAGACAGCCATCATCCCTCCCTTCGTGGTGCAGAGACCCATCACAGTATGGGGGAGAGACGTACTGTCCCAGCGGGGAACAAAAACAGAAGTGAGTTTTTGATGGGAGCCACGGCGGCACCTGCCACTCCAAAGTTATCGTGGAAAACTGATAACCCTGTCTGGGTGAGTCAGTGGCCTCTAGCAGGGAAAAAACTAAATGTCCTCCAAAAATTAGTAAATGAACATTTACAAAAGGGTCACATCAAGCCCACAAATAGCCCTTGGAATTCCCCAGTGTTTGTGACTCACGAGAAAACTTCTGATTCGTGGAGATTAGTCCATGACTTGAGAAAGATCAACGAAGTAATAGAAAACATGGGACCCCTGCAAAATGGACTTCCTTCTCTTTCAATGGTTCCAAGAAACTGGCCTGTTGTTATCATCAACTTAAAAGACTCTTTTTTCAACATTCCACTGCATCCAGAAGATGCTCCTCGATTTGCCTTTTCAGTTCCAGCCAGCAATAGAGGAGAGCCACTGCAAAGATACCACTGGACAGTTTTACCAGAAGGGATGAAAAATTCACCTACTATTTGTGTGTATTTTGTGGCACAAGCTTTGTCTCCAGCCCGACAAAAACACCCACGGTCAGAGATCATACAGTACATGGACAATTTGCTCATTGCAGCACCAACTCAAAAGGAAGTGGAACAGACTCGAGACAGCATCATCACAGAAGTTCAAAATGCTGGATTGGAAATTTTTACATCAAAAATACAAGAGAGCCCACCCTGGAAATATTTAGGGTGGAGTATGACAGAACAAACAATCAAGCCACAGAAAACACAGCTCCGAACCAGTGTCAAAACCTTGCAAGATTTACAGCAACTTTTAGGAGAAATTAATTGGGTCAGACCTGTTTTGGGAATCACTAACGATGAGCTTGCTCCACTTTTTAACTTATTGAGAGGAGACTGTGACAGCAAATCCCCTAGAACTTTAACACCTGAAGCTCAAAAAGCCCTTGAGAACGTCACTGAAGCTTTTCAACAAAGACAAGCACACCGTTATGCTCCAGAAGAGCCCTTTTTTCTTGCAGTGTTAGGAGAAAAAAAACAACTTTATGGTCTTATTTTTCAATGGGATGCTTCTGAAAAAGATCCTTTGTTAATCATGGAGTGGGTTTTTCTTCCCTATAGGTCTCCAAAAAGAATTTTTACAACCATGGAAATGATAGTTGAAGTCATAAGGAGAGCCAGAACAAGATTGCTAACTATGGCAGGCACAGAATTTGTAACTATTTATTTACCTTTGAAAAGGGATTACCTTGATTGGGCTTTGAAAAATTCAGACTTAAAATTTTTATTGGTCGGTTGTTCATCTGTTTGTTCTGTTCATTACCCAGGCCACAAATTGTTGCAAGCAAAATTAAGTTTTAGAGAGAAACCCAAGCTGAGTGAGGAGTCTGTAAGTGGTATAACTCTCTTCACTGCTGGATCAGGGAAGACACACAAATCAGTAATAGTATGGCAAAATCAAACGACCAAAACATGGGAGTCTGATGTTCAAACAGTAGAGGGCTCTCCTGAAATTGTTGAATTGGCAGCAGTAGTTCGAGCATTTCAGCTTTTTCAAGAACCTTTAAATTTAATTACAGGTTCATCTTATATTGCTAGTGTTGTTGGAAGAATAGAAGGATCAGTTTTAAAGGGTGATACAGATGATGCCCTATATTGTTGGCTTTCATGTCTTCATACAATTTTGCAGTCCAGAACTAAGCCATATTATGTCTTTCATTGGCCTCATTCCAGCCTTCCAGGATTCATTTCAGAAGGAACTGCAAGAGCAGAGGAACTGACGATTGTTTCAAACACTTTGCAGAACATTTTTGAGCAGGCACAGCTGAGTCATGCTGTTTTCCATCAAAATGCACAAGCACTTGTGCAAATGTTTCACATCTCGAAAGGTCAGGCAGAAGCCATCATTGGCACTTGCCCTGAGTGTCAACTTGTACAACCTCCTGTTTCCACAGGAGCTGCCAACCCACGAGGGATGCAAAGCCTGCAGCTATAGCAGACAGATATCACCTGATTCCCATCTTTTGGGAAATTTAAAAATATCAGAGTTTCAGTAGACACTTTTTCAAGTGCAGTTTTTGACTCCCTTCCACACAGCTAATCACGCTTGTCAACATTTTCTACAAGCTTTTACTTCATTAGGTCTACCTCAAGAAATAAAACCAGACAATGGCTCTGCATACACAGCTCAAAAATTGGCCACATTTTTAATGGATTGGGGTGCTCATCGCACTTGTGGAATTCCCTACTCTCCCACAAGTCAAGCAGTTACTGAAAGGACACATCACACTCTAAAATGCATTTTAGACCAACAAAAGGGAGAAATAGCCCAAGCCACGCCTCAGGTGAGGTTGAGCAAAGCTTTATATGTTTTCAGTTTTTAAAATAGCTCATTTGCAGAACCCAATAAACTCATTTTTAGGCATTTTTCAAATAACACACAAGCAAAACTGAAAGAAAATCCTCCAGTTTTAATTAGAAACCCTGGGACAGGACAAATTGAAGATCCATTTCATTTAATAACCTGGGGCAAGGGATTTGCTTGTATTTCCACAGGTACAGGACCTGAGTGGATGCCAGTGAGGAATGTGAAGCCTTATCACACACAAGAGCACACTGACAATTCCACGAGCAGGGAGACGAGCACGCAGACGTGAGCTGCACGGAGAGACTACAGCTCATGCCTGACATCCCCTGCCCAGCCTGTGCTGCATCCCACGGCATGGCCGACTCGGTGCCGTGGGCAGAGACAACTGTGTGATCCTTAAAAGCATCCCCTGGTAGTGCTCTTCAGTCCTGTCAATCATCTATGTTATACCCACCCCCAGTTGATGTCACCCTGCTGAACACCCCTTCTTCCCGAACCTTCCCTGATACCAAGTTATGTCATCCCTCAATCATCCCCTGACCCATCCCCTGTTCAAGAAGGTTCTCTGTTCTCTGTTACCCCCTTGGTGCCCCAGTTACTGTTTCCCCTCCCCTACATCCCTGTTGGATGTGGCCCTTTGTCCCTGCCTTTGCTCCACCCCCATTCCCTCAGATCGTGGCTCCTGAACCCTGGACTCCTCCTTCCTCGATCCCCTTATATATCCTGGACCCCCCAGTTTTTGGTTCTTTGCCTCTGCACCTGTTCTGTTGCAATAAAGACGTGCAGAGCCCCTCTCACTGTTATTCACTGGCACTCTTCCATCTAGCACAGCGTGCCCTGGGCACAGCTATCCCACACTTCCCCAGGGGACACTCTAGGGAAGGTGGCAGCATCAGCTCCCCTGGCTGCTGCCTGCTACAAACCTGCAAAAAACTCAGAACCTTGGGTTTTATCTCAGTGTTAAAACTGTAAAAATCGTTGGTATTGTAGAGCTCTTTTGGCAAAAGCGTGGTGTTGGTTGTGTTCAAAAGAATGCCAAGGTATCCAAATTTGCAAAATCTAGTGTAAACAGGATTTAGTGCCTTATGGTTGGCCAGTCCCTGAACAAATTTGGGAAAACACAAAAGCTGAATGTACCAAAAAATTTGCTTGAAAATTGAAACACAGGGAAAAGCCTTTTGCCAAGAGTAGCCGAACAAAAACATGGGGTTAATATATTAGTGCTTGTTAGTTTAGCTTGCTTGCTTCAGTAGTGCAGATATGCCTGTAGATTAACCAAAAACAAATGTTTGGGTTGCTTTAGCTGACTGAGCAAGTTCAGACACCACATTTGACCAATTTGAGCCCAGACAAACTCTTTGCAACCTGTTTGGTCGGTGTGCAGTGCCAGCCAAAGAGTGGCCAGTACCTAATAGTGACAGCTATATGCATGCAGTTGCCAATGAGACAAATCCCATAACCAATTGGTATCACTGGGCCCCTGATCTTCTTAAAACACCCTTTGAACCTCAAGAATTGGAAATTCTTGGTTCTTTGACAGTGGAATTTTGTGCTGAGTTTCAGTATCAGAGAGATCCGCAGTTAAATGTTACTCCCTGTTGTCCTGTGTACAGAAACTCAAGGTTTGGTGCAATTCTACCACTCTTGTGCCTCCTAAGGGTAAGAGTGTTGATCTTGACAAATTCCCACAGAAATTGCCAGAAGGATGTTGGATCATTTGTGGAGATAGAGCCTGGCAAGGCATTCCATCAGAAATTAAAGGTGGCCCATGTAGCATTGGACAGCTCACTGCAATAGCCCCTGGTGTTAAAAAAGCCATCAAGAAAAAACACAGAGGAAAAAGGTCTGCCCTTCATTATGAAGAAAACTGTAATAGCAATTTTAAACCCTGGGGCCCTGCAAAACGAGTTACATCAGGTTTGTTTTTACCTCAGCTTACCTCAGCTGTAGCACTGAAACAATTAGAGTGGGGTGTTGGTTGAGCAAAGAAATCAATGCTACTTCCATGGTAATTAGTGATATGATGGCAGATGTTAGTGCTGTTAGACATGCAACCTTACAGAGCAGAGCCACCATCGATTTTCTCTTACTGGCACATGGACATGGTTGTGAAGAATTGGAAGGATTGTGTTGCATGAACTTGTCTGACCATTCAGAATCCATCCCCAAACTGCTGCCAAAATTGAAGGATTTGGCAAATCAAATTAAAACAGACGATAGATCCTGGTTAGACAATTTGTTTGAAGAATGGAACTTTGCATTTTGGCTAAAGGAGCTGTGCAAAATAGGTTTCTATGTGTTGATTGTTATAGTAGCAATATTAGTGATAGTGCCTTGTGTGCTTCACTGTGTGCAGCAAATGATGAATAAGACCATCAAAGATTTTACAGTTCAAAAAAGAGGGGGAGATTTGAGAAATGGGTTAGTAAGGGAGTCTCAAAATCTGACTGAAAGCTCACAGAGTCTTGTACATGTGTATGCAAACTCTGAGATAAGGTGTGCTGACTTAGGGAGGCCAAAATATGGCCTTGCAAAAAGACAAGATATTTTAGAGAATTAGAACTGTGTGAGATGCATTGTAGGAGGACCACGTGGGGTAAAAATACAGGTGATTGGTGTTAGAAATATTAGCAGCACTGTGTGGCAAAAGCTAATAGGCTGAAACACATTTATAAGGTATTGTAAGCAGGAAATAGGTTGGCTTCTGCTAGAATGGCGTTGAGTTTTCCATCTCTTGTCTCACCCTTCATCGAGACTGATCATGGAATAAAATCTTTTAAAATGCCTCAACTGCCTGTCTCTGAAAAGCTGGGATTACCAACACTGGTGCCCTTGCATGGCCCATTTGCTAACTGAGAATGTTGCCTGGTACCATAAGATAAATAACAACATTGCAGTTCTTACAGAGCCTCTCAGAAGAGAGATCTCTGAGATCTTACAGAGATCTCAGAAGTAAAAGGTGCACTGAAATGAGAGCAGGAACATCACCAGGAGCTCCTTGTTCATCCCTGCAGGTCTCTCTGTACACTTGCCTGCCCTCCTGCTGCTCAGGAGGGACCATTTTCAGGGACAGAGGTGGTGATCCCTGAAAATCCAGCAGCTTCTGCAGCTGTGATGCACACAAAGGGCAGTGCTGTTCACACAACTCCCGCCGCAGAGGACTTGGGTGCTGAAGGCACGTTTTTATCACTTCTTTTGGCATTTGGCACATTTTGTCTCCTGCAGAACCGGGTAGGACAGTGAACCAGAGTCACCACAGCACTGAACGATGCCAGAGTTGTGATGATTAAGGGTGGGCATTACTCATCCCTTGTTAAATGATAATTGCACCTGAAAAACACCCCAAGAACAAAGGCTTTGGCGTGCCGGGAGAGGCTGGGACCGTTCAGAGCGCTGGCAGGGGGAGCAGACTGGCAGATCACCCCTCTCTGCGTGTGAGAAGCTGCACAGATCTCACACAGGGAGCTTGGATCAGGCAGGACTGAGCTCAGAGCTCTTGTCTGGCTGCCTGCTGCCATATTCATAAGCCAGGCTGCTGCTTTAGGGCATCGCTGAAGTCACTTGGTGAATTGTCACTGACTGAGTGGTCGGGAGGAGCCAGCCCTTGGTGTGCATGAAAACACAATTCTTTCCAACTGCCTTTAACATGGGCTGCCAGGAACATGACACTGTTCCACTCGAAGTTGTGCTTGCACAGGTTTTGTTCTCTTAACATAATCTTTTCCTGTGATGTCGTTTCCCAGTTTTCTGCATAAAACCCCCAAGTTAAAAAAAAAAAAAAAAAAAAAAGTTCATATTTACTTTGTGACAGCTTGGTCATTTTTTCCTCTTGGAAAAGTTTTATTAGCAGCAGTTTTTAAATGGTGCCAGAAACACATCAAGGCTATAAAATCTTTTATTGTGTTTTATTGGTAAAGAGAATGTTTTAAAAAAAATCTACTCATTGGAGTCCATTCAACATTGCCCAATGAAGTAAAATGCAGTAAAATAACCTGGAAAGCAGCTTCTGCAATGGGCTCACTCCGTGAGTGTGAAGTCAGGGACTGACTCTGAGTGCTTTATCTGCTGTTCTCTTGTCTCCAGCCTGGAGTGGATCTTCATCCATAAATGCTGGAAGTATTTATGGCTTCTCTTGCTGCAGGATTCTCTGTGAGCACATCACAAAACCTTTGGCACAGAGCCCATTGTGCTTATCCTCCCACTTTATTTCCTATCTGTGCCACTTTGTGTTGCAAAACCTCTTATCTCCAGCTAGACCAGGGATGGAGCCACTCCTAACAGCAAACACCCTAAACCTGCTATTTTTTTGATTTTTGCTTTTAGCCCTTATGTTTTGATGAAAAAGGAGAAGCTGTCTTCCCTAATTCCCTGGCAGCTGTTCAGACAACGAGACCACATCATCCTCACACAATTCTGACCTATCTCCTCAGCTTCCTGATTCTTCATTCTTCTGAGCTACACTCCCTTTCCAGCCTTGAATAGGCCTTTTCTGTCTCAGAGAGAAAAATGCTTTCTTATTATACAGCCACCAGAAAACCATGTAATTTCTCCAGTGTGTGGTCTGCTGCAACTTCACTGAGATATTGGAGTTTTTTCCAAATCAAAACAAAACCCACTTACAATTGTTCTTGGAACAAGAACACTTGTATAACTGTGCTTGTATTTTTCTGTGTTACAAAAGTACTTTCCTTGCATTATATTTGCTGCTTTTGGAAGCTTTTTGTCTAAAGCACAACTGGGTTTATGACCTGGTTTTGCTTTTCAGAGAAAAACATTGGAATTATGGAAGAATATTGGAAGGAAGAGAAATGAGGATGCTTTGCTTTACTGTGGGGAACTCCAGTCTGGTATCCTGGGAAATCTGTGGGCAGCTTCTGGAGACAGTCTCCATTGCAAGAAAACCTCCAGGGTCTGGGAGATCTTGTGTTTGAACTGGGATTCTGAGAAAAGGTGGAGATGAGTGACTGAAACTTACACTAAATTTACTTAGCAGCTCCTGCACTATTATGAAAGGCACTGCTCTCATATTTTATGCCCATTGAGCTCACTGAGGAGCTCCTGTCGCTAGCCACTGGTTTTATTGGGGTCATTATTTAAAAAAATTAAACTGTTTGAGAACCTGCCACCTCTGTTTTGCAAAGAAAGATTGTAAAGATTGGCAAGGACGGGATGAATCTGCAGGATCTATTCTGGTTGTACTAAAAGCTCCAATTTTAAAGGTGTCATTTTCAAATGAGCTCCTAAATGGTGTATTTTTAATGTTTCTTGATGTGTGCAGAGAGGTGCAGACACTTCCTCCTTTTGTGGAACTCCCAGATGGTCAAAACTCCTGAGACTTGGCACTGATACAGTCAAAGGTGCACATGGGATTTGGAATGCCCAAGGTCAGTGGTTGGTTAAAATCCCAGCCATGATGTATAATAAATGACAGATGTTATAGATACTCCTGGGTGCAATGAGGAAGGTCACAGAAATTTGCTTCTAAAAATCAATTTGAATTTCTCTTTTCCTGCTGACAGCTTCATGCTAAGGGTGGGCCTCTATTTGATGTGAGCACTGCAAGCTGCTGCAGGCTACCAGTGATTGGAATTTACTTGGATTAGTCTAATTGCTGCCTCTGCCATCATCTGTTTGCAATCACAAAGAGGAAGCTTCTGAAGCTTGGGAATGAGAGAAAATGAAGTGTCCTGACAACCACAAAACAGCAAGAAAGTTTTTGGAGGTTTTCCCATCACTGTTTGTGAGTAGGAACAAAAAGAAACAGTTATATTTTCTTTCCATGTCCATCTTTACCCTGCACCCATGACATAAATACATCCAGCACCAAAGAATAGTGGTAATTAGTGAAGGTCCCCAAGCACTGTCAGTTGATAATGAGTAAGAGTTCATGAATTGGAAGGGGTTGAATTAGTTCATTATTGAATTAGTTGAATTAGGTCATTACTGAAAACATACAATTGTTCTTTCTATGGATATTAAATAGATTATGAAATATCCACATTCAGGGCTTTAAATTCACATTTTATCTGTGGTTTTGCCCCAGAAGGGCCCTTTCTCATGCACCAGACAGGCACAAATTGTCAGGGAGTGGACAGATAAAACACTTTAATAACTAAAGACATTCAGACTAATTTTGCTTCTGCCCAGGGCTGGAGGTTTAGGCCTGAGAGGAGAGTTTGGAGCCTTGCAGAGCACGGAGCTGTGCTCCAGGGGGAGGCAGTGCAGGGAGCCTGGGGCAGCCTGGGCACTGCCAGCCTGGCCTGCCCTGGCTCCCTCAGCCCTTCAGCTGGGAGCAGCTTTGACAGACGCCAGAGAAAGGCTCTGCACAGGGCACCAGGGAGCTGGAAACTCGGATTTCTGGCTGAACATGCTGGCTCAGGGTAGGCACCTCTGCCTGCCTGGCCAGGGCAGGTGGGGAAGGGCAGCAAAGGGAGAAGAAGGTTCTGTGCAGCCTCAGGAGCTGTCAGGGCTGCCAGGGACAGCAGGGCTTTGCTCACAGAAGCACAGCCTGAAAAAACTCCTTTCTAAACTTTCAGGCTCCTTATTTGCTAAATAAAACTTAAAATTTCATGGAGAAGCTGAATATGAACTGGGATAATCTAAATTCTTGCACAGCTCTTCCAGTGACAGTTGTTTGGTGCCATGGCCTGACCTTTTTGTGGCTTATTTATCAAGTCAAACAAACAAAACCAGTGAAAAGAAAAACTAAAAAATCATTCACTTTTGCTTTTTCAGGGATTAATTCTGAGACAAGGCCTCACTAATGCTCCTTAGCAACTTCAGCTCAAGTCCAAAATGGAGCAATGCCACTGGAGATTTAATGGGTTCTTAAAGTGAAGTATCTGCCCCAGTGCTTTGCTCCATCACAGCCTCATTGTTTTGGGGACTGAGCTGAAGGTAAATCAGTTAAAAGTGTAGCAAATTACAGCCCGGCTTAGTGAGTTCTGAGAGCCTCTGTCACTGCCATGGGAAGGGTTAAATACAGTCTAAACAGAGTAATAATAGCAGTATTTTTAACAGCAGTATTGAAGATGCTGCTAAGTGGTACTTGAGATGATATTTGTGAACTTTCTTTTTCTTACATCAAATCAAGAAAGAACCTTAGTCCCAGTCATCTCTGAACTACTTCAGTTTGATATGATCCAAAGTGATTTAGCACGTTTTTAAAAAGCTAAGCTACATTCTTTAGAATGAATCTTCCCATTAAGCCAAAAATACAAATTCCAAAACATATTTGTAGTAATAATAATAATAATAATAATAATAATAATAATAATAATAATAATAATAATAATGCTCTAGACATGCCAGGTTTCCAGTCTGGTGGATAGAAACTGTTGGCATTGTGCATTTTCCTTTCAGCTGGCCTCTGAAGACAGCATCAGTGAGGAGTAGTGGGAGATAAGCAACACAGAGCAGAAGAAGGAAAAGAGATCCTAGGGCTGTCAGAACAGTGAGTAAATGTTTTAAAAATTGTTCTAACAAGCACTTTTCTCGGAGCCTGTGCTGTAAAACAAGCAGCATGACAGGGAATCATGGATTGATTTCCCTGACAGGATGTGCAGGTGGGACTGCAGGCTTGAATGAACTTGAAAACTCTATTTAGCAAATGGTTCCATACTTGTGGGAGAACCTGAAGCAACATTTTTTTCTATAATGTCTCAAAAGAAAAGTTACTTGATTTGTAACCCAGATCCAAATTAAAAGCGTGGATGTGAGTTGTCTGTGAGAGGAATGATGGTGCAGTGCTTGACCTAAAGTCTGTTGAACCTTTGCTGATGGTTGATTAACTGCTGAAAAAGAACATTAGCACTGTTGTGTGCTGCACATTCAAAGATGTTTCAGGTTTTTTGCAATCAAATGTGACAGCTTTTTTGGGTCTAGGTGTATTACATAACCACATGCATGTGCAGAGGCCTGCAGACAGAGGTAGGAGTAATTCTTTTGCCTTTTAAATTGCATATTTCACTGTGAATCCTCCAGAATCAAGTGAGCCAGGAATAATTTCACTCCAGCCTTACTTTGCTACGTTACTTTGCTTCAGATCAGGCCTTTGCTTGTTTGCCCCGTGGTCTTAGAAGGAGGTGCTTTAAACCACAGAGAACAAGGTTTGCAGATGCTGTGGCCACTGCTGAAAGGAACCAGATGCTTTCCCAAAGCCAGAACTCAGGACACTGCAAGTTTTGGAGCTCTGTCCCAGAGAAATGGGGTTTTGTTACCACTGGTTTGCTAAAACCCAAGAATATATTATACACTGGATTACATTCAGATGATCTCATCCTAAGCAAAACAAGCTTGTGGGACCTCTGATTCTGATTAAGCATTTGGGCTCAAGGGACTGTGCTACCATCCTACCTCACTGGCAGGGGTTTTGTCATGAGACATTTGTTATGTTTCTGAAGCAAATATTTCTGTGATAAGTGTTATATTAAAACCCACAAGGATGTGAATAATCCTGTTTTCAGTGAAGAGTTTAAATGGCATGCTATAAATAAAGCCAAGGCCACACATTGACTCAAAAAGGTAAAAAAAAAAACCCAACCAGAAACACTGAATAGCTCTGTTCATCCTGCCCACTAAATGGGGTGAGGCCATGGGGGAAAATAGCTTTTAATTGTATCACACAGGAGATGTGAATTAGGACTGCACATGGCAGCCTTAACTCTGGTGTTTCCAGCTTTTGAACACTTGACTTTTCAGCCTTAACTTAGGTGGGTGGGGAGGTTCCTATTAATTTTGTCACATGCAGCTCAATTCCCCTTGAGAGCATTGGTGATTTCTAATTTTTTCTGCCCATCCATTTCATTTCTCAACTGCTGGTTTTCAGTATGGGCCAGGAATAACAAATTCTCCCTTAAAAGGATGATTTGCCTCATTGTGGAGTGAGGCTCTCAGCTGCCATCTTCACTTCTCTCTGCTCACAAACCTCCAGCCAGGAGACAAAGCTCAGCGAGGCTCCTGCCAGGAATGGGCGCCCCAAGGAGAGCTGAGCAGCCTCCAGGGCGATGGAGCTGCAGTGACATCAGCACCCAGACATTTCCACCTGGCTTTTCCAGCACATCCAGGCAGTGAGGGGCTCTGGGGCCAGCACACACTGACTCTTTATGGCTCCCCCACTGGGAACACGTCTCTGTGAGACACCCACTGGAAGTGCTGGGTCCAAAGCACGGACGGGCTCGTTCTGTGCTGAGGGCTTTGCCTTCCAAGCCTGGGCAGTGACTGTGTTCTTCAGCCAGAGCTTGTGGGGAGCAAAGCTGAAACTGAGCCTTGTGCTCCCCGGCCCTGAGCTCTCTGACTGCTGGGCATCAGCCTTTGTGCATCTCACACACCTTTTCTGCCCCCTGAAATCCCTCCTGGCACTGCTGCTGGCCCCTCCTGAGGAGCTGAAAAATTCCTTGCTCTGTTGTGTTCCATTTCCCAGCGTGGGTTATCGTGGGGATAATGCTGAGCTCCACTGTAAGGGCTGGAGATGAAAAACAACCATTGAATAGGGAACATTTTAGCTCTTAAGTAGTGCTGGTGATTCCCTAGGATCGTTCATTCCTTTAACACCACCTGAAGGAATTCCACAACTCTGATCCCTGCTTTACACCTGGGAAGTAGATGCACTGGGCAGGATAGGAGCTGGTTTTGTGCTTAGTGTAGCAGAAATGGGGCAGGAACAGAGGAATGCATTGATGTTCTTGAGCCAGAATGTTTTACCTTTCCTCCACTGGTCTTTTTTTTGGAGAAAGTAATTTTCTTCAACCTTCCCCCATCTCCTTACTAATGTCTTTCCATGTAGAAATAATATTTGGGATCTGAGATTGTGCCTTCTGAAGTGGTTTCCATCTTGCTGTCCTCCTAAGAGAACTTTAACCTTTATTGAATGATCATGTTCAGCTACATATAATTACAAATCCACAAAAAAACAAGTCCCCTTGTATTTGTATACACTGCAGCAAAATGTACCTTTAAGGAGAAAACATTGCTTCAGTGTGACTATCTGAATTTATTGGCTATTAGAAGCATTACAGTGTATGGCTCACATTTTAGAACTCTTGATTTCAAGCTTAATGTGGTCAGGAAATATAAAAATACATTTATTTATGTCATCTACTAAAAATCTCAACCTATGTTACTGCAAGTCGAAGCCAATCTGTGTTTATGTTGGAGATGAATGATTGGTTTGTAGCTGCCTGTGTTTCTAGCCAGGCTCAATGGAATGATTCTGCAGCACAATTCTGTGTGTATTTCTTTTTTTTAAACTTCTTTTATTTACTGCATGTGGCAGCAATTTCCTTCCTCCCAGAACCCACTGCCCAGTTCTCAAGGGCAGTGCAGCTGCCTGATAATAATAATAATTATTATTATCAGGCTGTGCATGTGGAGTGCTAGGATTTACTGAATTGTTCAAGGTTGTCAAAATCCAGGCAGATATTTCATTATTACTGATACCTGTTCACTGTTGCAAGCTTGGACTTGATTTGCTTTCCCAAGTCTTTGCAGCTGATATTTGCACAAGCTTTCCTGGTTATTAAACTGCAGGAAAATATATCTGAACAGAGCTCCTTGTCAGACATTTGATAAGTGCATGTCTGTGTCAGATGTCTGTGGTGCCTCCTTTCCCTGGAGCTTTGGTTCTGGTCTTGTTCCTGGTGTGAAATCCCCACACAGGGGTCTCAGCTGACCTTCCACACACCAAGAGCCAGGTCTGGTTCCCCTGAGCTGGGCTGCAGAGGGGTTTGCTGGCATTTCCTGCAGCAGGTACAGCTGAGAGCAGCTCTGCCCTCCTGCCAGCAGCACACTGAACCTTTCTGTCCAGCAAATTTCCCATCCTGTGTAGGGGGACAAGGAACATGAACACGATGCAAATGATTTCCTTTTAAATGTGAAGGCTCCCTGATTGAAAACATGATGTGCAGGGACCTGGGGCTGTTCTGCTCCATCTGAACAGAACACCCTTGTTGCTTTAGACTTTAGTGATTGTAGGATCAAACTCTAATTTTCAAATATGTTGAAAGAAAAATTACTTTTCCCTCTGACAGTGAGGGTGAATAAGCAACTCAGTAAAAATGGTGCAAAGAATACAGAGCACAAAAAGCCATGAAGATCTGGGGGAGAAATTCAGGGAAAGAAAAAAACAGCATTAAAAGTCTTGCTTGGGAGTCCAGAAGTTTTTCAGAAAATCAGAAGCTGAGGTTGGTGGAAAGGATTGTGGGACTTCTTTGGATAAAAGCAGGAGAAAAATTGAGGAAAAGCTGAATCACTGTGCCTGGAACTTTCATATCTTCCATGCCTTACTCCAGAATGAGGTTTGGATCACTCATCCACCTTCCCAGCTACTGGAGAATTCATACCTTGGGGTTATTCACCCAGGAAGGAAATAATGTTTTAGGTATCTTTGGGTTCCCATGTCTTCTCTACATTGTGCTCCCTTCTACATAAAGACTTAAAACAACATTAATGCTTGCTACAGAACTGAAAATAATACAAGTGTAGGGTCATTCTTTCACAAGGCTATTTTTAAATTCATATTAGCACTAATTTAGTTTAAAAAGTCACACCTGCATCTGTCAGTATCAGAGCTCTGCTCATCCTGCAGTTTTGGTATGTGTTGTACTTAATTGTTATTGAAAGATACTTTAAATTATGGGAGAACATTGATCATTCCAGTATATATTTTTAAATTAAGATGTTCTCATGAGTTCCATCACCCAGCAAACAATCCCAATGCTCTAGTGGGACAATAAATATGTGTAGAGCTCCCAGCTCTTGCAGTCCAGTATGAAGAGTTGGGTGATTTTAAAGGAGCTGCTTTGTTTGCTCTAGGAATTCATCCATCTCTGGGGCAGAACTTCCAGTTATTTTAACAGTGTGTGTCAGGATTAGCAGCCAGGTCCTGAATAGTCTCAGCTCCTCAGGCCAACCCCTAAATACATATTGTGAAGAAAAAAAAAAAAAAAGGAGGAAAAAAACCCCACAAAACCAGTTTGGGAAGGCCTTTTTATGGGTGTGCTTGAAAGAAAATCAGCCAGAAATAATGCCCATCAAGCAATTCCATGCAGGGAAATGGGACAGTTCTGTAAAACAAGGCTTGAACCCCAGCAGCAATGGAGAGTCTGTTGTTCTGCATGGGCTGTCTCTGGGTAAAGGGGATCCTTTATGAAGGTTTTTGACTTCTGTAAGGATTTCTGTACAGATTTGCCATAAAGTAGCTGAGGTCTCCTGGGCTCCTCTGCCCTGTCCTGCCAGACATCTCATCTAACAGCCCTGGTTTGGGAAAGGAGCCATGAGGGGAAAAAAAAGAACAGGCTCCTTTTGTAGCTAATAACTTCCTTTAATTGGTAATTAAGCTGCCTGCTACTTAGAAATGTCAATAAAGGTCAAAATATTTAGAAGCAGAATCATTTTAGTGGCTTCCCATTTCTCATTGCATAAGCTGCCTGCTCAGACCACACACAGGCACATTTGAAGATGGTTTGGATTTCAGAGCCCTCATCTTCCCACCAAATTCTTCTGCAAAGCAGCCCAGGAGGGACAGAGCAGCTTTAGTCAATAGCAGGGAGGATGTGAACGGAGCCTTCTGGGTGAGCATTCCTCACATTTTGGAATTGCACCGCAGGCGCTGGGCTGAGCAGGCAGGGCCTGGCCAGATGCTGCTCTCATTTATTCCTGCATCCAGGGAAAGGGGCTGCATCCCATCCATGTGCAAAACCACTCAAGGAAAAGCTGCCTGCTGACAGATTAAACATCAACTGCAGCTTGGGAATGAGAATTCGTGTAAATCCTGTCGTTTCTGTCGAGCAGAGAAAAGTACAGAGGGTTTTTTGGGGAATTAATGTGTACAAACACTATCCTCACTGCATGGACCTGCTGGTTTTGTGAGCACTCTTCCCACTGAAATTAATCAGTTTACAAGGGGGCAAGTGAGGGGACATTTGGCTTTGAAGAGTGCAGAGAATGTATTCCCAGAGGGATCTTTGATCTTTTTATGGTGTTTTGTTTCTGAAGCGTGTGCGTGTGTCCTGCAGGGACTTGGCATTTTGGAAATCAGAGCCATGGGGACTAGACTTTGATACTGCACTGGATAGAGCTGGATTAGTAGAATATGAATATGGCCTCCCTTTTAATGCTTTCCCAAAGGATCCTCAAGAAGCTCAGAGCCTAATTTACTATTCCATGAGCTCCCCGTGTAGGACAGGGTGGGGTTTATGGGAGGATGATGCAGTGGTGCTTTGTTGAATCTGGAGATGAGCTGACCAGGATGTCAGGAATGGGAAATCTTTCCTTCCAGACTAAACTGGGGATGTTGGTGAGGGTGCCACATGCCCCCAGCTCAAGTTTACTCTTGGTAGCATCACTCTGGATAGGTGGGAGACCTGAAAATGTCCTGGAAGGGGCGATGTCCTCTTGGCACATTCATCCAGCCTGGGAAGTTCCCCCTGGAGCCCCAGCCAAGAGTCCATGGACTCCTGGGTGTAAATAACCATTCCAGCCACGTGGAATCTGCAGGTTTTCCTGGGGCAGATTTGCTCACTGGCTGCACGGTGTGAGCCCTGTTACTGCGTAACTGATAAAATGTTGCTGGTTTTACAAATAAAAGCACTTTTGTCATAAAAACATCAAGCCAGGGAAGCACGAGGCACTCGTGCTGATGGGACTCCTGCAGCCTTGTTTGCTCCCTGTGTCAGCCCCAGATGTTTTCTGCAAAGATTTGGAGGAAGTGGCTGTGAAGAGCAGCTTTATAAAGCCAAAAATGCTCTCTAAAGTCAGGAGATTTTGTTAAAGGCCATAAGCTTAAAGCAGATAAGTATGCTTTAAGAATTCATTGTTTCCTGGGTGTTTTTGAGTCATTGGAATATTTGTATCTATTTTCTTCCAAACTTTGATTCTGTAATTGTGATGGAGAGAAGCTTCTTATTAAAAACTCTGAAAACAGAGCACTCTGAAAACTGCTTCTCTGACTTCAGAAGCTGCTCATTTGCTAATAATACAAATAATTATCCCAGAAGAACAATAGAACTGTTTGACCATCATACCAGAAAAATAATGTATATTTTGATATTAAAGACACAAACACGAATTAAATAGCATTTTGAGACTTTTGAGATGAAGTTCATATTGCTTCATCTTTCATAAATCCTCTCATCATTTGGCTGGGGATAGTAATGTCTACGTGTCCATCCTAAGAGCCAAAAATGGACAAATGAAGATAAACACTCAAGGAATTTAAACTTTCATCTCACAATTTCTGTAACATATTGGGTTTGCCCTGATCTGCTAAAATTCTTTCCCAGTATCAGCACAGCCCTGCACCAGGCAGGATTTGTGTCTGTGCCTCCCTGTCTGCCCCGATCCATCCCTGGCCCACATCCTTCAGCTGATGGAATTTGCAGATTACTGGAAGAGGAACAGAGGAATGGGAAGGGTGACTTATTTCTTACATCATGATTCTGTGCCTCTTCAGTGGGACTGAAGGAAAAATCAAAAAGAGGGAAAGAAAATGAGTAAAAGATTAAAAAACAAAAGATATTAAAAAACAGAGGACAAAAGAAAATAATTCCAAAGTGTAATTCCAGTGGCTGATGATTATGCTAAAATAAATCTATATATTTATATATCTACATCTATATCTATATCTATATAATCTATATATAACCCATCTCCTCATCTCCCTGCAAGCTTTTGTGTAGCTTTGGTGGTGTGGAAATGCTTGTGATCACTCCTTAGGAATTCTTTCCTGTGTTCCTTCCTCTCCTCATTCACACAAAGAGTAAATCCCTGCTGTCAGTCCTGTACCCCTGTGCTCACAGAATGCTGAGCACTGACAGCTCCAGCCACCAACAAATGGTGCTGCACATTTTCCTTATGGTTTCCCAGCAGTGAGTGTATGATTTAGATCCTTCAGCCTCCAAAGTGCTCCACTGGGTGTCCTTTAATATTGCATTATATTACTCATGATGCATAGTCGATTCCACGGCTTCCATTTACTTTAGCAATGACAAATGGCACAAACTGGACGAGAAGTTTATAAATTTTAAGTGCTTTGTAGGCAACTGTTGCCCAGAGAAATTTTCAAACTGTTTGTTGCTTTGGGTCATGGAAAAATTGCTTCCAGAAGCTTGGTTAATGAGTTTCAAAACAGGGTAAAATGCATGAATTCTTTATGACTGAGAAGCATATTAGTGTCAGGATTTTCCCTTCTGTAGGAATCGTTAATTCTGCACAGTTAATATTTAAAAAGAGTTACAAAAATATAGCAGGAAAACTCAAGGAACTTGCAAGGCAGTTTTTCTCACTGTAATGGCTTCCTAGAAACTGTTCAGCTGCAGGGGCAGGGCTGGAGCATCGTGGCCCAGACGATTCCTGTGGATGGAAAGCTGAGGCAGCTGGAATAAGCCATGCCCTGGCCAGTGTGGTGTTAACACGGGGCTGTGTCATCCCTCTCCTTGTGTTTGGAGCATCCCAGTGAGGAGTGAGCTGGTTCGTGCCTTGTGGTCTGGCAGTGCTGCCTGCCCCGGGGGTGATTTGGGCAGTCTGTGTATTCCCGGCCCCTCTGGCTGTTTGTTGGCCATGGATGAGCCACGCTGCAGGGTGGAAATGGGTCTGGGCTGCTGCCTCTGCTGCTGGAAGTGGTCAACAGCAGCCCGCAAAGCAGGAGGACAAAGCCCATTGGGAAGGAGTTAAGGAGCATTTACAGGATACAGTTCTCTGCATTTCCCACAAACAGCGAGGTAAAGGGCTCAGTGAGAGGAGTATGGGATGATGGCTTTACTGCACAGAGGTGCCGAACCTTTGGGCGTGGAACACAGCCAGAAATGTTCATTCTTATTTAACCCTCGCAGGAGGGGCCACTTGTGTCCTGCCTGACTGTGAGAGCTCACGGTCCCCAAAATTAGTCCTGTGGAAACCGGGTCTGCCCAAGCCCCAGCAGTGCTTGACAGAGGGGATCATGGCTTTTAACTGCCAGAGGGCAGGGCTGGATGGGATATTGGGAAGGAATTCCTGCCTGTGAGGGAGGTGAGGCCCTGGCACAGGTGCCCAGAGAAACTGGGGCTGCCCCTGGATCCCTGGGGGTGTCCAGGGCCAGGTTGTGCGGGGCTTGGAGCAGCCTGGGGTAGGGGAAGGTGTCCCTGCCCGTGGAGTGGAACGAGATGATCTCTAATGTCCCTTCCAACCCAAACCATTCCGTAATTGCGGCTCGGACGAGCGAGCGGTGCGAGGAGCCGGCAGCGACCGCACGATGGCAGCGTGGGATCGGCACTGCGGCCGCGGGAGCCGGGACAGCCCCGAGGGACCGGGGAACCCCCGGATCGGGGGATGCGGGACAGCCCCGAGGGACCGGGGAACCCCCGGATCGGGGGATGCGGGACAGCCCCGAGGGACCGGGGAACCCCCGGATCGGGGGATGCGGGACAGCCCCGAGGGACCGGGGAACCTCCGGGATCGGGGGATGCGACCGGCCCATCCCGGGGAAAACAGGGAATCGCTGAATCCCCAGGGTCGGGAAGACCCAGGACCATCCCGGGACTACCGAGGGAACCGGGACCGTCCCGGGGCCGGGGCAGCCGCTGCCTGGCCGGCACGGCCGGAGGGAGAGGCTGCAGCCACAGCACAGCACAAAACGCCACTGTGCAAGATAATCTTTAGCCTTGTGTTCTCCCCCTGCGAGCAGCCGCTGCAGCAGGTCAGGGTTATTTTAAATTAGACTTTGACATTTTGCTTTCCTGTGTTTTGTGGTTTCCCTTCCCCCGCAGCCCAGCCTTTGTGGGGGTGGTGGAAGAGGTGGAAGCCCAAGCGGTAAAATGGGAGCTCACAGGAATGTCAGAGTTTGCAGGGGCTCCTTTACTGCACAGCATCCACAGAGCTGGGCAGGCCGGCAGGATCCATCCAGGCTCCAAATAAATCCTCCGTAAGAGCCCAGCCTTCAAAGCCCTGGCTGTGAAAGCACGTGGGTGATAGGCACTGGGGAGGGTCTTTGAAAGTCTATACAAAAATAAGGCAGAAGTGCTCATATCAGATCCATCTGGTAGAGCTGCACAAAAACATCCAGTTAGGCTTTCCTCTATTCCTTACAAACCGTGCTTACATTATATACATTGTCCCTATTGTGCATTGTAGGGGATGGTCTCTCTCAAATGCCAGCGTCTTCTGGCTTTCATTTGTTCCCAGACCTCCCACCAAGTGGCTGCTGATTGAAACCCTTTTTACTCTCCTGCCAGGTTTAGCAAAAAGGGCTTGGTGTACTCAGGGCCTTTGATCTATCCGGGATGAACATTTTCATTGAAAGAGGTGGATGAGTCACTCTGTATTTGACACGGAGCTATCTTGGAATACCTCTGGATTTGCC
Organism: Promerops cafer; assembly: GCA_013398275.1. Classification (NCBI taxonomy): domain Eukaryota; kingdom Metazoa; phylum Chordata; class Aves; order Passeriformes; family Nectariniidae; genus Promerops; species Promerops cafer. The sequence goes on along the minus strand of VZSE01002452.1, from coordinate 149,029 downwards.
TTTTCAAGCTCTTTTGTATTTTTCTTTTTTTTTTTTTTTTTTTTTTTTTTTTTTTTTTTTTTTTTTTTTTTTTTTTTGAATGTGGCTATAAATATTTTTCTCTGCAAGAAGCATGAAGCTCTTTTTTGGAAATGAAAGAGCCCTATTCCAAATAGGAAAAACACACTTAGCTAAGGTTTGTGCAGTGCATATTTAGTGGTAGAAGGTGCTGTGTTGGCCCTGCCTTGCTTTTCAATACAATATCCTGCAGTGTGAAATGAATGGCTGTATTTAGAGGTATCTGGAAGTGATGACTGATGTTTGGAGAAGTTACAAGGCTTTTCCTTTTCCACATGAACTCTCCAACCTGGCATTTCCACAGCAGTGAAATACTTCTGGGGCTGAGATCATCTGATTATTATTTCCTGTGTCATGTGCAGAATTTATTATTTTGTTGAATATTACAAATATATTCTTAAGTTGCCTGAGTTTGGGGTTCTTCTGCAAAGTTCACTGGCATAACAGGGATATTGGACTGGCAAAAATAACTTTTTCTCCTTGGATATTATTTTGCTGTCATTAGTGAATGGAAGTCACAAATGAAAGAAGGGGAAGGGAGAATGAAATTCCCTAAAAATGCTATGGAGATATTCTGGAAAAATTAAAATACATATTCTGCTAAAAGCCAGAAATTTGGACTTTCTATTTGCTTCAGTGTCCAATTATTTTTTCTTCTCTTCTTTGAGAAAAGTGAACACCTTTGTGCTAATTCAGGATTCCTGGTCACAGCAGAATCAGTGTTGCTACTGGGAATTGCAGAGGGCAATGGGTTCATTGCCTCAAATATTTTCATGAAGATTTTTAATCTGTTTTATACCTCTAAAAGCTGAAACAGAACAGACTAAAATCTTAAATTGCCCAGAGAAGCTGTGGCTGCCCCATCCCTGGAAATGTCCAAGGCCAGGTTGGACAAGGCTTGGAGCACCCTGGGATAGTGGAAGGTGTCCCTGTCCATGGCAGGGGTGGAATGAGATGAATCTTTAACCCTCTCAACCCAGGGCATTCTGTGATTCTATAAAATCCACTAAAAGCTCTTCAAAGAAATTGTGTCATTAAAATGCCAATTAAAATGTGTGTGCAGTCATTGCAAGCATTAAATCACAATACCAGTAACAGAGTTATCTTCCATCTCAATGCTCTTGTTTTAAACTGGGCTTAATTCTCCAAAAACTGACTCAAATGCCACGTAGGTCTCTTGAGCTGCTTTGTGTGTTGCTCAGAGCAAGGTCTTTTTGGGCTCTTTTGCTTACAAATAGAGTGGGAGAATAAATAATTTTTTTTTAAAAAATAAATATTGGCATCTGAGTTCTTGCAATTTGTGTATTTGTAACACCACCCATATTTCTTCTTCCCTTGTTTTGGAATATTGCATGGTATGTGGGTCTTCATTAAGGGATATTTTGTCCTTTGGCTTTTTCTACACATGATTACACAGTAGCCATCCGTTCCCAACATCTGTGTTTATGAAAACCTTTCCAATAAATCTGTGCAGAAGGGAACTGTCCACATTTCCTCCGAGTCCTGCAAAAGATGCTGTTTTTCTTTGTGATGAATTGGTTAAAGATTACCCAGCTGAGATGTTCAGTTTTTAGATGAACTCCAGAAGTGGACTGGAAATGGACATTGGAAATGGACATTGGGTGGGCAGGCAGTGCCTCCTAGGCTGTCCAGGACACCAAGTGCACCCTTCTGACTGCAAAATCCCCATCCTGGATGGCAAAGCCAGCTCAGGGTGTCCCCAGGAGAACATCTAAGGAATGACTTAGGCCATCAGCTGCTTTGCCTGTGCCCCTCAGAGCTGCCTGCCCTGCTCCTGGGGTGGCTGCTGCCGTTCCCACACTCCCCACTGGATCAAACCCTCTTGGCACAGACCATCAGCGTGGGATTTTGGCCAGGACTGCCAGCTCTGTAAGACAGGGCCCTTCTCTGGCAGGTTTTTGGCTCCCTGATTCCAGTCACATGAGGGTGAATGGCTCCAGTTGTGGTCGTGGAACAAAAGCCACCAGCTCTCCCAGTGCTTGGGAGGGACCTTGTGGGAACATCAGCAGCCACGCACAGCTGAGTGCTCTTGGCTGGGCAGCTGCAGCCCCTGCCCAGCTCTCACACCCACATGGCTTGGAGCACATGGGCTTGAGTTTCACCAAGGAGGGGCAGGCTGGGAGTCAGACCCTCACAGGTGATGCCAATCTGGGCAGAAGCTTTAATTGGGCAGGCTGGAGTCAGACCCTCACAGGTGATGCCAATCTGGGCAGAAGCTTTAATTGGGCAGGCTGGAGTCAGACCCTCACAGGTGATGCCAATCTGGGCAGAAGCTTTATTAGTCTATAGGTACCACCTGAAAACCTTTAAAGAGCTGACGAGCTTTTATCAGAGGGCAGAAGTAGCTTGGAAATCTTTGTGTGGGTCTACATTTTGGGTAGCTCCCCCTGTTCTGGATGTCTGTAAGGCCCAGGAATTATGAAGATGATCTGGATAAGCGTGGATTTTGCACAGCTTCACCACTCAGCTTTTGATCAGTCAGGTAACACTGCTTTTAACTCTTGGGGTGCTTGTGCTTTGTGGTCTGTGGCACATTTATTGCAGACTAAATTCTCAACTATCATCAGGGCTATTTGTCTGCTCTGCAAAACTTGCAGAAACAGAGGCTGGTGCCTTCCAAACTTCTAGATTCAGGACTTACCTACTGTTTTTCTTTGAATAACTTTTGTTGACATTGGCAGCAGGGCCTGGGTTAATTTATCTTGGGACTGGGAGTGTTGAACAGGTGTGAGGACAGGGGTGTCTGAGGTGGTTTTTTTTTTTCTTTCTGTGTCTATTCTCAGTGTCTTGGCCAGACTCAAGGAGGCTGCAGAGGGACTGGGTTTGGAGTTGAGTAACTCGACCTGAAGAGTTACACAAAGATTTATGAATCAGGAACTGGTCACTTTTGGATTAAGCTTAGTCAGATGGTATTAGAGCATAAGCCCTGACTCTTTGGGGCTGAGAGTACCTTCAGTTTTACTAGCTCATACTCACCAAGGGACAAAACCTGAACTACAGACCTGCTCATGTTCCTGTGTGTTGTCTATACAGCCATTACATGGCACTGTGGAACCACAGCTCTGCCCCTGTGTAACCTTAAAAATATTGAAGGAATTCTTATTGATACTCCTTTTCTGGTTCTTGGACAAAGGATTTGTTCTCTGGCAGTCACTTGCCCATCAATGAAACTGCAGTATTTTGTTTCTAATCCCAAGGAGAGCCAGTTTTCATGAAATTAAGGAAATGTCTTGCTTTTCTCTGGTGTGAAAAATCAGACTTCAAATTCCTAGAGCTCCCCTTTTCCTGATAAAAGTAGTCCTGAATCAAAAATTTCCTGAGTATTAAGAAACAAACATTTTGCTCAGTTTCTCCTCCAAGGTCTCAGGAATTCTGTGGGAAAAAGGCTCAGGCCTTGCTTTGTGGAGATGTTGTTATCTGTCAGCTCTCTTTAAACTCCTTTGAGGGATTTTTATACATTGTTTTTCCTTTCTTCTCATTTGTGTTTTACATACAAGTCCTGGTATTTTGGTTTAGCCCACAAACAACACGAAGCCTTAATTTTTCCTGCCTACTGCAAACCAGACTTTTCCCCAGCATCAATTATCCGGAAGGGAACTGCGGATGTAAAACCACACCAAAAAGTTTGAAGCCCATAGAAAAGTATTTGAGTTTCTTGTAAAAGCCCCTGTTCCTCAGTGTGTGTTGTCTTTGGGCCACTTTGTTTTTCACCATGGCAGAGGAGCTGCCCATTTTACCATCTTCTTCCTCATGGTGGTTGCTCTGGCAAACAGGACATGTATGGTTGTTGCTGAGGAGAAAAGAGCCCTCCACAGCTTCTGTAGAATTTCTCATTTTTATATATGCTGTGGAAAACCAGCCTAGAACTGAGGTTATGACAAACTGTGTGCAACTCTCCCCTCCAGTGACCAGTGCACTGAAGTTTGGTTTCTAGGAAGAAATTTTTTCAAGACTGGACTTTGTTTAAAGAGATGAAAGTGTTTGTGTGTGGGCAGATTGAGCAGGGATGGCTGATGGGACCCTATGGAAGGCATTCCTTAATCACCTCAGTCTGCAGCCCAGCACTGTCACCTGAAGTGCCACTGATTCCAGTTTATCACTGCACAGGGCTGTAAAATGGGATGGGGACAGCCCACCTCCCCCAGGCTCTGGAGCTGCCTTGGGTGATGGGATCTGCAGGGATGAGGTAACCCTCGACAGGACAAACTTCCCCTGGCCTGCCCAAGCTCCCTCAGAAATAATCCACAGAGAGAGCAACAATAAATGGCATTTAGATCTCTCTGTTAGGCACCAGAGCCATAATGCCCATTTTATTTCTTATTGTTTGTTTCTTGCTAAGCTACAGGGAGCAGGGAAGATACAGTCAGGAAGAAGTTCAGTCCACAATGCTCTGATATTTACATTTTCTGCCCCAAAGCTTTTGCTACTGGGAGCCACTGGAGACAGGATGCTGTTCTATATGGACTTCTGATGTGATGCAGGTTGATTGTTTTCCTGCTTTTAAATACTTTAGGGCTGGATTTTGGCCAGATCTCCTGGGGCCTATATGAAGATAACAAATCAAAATGTCTTCCCCAAGGAGCAAACAATTTAAGCACAAGACAAGAAAGACACAGGAACAGAGACAGTCTGGGGAGTATTAAGAACAAGTTTAAAATTTCCAGCTATTAATGAGAAAAGGTCTTTCATTTTTCATCCAGCTCTGGGGAGGACATCTGAAGAGTTTGGATTTCAGTTTCACGGTCTGGGAAGCCGTGCTGGCAGCATTGTTGTTTATCTCTCCTGAGAAACAGCATGTTTCAAGTTGATTCTCTATCAAATAAAGGTTTAAGAAAAATATTTTGTTTGCTGCTTTCTCAGCTGTGCACAGCATTTGTCTTCATCCTTTGCTGGTATAATATTATAATAGTTTCTTGTAAGTGCCGAGCCTTTACTGCTGACAGCTGCTGAGAAATGATGCTGTCATGAATCATGCTTGCAAACACAGTTCTGTGATGTGACCAGTTCTCAGCCCCCATAATTAACAGCCAATTACTTCCTCTCCGAGAAGCCAAAACTCCAGCAGATGAAAGAAATAGTGTTGTGGGAGCAGATGTGTTGTATCAGTTCCTGTGTCCTTTGCAAACAGACAAACACTGGCTTACATCGGAGTGCAGCAGTGGAAGTCCCTAAAACCACGCCTGGGTTTGGCCATCTGGGCTCAGAGTGCGTGAGGAGAGCGAAAGGGAGGAGGAGGAGGAGGAGAGGTCCATCCCAGCTCGGCTGCAGTAAGAGCAGGTCACCCCTCTGGAGTTCCTGGCCATTCCCTGGAGGGCACAGCCCATGTTTATTAATGGGGGTGTGCTGGGGAGGAGAGAGCTGCGCTGCCGATGCCAAAACCCAGCTGGAACGGTGCCAGTCCCGGGGCTGCAGCCTTTTGTTTAACCAGGACTCCCAAAGCTGAGCCTTTTCCAGCTGGAGTCTGTGTGGCACAAACCCATGTGGTTTAGGAGACGGAGCTGGGGAATGGGAGCCAGCAGGTCCTGAGCAGAGCCTGCAGTCAGTAATTTAGTGACTTTTTCTCCTCTTCATATATTGTTTTTTACCAGAATTTCATTTTTCTTGGTTCACTTGTATCATCTGTGGAGGACTGATTTCCTTGGAGCAGATTTGAGCCTGTAAGATGTTCCCAAACTTTTTGCTTTCTCTTTCTTCCATCATTTTGTATGTGCAGTACTTGATTGAGCAACTAAATTCTCCAGTGATGATTCTATGTCCTGAAAGGCTGGCTGGGAATTTATAAGTAGAAAGAGTTAAATCAGGATTTCAAAAGGAGTCTTTGCTCTGGATGTTTCATTATCAATCCTCCACATAGTCCTTGGTTTTGTCAACATAACATTCACTGTCAATATTCATGAATATCATGAAAGGTATGCAGAGATAATAAGGACCTAAAATTAACTAAAGGGTTCTCTTTTATTTGCTTTATCATAGCTGGTGTAAAGGTGGTGGTGCCACCAATCTCTTTTCCATCAATATGTGATGGAATTTTAATTAAAACTTTATCATGATCCCCAAACTGTAAGAATAAAAGTGGGGGTGAATGCTGTTGTAGTAAATCTGTGTGTGCCATGCAATGAGCATTCTTAAATATTCTGGAGTATTTTTTAGCTCTGTATCTCCTCAAAACTGCTACTGACTGGCTGGCTTTGGAGAAAGCTATTTTCTGCCTCTGCTGCTCCTATAAAATGTGTTCAGAACATTTACAGGGAGGCTGGAGGAGTTAGTATTTCTGAAATTCTCTAAACATTTGAAAATGTTTGCAGATGCAGTGCCATATGTAACTCCATAACAAATTTTTATTCCTTGTATACTAAATTTCTGAATAGCAAGAAGTCTCTTGGCTGGCTGCTTCTCAGCTGTGAGACTTTCAGAGATGCTTTTTGGGGAATGAGTCATGCAGGCTGTGCTCCCAAGCCAGGCTTTACCACCTCCCACCCCGGTTTGTTGTTGCTCTCACATCAGGAGCAGTGCAGAGCAAGAGCCTGCTCCTGTCTTTGAGCATCCTGTGTTCAGCTGCTCTGGGATCAGCCCCACTTCAGAATGGATCAAGGAACAGGCTCTCTTGCCTTTTAACCTTCTGTAATTTGTACCAAGGCTTTCCTCTGCAGTTGCAAAACCTGCGTGTGTAAGAGCTTTGCTCGCTAGCAAACCCTGTCAGCCTGGCCAAAACTGAGTTTCATAATGTGTTATTTGGATTATGAGAGTCTCCTTCTCTCCCCACCACCCCTCCTCCCCAGGATTCAAGAAGTTTTATGGAGTTTAACGTGGCCTCTCCCCCTTTGGAGCTGTGTGATGCTAATGAAATAACTCACAGCTCATCAGTGTTATCCGGCTGGATTTATTGGAGCATATGGCATTCAAATTCAGGCTTTCTGGTCAGCAGAAATCCCCCACATCTAATGAACAAACAGAATGCTTTTCCAAGAGAGCAGTGCTTTGGGTGAACGTGAGAGCCTGAGAAAAACCCCAGGATTGCCTTTTCTGGTTGATGTGCCTGTAAGGAACTTCTGTGGGGCTCCAGCAGGACCCGTGGCCAGCCTTGTGCTCCTGGGGCACTCCCGAGTGCCATCCCAAACCACTTCCTCTCTCTTTAATGTTTTGCTAGCGTGCTTCCTTCCCATTTATCTTCATCTCCCTGCCACTGGCAGCCCAGGAGAGAAAACAGCTCATGCTGCTAATGGAGACAGGGATGGGGCTGGGGGGCAGAGCTGTCTCTGGCCTGGAGTGGGGGGAGAAGTGATCCAGCCTGGGCATTCCTCCCCAGAGTGCCTGGTGCAGGGCAAGAGGAACTTACCAGCCCTTGGTGTCCCTATCAGCCTCCCAGCTGTGCTGATATCCCACAGGAGGACAAACCTGGAAGTGTATTTCTGATTTTGGAGAAGGCTTTGGGTTTTGTTTCTGTTGAGTCTCAGTTTACAGAAAGAGTTTTGTCAGTCTTTGGTGAGAACTGGACCTCTAAAACCCATTTCTGGGAATGTGGTACCTGCAAAAGTCCCAGAGATTGCCCTGGAGGCTTCACTCACAGCACTGCTGGTGAGAGGGGCTCATAAGGCAGAATTGCTGCTTTAAACTTTTTATATCCCCCATCTCTTAAAACCATTGTAATCAGTTTATTTTAGGACAAGCCGTCCAATGACATCCTGGTCATTTAAAAAAAAAATCAACAGGAAATTCTGAATATGAGTCATGCCTTTGTCTTAGTGTTTTTCAAGGATTTTTGGAATTTATTAAAAAAAGAAAAAAACAGAAATCCTTGATGTTGACAGAAACAACCTCAAAGTCCAAGTACTGAGAAGTCCTGTAACAAGGAAAGAATTTCTGTAAACTCCATTACTTACTTTATATCAAGTCTTTCTGATTAACCAAAACCCCACAACTTCCAGGCTCACCCTTGGGTTTTGGGGACAGACCCAGTGTCCTGGCTATTTCTCTTCCACCTGGGAAAGCTGAGTTTTATGCTTTGGTGGTAGGAAAGGTCTGCACTGGGGGACACTGCAGAAATCCCAGATGTTCCTGAGTATCAGGTGCTTTAGGAACATGCAGGGATTAATCCTGTGCTCCCATCTGGAGTTTACAGACTCCTGATAAATGCACGGGTGTAGCTGCCAGCTCGCTGCATTCCAAGGGCAGAAGCAAACTGCTATGGAGCAGTATGGAAACTGGGAGCACTCTGGGAGGGACTGAGACTCTGCAGAGGCTGGAGCACTCAGATCAATCCCTGTCACAGGTCTTTTAATAATTGAAGACAGGGAATTATTCTCAATCACATGAAAAAAGCTTATATCAAAGTAGCATTGAAAATTTACTGTAGTGAACTGCATGATTTCCCTTGTCCTCCTTGTGCCTTTCCATGAGGAAACAACAGGAATTATACAGAGGGATGGAGATGAAACCACACATCGTCTGGTTGTCCTGAAGTCCTTTGCCAGGAGTTTTTAGGGCAGTCCTTGTACTCAGGAGGGGCATCAGCTGGTTTTTGTGTGAGATTAGGCTGGTAAGTGTTCATCCTCAAGTGATGGACTTTTAGCTGATGGAATAAATTTCAAATAAAGGTGAAGCTGGATTCAGGCAGGTATTGACCAATGCAGAAACACTTTTACCAACCCCAGCCACCCTGAAAAACCATGTCAGGCTCTGACATTGCAGCACTGTTGTAAGAATAACAAAAAATTGAAAGGGAAGAGAGCAAGATGAGCAGTTCGGCGGGGCAAGGGAGCTCCTGTCCTCCTTGGAAGAGGAGCCTCAGGTGGAGGTGGCTGCACGTGTGTCCGTGGCCGAGGTACCACCAGATGGTGCTCAACAACACGGAATGTTCTCCCCGCGGAGCTTCGGAGGGCGGCGGGTCCAGCGCTGTCCCCGCGGGCCGCGCAGAGCCGCGCTGCCCGCTCTGGAGGCGCTCGCTGGTACTCTGCAGTTTACGGGGAAAACGCGGCGAGGGCAGGGGTCCAAGGCAGAGGGCTGAGGACAGCCCCAGGCAGTGCCTAAGCACGGCAATAGCAGCTGGGGGTTGGGGGATCCCCTTCTCCCTTCTTCTCCTGGCGGTGACCGTGGACACGCCGGGGCTGGGGAGCGCAGCGGGCTTTGCCTGGTGCTCCTGGCGCACCGACACAGCCGGGTGACATTCGCTCCCGTGTCGCTTCTCCCACTTCACTGCTCGTTCAAATCACTGCTGTGGGACGAGGGACTCTGGTCAATGTACAGCGGGAAAATCTGTTTGGTCAGGGCTTGTTGCTTTGCCATGGGTTTGCTTTTTCTTTAAACCCCTACTGTACACTTGGAAAAGGGATCCTGCGCCCCGAGTCAAGTGAATTAATGTTTTGTAAAAGGAGGGTGTAATCATTTATTAGCATTGTGCTGGACAAAGTTCTTTGTCTTTGGAGATTTGGCCGAGTGCCCAGACTCAGGCAGCCTCTGACTTTTGCTTCAGTCTCGAGATAAAGTCTCAATGAAACAAGGCTGGAGCTGCCCCAGCTGACACGGATCCAGGGAGCAAACCCTGTCAGGAGGAACGGTCCGGAGCAGTGCCAGGCGCAGCAGAGATGGCAGAACCTGTTGCAGATGTTTGGGGTGGGTCGGGGTGATCTGCAGGGCGTGAGCCCAGGTTCTGGTCAGCTTTTACTCCACTGAAGCTGACCTGCTCGTCCCTGTGACCAGATCTGATTAGAAGGGTCAGTTTTCTCTCATCTGTCTTTTTCCTTTTTTTTTTTTTTTTCTTTGGAGTATTGAATTTACCACTGCCCAAAACGTCCCTGGCTCGTTTTCAGCACTTGACTGTGGATTCTGTTTCCTCTGGACACTCACTCCACGTCTGACTTAGGCTTTGTTTGAAACACACCGGCAGCTTCAAGGGCAGAGCCTTGAGCCTGAGCGCCGTTAATTCACTCTGAATGTCACTTTGAGCCTTTTCCCAACGTAATCTCTCCAAAGGTTAATCATAAAGTGAAGGAATGTGCTCTGGCTCCTGACACAATGCCTGACAAATATTTTCAGCAGGCCACCGCTAAAGAAACACAGGTGTGGTCTCGCTCTTAATGTCTCTGCGAGAGTGTTGTATCTTTGGAGAAACAAAGATAAATTGAGAGCTTAACCCATTGGCTTCTTGGCATTTAAAAAAAAAATTTAAACTTCCACTTGTCCTGGTTTTGCTCATCCATAATTCCCCGAGGGAGATCGTGTTTCAGAGGGATGAAATACAGTTGATGTCTTTATGAAAAATGCAAACAATGTGTTATTTCTAATGATGCCGAAGGTTTTCTGTGCTGTTGAATTCAGCAGGATGCTCAGAAGCCCAGTATTTACACAGTGAGCTTTAAACTGTTTTGGACTTGGAAACAAACAGTTTAAGGAGTTTAAATAATCTTACTGAACTATATTAATGATTTCTGGGATGATTCCTTATTTTTTTAGTTAAGTTTTATCTATCATTCAGCATTCTTGTTTAAAAATAAATGGAAGAAAAAGGAGTAATTGTAGAATTGTTTCAGTTTTGCTTCAGTACCAAAGGGGACACACAAATCTGCTTTTAGTAATTGGGGGCATCTTGGTTTTTCTTTTAAAGTGCCACACTGTTTTTTCTTAATATAACTTGTCATTTCCTTCTTTAGTCTTAGAACCTAGAATTAATAGATTTAGTTTTGTTGTGTTTGTTTCCTGAGATAGGATTGTATAGACGGAAATGGGATGTTTTATGGAAACATAGGAAATCTTTCCAGCTCCTGTCTTGGTCATGAGCACAGCTTTTACTGAATTATGTAATGCTTACCGTGTCTTGCATCCTCAGTGTAGCTGCACGTCAGGAGTTGGTATTCTGCTGTGGGTAGGAATTGCACTGAACTCTGGTACTTGCACAAGTAGTAGAGAGATGAAAGGAAGCCCAATGCAAGGTGGAAAGAGGTCTCACACAGCAGCTGCTTTCCTTGTGCAAGCAATTTTTGGTTTATCCTTTTAATTATCACTTGGGGCTGCTCTCAACCCAGGCACGTTCCTACCCTTTCCCTGAACCCTGCACTTGGAGAGGGACAGAAGGACTTGCTCCTTCCTCCCACCAGAGTCCTCTTGGTGTGGCTCTGAGGGAGAAGACTTCAAAGCCCTTTTCCTCCCCTCATGTTTTATCTCTGAGGAGATTACTGTTTGTATTTATGAATGAAAACACTGCTTAAAACCCCTCAGTTCACTGAATTTTGGTCCCTCCACTGCATTTCTTGGTATGTCAGGCAACTTTGGCTGCAGAAGGTTATGGTCTCCTAAACCTTTGGGAATCACACTCTTATCAGAGGCCTAACTTTTCTCAGCTCCTTGGTTTTTATCCTTTCTGTGCCTCCTTGAGGTGATCCTGCTACTCCCTTATCACAGGTGTGAAAGTAAACCCCAAAAAGACAGAGAATTGCCCCGTTTCAAAGAAGGTCTGTGGCAGGCCAAGAAATGAAATTCAGGTTGCTAAAACCCTGGGTTAGAGCCTGAGCTCTCGCCCTCCTTCCCCTGACTGCGTGGGGAGGTCCCTGCTCATGGAACACTCACACAAAACCCACCCAGGAATGCAGGTTTTAATGCCATCGCTTAGTCCATGGACTTCCACCGAGGAATTCCTTCCCCGAGACACACAGTCTGGGCTTGACATGAAAAACTGATTAAAGGAGCTGAAAAAATAGAACAGTACTTTCCAGTTTCCTCAAGTATCAGTTCCATTTTCCAGTGTCTGAAATCTGGTCAAATTAGAATTTTGCCTTTTGGAATTCTGAGGGGGGAAACCCCCTCCTACTGATAGCTACTCATTCAAGGCGTGCTGCAAAGTGACCATTATTTTATTTCATTTGTCAGCATGTGCTGCACTCACTTGTTCTGGATCCCTTGGGCAGGCTGCCTTCAAATCAATATTAATTATTAGTAGCTGATGTGAAAGAAAGAACAGGTTTCATTTAACAGCTGACTCATGGTTACTTCTTCCTCGGGGTTTGGTTTAGTTCTCGTTCCTTTTTTTATTTTTCCCCCCTTTTGAGAAATCTGCTATCACAGTAATGGAGCATTAATTGTGTTTCACTTTATCTAGTAAATTTTTTTAAAAAAAGTATCAGCTTGTTTTCCATAAATCTAACATGGAATTCAGAATAGCCAGCATCCTCCTAACTGAGATTCTGTAAGATCCATCAGCACAGTTCAGCCCCAGCTCCGATGCCTTCAGAGAGCTCACCCCTGGGTAACATTTTCATTCCTTCTGGCAAGTGGCCAGTGAACAACAGAGGAACCTGACAGAAGTGGCTTTGAAATGTGTGTTTATTGCATTGTCGTGATGCCAGAACGAGCTGTTTGTCTGGAATTTGTAAAACTGCTCCTCATACTCGTGTCTGAGATTCTGGAGAGTGATCTGTGATAGCTGTGAGCTGGATGCTCTGCTGGGCTGGCTGGGGCTGACAGCTGATTTCTGACAGGGTTACATGTGTGTCCTGCTCCTTCTTCACTGTGAGTGTCAGCTGCTGAAAGAGACCTGGATTTTAGAAGATTTATTAGCAAGTGTGTCGGTAATCAGTGAAGTTGTGGATGTTGGATATAAATTTGTTGTTGTAAAATTAGTTAGGTAGGAATAACAATCAAATTAATCACAGAATCATTAAGGTTGGAAAAGACCTTTTAGGTCATTGAGTCCGACTGTCACCCAGCACCACCCCCAAGTCCTCAAGTGCCACATCCACCACGTCCCTGGGCAATGTGTTGCAATGCTTTATGACAGGGCTGGTGATGTGAAAGTGCTCAGGAACTGGAAGAGAAGATTGGGAAGTTCCTCAGAAGATCTCCCAGTCCCTTGCCATGACCACTACACCAACATCACTCTTGACAGCTGTTTGTCCATTCTCAAACCTCCCATGGTTACAGCTCAAGGCCTCCCCAGCTGGATCAAACCAGACCTTCACCCAGTGTCCTGAGGGCTCCAGCAGCTTCCTGGCAGCCAGCAGAATTTTATTCTTTTTTTTCTATTTTAGCCCTGAGACTCTGGGACCAAACCCATGAGAAGCCTAACTAGTGCTTCTACCAATGGGTTTGAGAGAAAAAATATGAAACAATAAGCAATTTCCATCTTGCTTCTGGTCAGTGCCTCAAATCCAGCACGTGCCCGGCAGCTCATGCAGTTGGAAGTTGTCTCTGTGCAGTTGGAAGTGCTGATATTTAGAATTTTTCTACCATGAGTCGTTCCTGGATTTGCAAAGAGCAAAGTGTTACTTGATCTGGCCAGAGTGTCACTGCTACCCCATGTTGCTGCAGCTCTGGTTGCCTCCTAGCCCTGCCCTTCTGCTTTTCCAGCCATGGATTTTGGGCCTCCTTTTTGGAGATTCCCATATCTATTAATCAACATTCCTGGGTCTTCCTTCATCGCCATAACTCACTCGAGTCCGAGCAAGAAGAAAACTCTGTCAACTCTCCCTGTAAACTGAGCCACCAGTGTCGTGGATACTGCTGGAATTTTATTTATTAAGCAAAGACTCTTGGATTTCTGGCTTTTGCTTTGGAATGGCAGCCGGGAAACTCTACCCTGCGCCGCGTGTCCCTGGGGAACGGAGCCTGGCTAGAGCAGGCAGGGCAGGGGCAGGGGTCAATCTCATGGTGGAGGTGGCCCAACCACAGCTGCTTTTCCACAGCTTTCAAAGGAAGGAGGGTCTTCATGGAGCTTAGCACAGAGTCCTCCATGCCAGGGAAGGAACATCTGCTGAAGGAATCATAAGGGAGAGACAATCCCTGTTGCTCTCCTCCTTATTCCGTAGTGCAGCTTTGCATCTGTTACCTTGAAATCCTGGAGAAAAACCTTTAAAAAATCAGTTCAGTCTTAGGGGAAGGTATGGCAGAAACTCACTTTTTTGGGGGGTCCCATTTTAGGCAGCAAACTGGAAATACTTTGAAAATCATAACACGTAGGATTGCACCCCGGACGCAGTTTGGGAGCGCTGTGGTTTGGGTGTTTTACATGGAATATCCTGAGCTGAAAGGGACCCACAGGGATTGTCAGATCCTTGGCCCTGCACAGACACCCCAGGAATCATTTCCTTGCTTGTTCTGCCACCCATGTCCATGGGAACAAGGGCTCTCCCTGAGAGACCGGCGCTGCCATTATCATATAGATTTCTTTGAAAATTGGGGGGAAATGGAACAATGCAGCAAACAGTGTGAACGCTGAGGAATGCTTATCTTTCCATTCTCAGTGCTTTAGGAAATATCCCTGGGGAAGCTGTGGGAGGGAGACTCTAAACTCTCCAGACATTTAGATTAGAGAATTTAAGAATTTAGGGAAGTCTGAATATTTTTTTTTAATTGGAATGAGCATCATGTGCTTTCCATAATCAAGCATATCTAAACATGACTGCAAGTTACTCATTAGGATATATCAAAAAAACCTTTAAAATTAATCTTTGTTGTCATTCTGTGGTCCACTTTCTCATATCTTATGGTCATTAGTTGAAAACACACACAATTGGGAGCAGAAGTGACTTCCCTTTTTAAAAAGGCTGTTGTAAAAATAAAAGTTATGTGCTTCCACTTGTACAAGCACAGAAATAAGTACAATTGAAACATAAAAGCAATAAACAAACATTCACAGCTTGGACTTCTTTTATTTTTGTTAAAAAAAATTTAAAACAAACTAGGCAACACTCCAGGAAATGGTTCTTGGTGTTTTAAATATATTGTTTTAAATTTAGGTGATCCTTCACTTTATTAAGTGGGTGGGGGTATTAAGAAACATTGTTGTAAGTTACCTGTTTATAAACTCTGCCTCCAGAAATAACTGAGGAGCACAATTCACATCAGCACTATCAGAAAGCAGATCATCTAAATCAAAGCTTAAAGCTGAAATTCTTGTTTACCATTTTAACTTCACCTCATTTACTGTGTTTCTATTCATCTGAAGATGTAAATAAGATACAAAAAAGAAATTGTTGGAGGCCGGATGTGAACTGAGATGCAAAAACCTTTTCCAATGCTTTGTGTCCTGGTTTTGACCTTTGCTTGTGCAAATGCCTGCCTGGATTTGCAGGCAGTCCCTCACTGTGTCATGTATTCAGTTTTTGCTTGACTCTTCATGGCTGTTGAATATCCAGAGAGCTGTGGCTGTCCCATCCCTGCAAGTGTCCAGGACCAGGCTGGACGGGGCTTGGAGCACCCTGGGATAGTGGAAGGTGTCCCTGCCCATGGTCTGTAAGGTCCCTTCCAGGCCAAAGCAGTCTGTAATTCTGGGAATATCATCACGATGGCTGAAGCTGAGCCACCTTCTCAGGATGGTGCTCTGGGTGATCTCAGAGGTCCCTGGCTCAGCTCCCCTTGGCTTGTGGACTTGGTTGGCTCAAGTTTATAAAGTTGGGTTGCCAATATTGCCCGTCCTCCTGAGCTGGAAGCATTCCCTTGCCTTCTCCTGCCCGTTTGTATCCGTCTCTTTTCCTGTTCCAAACACAGGCTTTGGAGCCAGAGCTGTCATTTTGAAAAGCACAGTTTCAGGGCCTTGTTTATGACCAGCAGTGCTGTGCATCATCAAGATGAGTCCCAAGCCTCTCAGACTGGAGTATGTTGGAGAATCTGGGTCTGGGAGAACCCAAAGTGAGACATTATAGTCACTGAGGGAGTCAGTAACATAAAAGTACAAACAGCTCTTGGGTTTCCACACGTTCTTTGCACACCCAGTTGGGGTTGTCCACTCCTCAGGCCACGGATCTGCAGACTTTGCTGGATATTTGCATTCTTTGCACGTTAAAATTCTGGCTTTTCCCCTGAATTCTTCCGTTAGCAAAGCATTTTGCATTCCTCTGCCATCTGCAGTTTAATATATATTATATATAAATCTGGATTTATGGGAAATGTCTTTACTTATTTTTCAACTTCTTTTGGGACATTTATTGGAGAAGATGCATTTGGCCTGGGAGTCAAGGCTGGGCTGCAGGACAGCTGGGGTTTGCTTTCAGGAGAGGAGATCTCTTCAGAGAAGCAGGATTGAATCTTCTCCACTGAAGATTTACTGTCTGGCACAGCCCAGTACAAGCCTCCAAAATGGAGCCATGGCAAGACTCTAAGACACAAGGCCACAATTTCCTCCCTTTCTGGGAGAATTTTTAATCTGGGCCAGCACTTCATTTTGGGGTTTGGCTCAGCAGTGCAAGTGGAGCTGCTCTCTAATTTCGGGATGTTAGATGGTGACCTGGTTATTGAATGTTTGCTGCGTGGACATGTTGCTGTAGTTTAATAGGAGGCTGCCAGGGAAAACAAGCAGCAAGGAGACAAAGTCCCTGGGTGAGCCACCCAAATTCCTGGTGCTCTTTGGGACAATGGCAGGACTGGTGGCTTGGAGGAGTCTGGCTCAGCCTCAGACTGTATTTGCAGAGCTGCTGTGGGAGAGCAGGAATTCAAAGAACAAAGCAAGTCTGGCCAGATTATAAGGGACTCCTTTTCTCCAGAAATTTGGCACTGTGTGAGAGCCAGGGTAACACAGGTGTCACTTCAAATGTTTTGAAGAAACCAATACTTCTGGAACTCTTTAACCTGTTTCAGAGAATGCAAGGTAAATGCCATTATTTATTGGCTGTGGAATGCTGCTGGATTTTTGGGTTTACAAATGAATCCCTCCCAGTTCCAAACTGCCTGCAGGACTGAGACACTTGCTGATGTGAGAGAGGAATCACCTTGTCCACGTCCAGGTATCATTTTCCCTCACAGGACACCACCATCTGAAGTGTGAGTTTAAAAAAGGTGCTGCAGAGCCTGTTCCAGCCAAGGAACCTTCTGGGAGCACAGAGGATCTGAGTGCCATGGGAACAGGACAGACATTGATGTGTGGTTTTCCTGAATGCTGCCCAATCGAGCTGAAGGCTTGGTCTGGTGCCCTTTGGCAGCTGCTGAGGTGGGAGCATGATTTACCCCCTTGCAGTGATACTAAAGCTGTAACCTATATCTACAAATTAAAGTCAAGGATTTATGAACCTTGGAATATTTTACCCAAGCCTCTGAACTGCCAAGTGGAACTATTCTGGGCTGCAAACCAAAACATAGTTTACTGAAATTCCACTGCTTTAATGATGACTTTTTTTTTTTTTTTTTCCTATAGAAAACAATATGAAACATTCTGCCATCCAAACATAATTACATTCTGCATCTGGAATTTGTTGATGTTTCCTTTTGCTGCTCATACACATTCAACTCAATGAATTTGGTTGGTGAATGCTGTGGTATCCTAAATCGTGGTTGCTGTCGGTGCTTACAGCTCTTGCATTACAAAAGAGAACTGTTGGATGGTGAATTCCGGCGGCTACTGTGTGGAAGGAGCCCTGTTCTGTCCTTTTCTCAGAGGATTTGAAGAAGTAGGTCAGTCAGGCTGAAACATGTCTTGGGAGTGAAGGTGAAACCAGCTGGGTGTACATCACTCAGCGTGGTCCGTGCCCTGTGTGCACGGCCGAGGCTCCTGCAGCTCTCACTCAGCAGGGATGCTGCAATCCCGGTGGAAAAGGCACCTGGATCTGCACCTGGCAGAGGCAGGAGTGTGAATCTCTTACAAAATGTTTGGTGGTTGCTGTGGCTACTGGGAGAGCAGGGAGATGCCACAGCCCCCAGCTTGCCAGTGCCTTGAGGAGAGCCCTGCTGCCCTTGCTGGAGCTGGGCTGGGGAGACGTGTGTTTTATTTCTTTTTTGTTAGCCACATCCCCAGAGCACCTCCAGGAGAAGTGTCCCATGATGAGGATGGTATGAAGCAGGAAATGGGAGATCTTTAGACAGCCAGAGTTACAACAAGCCTGATGAGTGAATCTCTGTTCAGCAGTTGTGCTTAGGAGAAAAAATGGGAGAGCAAAAGGGATTCGATGGAATTCCAAGGATACTGCTGGCATGGATCTCACCAAACCTAAGCTTCCTCCAGCTCTAAAGGGCTCTCCAGCCCTTTAACTACAGTGGAAATTAGGCTGGCCTCGGGTAGGATTGTGTGTGAAAGGCATTTTCTCTGGAATGCCTTAATCCGATGTGGCCATCAGCTGAACGTGAGCAGGTCCACGAGAATCAGAAAACCCAGGCTGCTTCCTGCCTTCTGCCCGTGCCCTTCAGCGGTTTCAGGGGTTTCCACGTGTGTTTGTGTCTTTCAGCATTTCACAATGAAGATCCCTTTCAAGCAGGGCTTTTCTGAAGTAATTTGGCAAAGTTTAGCTCCGTGCTCCTCGCCTGCGAGCTCAGGTTCTGCGTGCGCTGCTCAGCTCCGTCTGTCAGCAGCAGCCACTTTAACCTGGGCTGAGGATCTGCTCTGGAATCCCCCCGGGCTACATCTGCTACAGCACGGTGGTGACAGGTGAGGGAGGCACATTGCAATGCCTGCAATGAAACCCAGGGGACGAAATGGACCTTAAACTTCCTCTGTGCTTTTATGAAACCTACAGTCGGCTTCATAATTACCTGCTCAGTGTGTGCTGCTGTGCTGCCCTTCACTCCCAGACACTGAAGTTGAACCAGAGAGGCCTGTCCAGGAGCAACCTCTTCAAGGAAGCACAGCAGGACTCACAGAAGCAATTCAGGAAATATTTCAGTAGGGCAGTGCAGTGATGTTAACACCAGTGTTACCCCAGCAAACTGCCCCTGTTCTGGCAGCCCCTGCACTGGGTGAGGGCTATCACCTTCCTTCTCCCATTTGATCCTCTGGTATCAATCAGGGCATCTGTAACCTTGTAAATGACTCTGGTAAGGCTTGAAAGAAGGGCAGAGGCCTTGATGAGCAGCCTGAAGGACACAGAACCTTCTCAGCTGCACCAGCAATGTCCACAACAAACACAGTTTAAGCACATCTATCTCTGCACTGATATCTTGCCTCTGAGAATACTCCCACATTATCTCTTTAGTGATACCCTTGAAGCTCACAAGCATTAATCAAATGCCAGCATGTCACCGTGGCTGGCAAGGAGGGGAATTCAGGAGAACACGAAGCACAAATCCAAGGTAAGAACTGAGAAAATCCAGTCCCTGCAGTCACAGGTCCCTATATCCTCTCATGTTCTCTGTGAGTTTATAAACAACCATTTTAAACCACAGTAACATTTTTTGTGTGGTTTCTCCCATCCTGTTGGAAGGCTGTGCCAGAATCTTTCTGCACCTTTTTCTCATTTCTAGCAGAAATTTATTAAGGGCTGGCTTGTAGCCACTGCTTGTTGTGCAAATGTTTTCCTTCAGACTGGATGAGTTCTTCCTGCTGATTGCCCTTCTGATTTATCTGCAGAGAGCCCTGGGTGCCTCCTCTCAGCCTCACTTCTGGTGCATCCTAAAGGTGCATCTTTGCAGTGCCTGAGGGAGTGCTGCAGAGAATTCCAAGCTACTGGTTCCAGGTGATGGGGAATGTGCTTTGCAGCCAGGTCCAAAAATCTGTCCGTGCTTCATAGCTTGGGTTTGTGTCCAGGGCAGTTCCAGGTGTGTTCCCATTCAGCTTGGACACAGCAGCTGGAGTGAAGGGAAGATGAAAATGTCGAGGTTGGATCCTGAGTGTCCTCCTGGCTCATCACCTTGGATTTGTCAGGGTGTGTCAGAGCTGTGGAGCAGATCCTCCCCAGCCCAGGGAACGGTTCATTCACCCTCAGACTCCAGCAAACCACCAAGGGCTTGCTGGGATGTACCACGTGGAAGTTATTAAAGTGAAATCACATCTCTTCCCATCCTGAAATTTGCTTAGCAGACGGGAAGTTTGCAGGAATAATTGACAGCTCTCAGCGTGGTGCTTGCCAGGCAGCCTCTGCTCAGAGATGTGTGGGACAGAGCAGCAGGCACCTTGTCTGTCAGGGAGATTGTCCCTGTGTCCTTCACAAGTGCTTGACACAGGGACAATTGCATGGTAATGCAGGCTAACAGGAGTTCATAGGGCTGAGCCTTGAAACACTTAGCTCTCCTTTTCTGTCTGCCTGACAGCTTTATTGCTGCAAATACACCGAGGAGCCAGTTCAATAAGCTGAACAGTATCAAAAGATTTCTCTTTATGGTCTTAAGAGGGCTTATCTGTAATTCCTGGCTGCACAGCCTTTGAAAACTATAATGTTACAGACAGTGATTTTTTAAAATTTTCTTTCTTTTTTTTTAACATGTGGTTTATTTTGATATGAAGACATTCAGGGTCGTTGTTAACTCTTTTTCTCCCTCAGGTCTTTCAGGGAAACTGCAGATTTGACACAGTTCCTTTGTTTTATCAGTCTGTGGCAATTTCATTGAATTACTCAAATTGAAAAATTGCCTGAACAGTGCAGAGAGTTGAAATATTTCATAGTGAACTGAAGAAGTTTTGCTGTCATTCCCTCCACTGAGCACAGTTCCTACCTGGCCAGGGCTGCACTAGTCTGAGATTGCTCAGTCACCTTTTATTGTTACTGTAGTGATTTGCTTGTTCTAACTGAGGATTTGCAGTCACAGTTTGCATCAGGAAACACTTTTTAAAAAATTTCTCTTCCAACCTGGTCCCATCAAGCTCCCCTCTGGATCTGGAAGTGGGTGGCACACATGGGACAGGAGGGAGCATCCATGTCAGGGATGGGATTCTGCTGTGGAAAACCCTGGCTGGCAGCCAAGGAATGATCCCTGCCCAAAGGCCTTCCCTTGCCTCCATCCTCCTGCTTAGGAAGGGCACAAAGGGGGCTGAACTGGTGGGACTTGAGCATATCCCACCCATGGGACATGGTGATGTGCCCACACATCCCAGCACTCCGTGGGAACACATCCCCAGCTGCTGCTTTGAGACACTCACAGGGATGCCTGATGCAGCCTGGAGCTGCAAAGGATGAGTCAGGCTGAGTGTGAGCAGTGAAACACCTTCCCTGGAGCTGGCAGGAATTCCCAGGGGCAAAGAGGAGCTGCAGGAAGCCTGGCACACCAGACCTGCTGCCTTTGATCCAGCAAGGGCCAGACCTGAGTGTTATTTGTCTGACACTTTTGCCTTCATCTGCAAAGCTTGAAACTTGGTTTTGAAAATGATGTTTCGTTGTGTCACGGGTTCCAAAGGAGACTTCTTTGAAAGCAGTACCATGAATCTCAACCTCACCTTGTTATGCTTTTACAACTCAAATTTCATCCCTAGAAGAAGAGCAAGGATTGCATGTCATGTGTAACTGCAAAAGTATCTGAGTAGAATAGGAAAAACCATTTAATTGAATGCTGACACAACTGGGATGTATGAAGTAGCTATAGCTGTAAATGAATTTATAGGTAACCAAGTTACTGCAGCAGGCACTGGAAATGTTTGGTGATCAGTGTGGGCTCTCTGGTTCTGGGCTGTCTGGAGAAAGGTGACTTGGAAGTTCTGTGTTCTCACCACCTGAAAACTTTAAAATTCTTCAAGGTATCCAAGCTGAGCACTTGGTAACTGAAACATTTGAAATCAAACTGTAAAAATGTAGGGTTTGGTTTTACAAAATGCCAGTGCTGATGTCAGAGTGGCTGCTCCAAAGTGAGGGATAAGCAGGAGAAAGGACAGGTTGCAAACCTGGCTGTACATTTTTCTGCTTCATCTCGTTTGAAGGAATATTCCAGATTATTGTCAATGGGGAAGATGCATTTCTGCTTTAAACAAAGTCCACGTGGAGTCCAGCTCTGAGGCAGAGGAGGAGGCACTGCCTGGGCCAGGGGTTGTGGGGAAGCTTGTTCTGACTTTCTGTTCACACACAATTAAACCTCTGCGAGGCAGCAGCTCCCACTGGGAGCAGCTCTCACTGTTGAGAGGGAGATGATGGGGAGAACAGACTGTTCTGCTCCTGCTTTGTTTCTGGACACCAGAGAAGTGCAGCATGACCTTAATTATATGAAGTGGGCAGTTTACACATCTTTTTCAAATTACAGAACTGAAACTCTCAAATCCTTGGAGTATTCATCTCTTTTTAGATTTGGTGGACTGAGGAGCTCTTCACAGAGAGATGCTCCTTCCACATCCTGGGTCTGCATGGGGCTCAGCTGTGCTCTAAATCCATTACAGTCTTGGAATACCCTTCAGAATAACACTCTGACCTTCTTGTTTTCTTCCTCTTCCAAAAGCAGAGCCATTAATGCTTACTGAGAACAGGGCTGTAGCCAAATAAATACATTCTTTCTATACAGTGAGCAAGACACACTTCTGAGATATGATGTTCCCAGAAATGGTAGCAGGCTTTTCAAAATTGAAAACCTCTGGACATTTTATTTCTGCTCCTCTGTTAACAAATGCCTCATTTGATTGCTTTTAAATGTTGTGTTTCTGGAATGAAAATAGAATACTGGCATTTAATTCTGTATGTGTTATTATTTCAGCTTAGGAGAAGGCTGGGAGATGTTTTTTTAAAAAAGACTGGATTGTTTTAAGATCATTGTAAAGCCAAATGTTTAAATACTGACTGTTTTAACTTATTTCCAATACTCTGCAGTAATTGGTAAAAAGCCTGAATCTTTTTTCTGTGACTTCTTAAAAAGTTCTTAGTTGATTGAAAAGTTTTTTGTCAAAGTCTTGGCTGACTTGGGGTACAAGACCGTGGTGAAAATCTCTTGCAATCTGAGGTTTCTCTGATTTGTAGTGCTGCCTTTTAGCTGGTCACACTTTTCTGATAGTGAAAAATAAATCTATAGGCAATTTGCTTGCCATGAAGCCATGCAGAAGTAGGATTTGAGTATATTTTGGTTTACATGTCTGATACAAAGGTTAGGAGGAAAGGGAATAGATGTCAAGCATTGGAATAGAATGCTCTGAAAAGTGCCTTAGGTCTGAATATTTCTCTGATTTTTGGGAAAATGTAAATCTCCACCTGAGGTGGAGCAGGTTCTGTTCCTGCTTTGCACTGAACAATTGTTGGTTAGCCAGGACCTTTACCTGGCACCCAAATTTTTGCTCTTCTGTGGATCTGGACTTGTCTGAAAGGATCTTTCAACTATCCCAAGGGCCAGGTCTAACAGTTTTTTCAATTTACCTTTTTTAAAATGCACTGAGAAGTAAAATTATGTTCTCTATCAAGTGAAATGTCATTATTAGTCTGTACTAAATCTGCTTTTGCATGTCTGCAAATACTTCTGAGGTGGAGTTGTTTTTCTGAGATGGGATTTGCATGGTCAGTTGTAGGAAAAACACAGGTATTTACATTCCTATTCCACTTCCAGATCTTCAACTTGTCCTAAAAATTAAGGGGTGGTTTGGTTTGGTTTTTACTACGTATTTTTATAGTTACCTGAAAAGCCTGAAACGAGAAACGAATTACAAACATCCAATTTTTTCTGTGTGCTGAAAAGACTTAGAAACCTTTGGAAAAACTTTGTGCAAAGTTTTTAATTGGCATTTTAAATGTTTATCGCTATTTTACTCTTAATTAATTTCTAAATTTGTCAGCTCATATGGCATAGCTGCAGCTTCTTAGATCAGAAATACTTTCTGTTTTCTATCCAGCTGGTTTCCTGTAAAGGGCTGAATTATTCTAGCTTTTATGGGTCATTGTTAAACATGGCAGGAAGGGTCATTGTTAAAAATGTTTTCAGAACTTTGATAACCAGTTTATCAACTGATTCACATGTTTAATCAGTTAATAGGTTTTCCTTTTCAGTGCATGGGAATTTCTTTGTTTATCTTAACTGAGTAACTGTTTCTACAGTGGAAAGAACTGTAGTTGACTGATAATCTTCAAATATGTGGAGTTTGCTCTTGTGACACAACTTGCATGAACAGATCCTGCACTGTTACTCCTAAGTCTGCATTTATAGGGAATATTCCATCAGAACAAGGGTTTGCATGTGCATGGATGCCCCAGATGGTCTGGTATTCTGGGGATACAGGGCATGGAGCAAAAGTCATCAGGCATTTTATGATAAGGCTTTTGAAGGTGTTTGTTTACTAAAAAAAGAGGGACAGGTGCTTTTGAGATGTGCCAAACATCCGTGGTTCCTCCAATACCTCGTCAAGAAATTTTTTTGCAGCATATTTTATCAAAAGTGTCAAAAGTCATGTGTTTAGCATGAAATATCTCCAAGAATCACCATCCCGTGGCTCTCTGGGCTCTGCACCACCTTTCTGCTGAAAGGCCCTTTTTCTAATCTCCGCTCTGAGCCTGCCAAGGCGCAGTTTTTGATGTTGCCCCTTGTTCCAGCATCTGTCTTAAACAAGAAGTTTGGCTCTGTCATCACTGTAATTTCTCTCCAAGTGAGGGAGTTGTAGCTATCTCCTCTTAGATACCCTGTTATTAAATCACCATCTCTTCATCAGGCCCAAGAGGCCAAGGCCACACTTAGATGAAGCCCTCACTTGCTGAGAGCACTCTTGGCTCATGTTCAGCTTGAAGAAGGATTTTTTCTTCCATCCCCATTGTAATAAGGCCAGTCTGCTCCTGTGTTTATAAACAAACTCGAGGCCAGGCAGAACTGTAAACTTTATTTTGCTTTTTTCAGAAAATAAATTCTACGATGTTTGCTTTCTACGTAAAGCGTGACTTGGCATGGAATAATACACAGCAATAAAGTTGCAAAATTTGAGTTTATGTAACATTTATCTGCCTTGAAATTGCAGATATTTGGAGAGCCCTGCAACCCTCAGTTGGGTTTGCAGGAGAACGGTGTTCATGGAGTCATAGCAGCTCCTGGGAACTGGCATTTGTGAGAAAGAGTCAGCAGCTTGTTCTGTGTATCTGGGACTTTTAGATATATTCATTCCTGTTGCTATGTGAAGGAAATGTGTTGAGATGAACACAAGCCCAAGTAAAACCCAAATTACACTGGAAACCCAGACATGGGGTTTTATTGGGATGCCCCGGGCTGAGGAAGGCACTGCACACCTCGTGGCTCACATCTCAACTATAAATTCCTCCCATGAACAGTGCAGGGAGAAATTCTGAGATTAGACATAAGAAAGGTGTTTTTACAATGGGGGTGGTAAAACAGTGGCACAGGTTGCCCAGAGGGGGGTCGTGGATGCCCCCTCCCTGGAAGTGTCCAAGGCCTTGTTGGATGGGAATTAGTGGAAGATGCCCCTGCTCATGGCCTTTAGAAGGCGCCTTCCAACTCAAACTATTCCATGATTCCACAAAATGAAGTGTATTCTGTCCTGCTGAGAGAGTGCTGGGAATTGTGATGGAGAGCCTTGGCTGGGAAACATAACTGGGCCTGGATATGTCCCAGGAAAAGGGTCTCTCCTGGAGCCTGCCAGTCCTGGGTTGTGTTAAACCAGGGCAGGACTGTGCTGCCATCCGAAGCGACTGCTCTGTCACTGATGGGAGAGAGAATGAGCAGGGAGGAGGCTGCAGGGATTTGTTCTTTCCTGTGGCCACCAAAAAGCAGGAGGTGATGGGAGGGAAGCAATGGAATCTTGTGGATGTGGGTGAGAAGAAAGCAGAAGGTTGGCTCAAGGTAGTTGTAAAACTTGTGTTGATTCAGCCACTGTTTCATATGGAGCATTAATTCAGTGTTTTATTTGATAAAGCAAAACTTCCTGAGCCTTGAGCAGGATATTTAACTGTGGATATTGAAAACCAGAGATACCAATCCTGCTTATGCTGTTTGAGTAGTTACCTGTTAGAAAGAATATTTTATCAAAAAAGATGCTTATTTTAAAAATACTGCTCTGAAATGTGGGGAAGATAAATGAAGTGTTACATTTGATTTTTTTTTTTAATTTATTGTTATTTTTCTGTTCTCTTCTACTAAAAATCTCCTCTGTGGTGGAGAGCCAGAAGCAAATACGATCGTCCAATTTGTTGCTGGAGCTTTCTGAAATTTAAACCCAATTCATTAGGTACAACGTAGGTGTAGAGCGTGGGCAGTCATTAGGATTTCAACAGCAAATAGTGCAGCCCATGAAACATCAGACTTATTTCCTTCTCATGTAAAACACAGTAATGCATTTCACCCTGGCTAAATGTGCTCTTGAGCTTTTATGTCAGAGTGAATCATGATCTAACGCTCACCAGATTAAATCTAAACGTTGCAGTATTTCCTTTCTAATTCTGGCTCTTCCCACTAGGATAATATTATTTGTCTCGTCAGTTATGTGCAAGTGTGAATGAGGAGATGGAGTTTTTACATGTGTGCAAACACCCATGGAAGCGTGGCCCGAGGGGCCGCGGCTTCGCGAGGAGAAAAGCCCGCCGGATAATTAGGTAAAACGCATAATAAGATCCATGTCCATAGGGCCAGCGTGGCCCAAAAGACTTTTATTTGTGTGAATTCCTGGTACAAACGGGAAGGATCTCGCTCCCTCTCCGGGGAGGACCTTTGGGCCCATGCCCGGCGGGCCCCGAGCCGCCGGCGCAGCCGAGCGGGCCCTGAGCGGCCGCGACAGCGCGGCCACCGCGGCCACCTGCGCCCAGGCCTCGTTAGGGCCCGTCAGCCAAACCCGTTGTGGCGTCGCAGCAAACGGGCCCAATTAGCAGCCCTGAAAGCCCCTCTCCAGCCAGCCATCACTAACACTCCAGATAAAATTTGACATCTTCCCCCCGCTCCCCCTGCCCCAAACTCCAATTAATTGAAATGGTTTTACTGAGGGACCGTGGCTCTGCTGAAAAGGCAGAGGACTTTGCTTGGGTAATCAGCTTAAAGAGCGGCCCGTTTCCTGCCCTCGCTGCTCCAAACTTCCCACGTGGGAGACATAAATACTGGTTTTATTTTAAAATCTTTTTTATCTCCAATTTCCTTTGGTTTTTCTGA
Organism: Promerops cafer; assembly: GCA_013398275.1. Taxonomy (NCBI): domain Eukaryota; kingdom Metazoa; phylum Chordata; class Aves; order Passeriformes; family Nectariniidae; genus Promerops; species Promerops cafer. The sequence continues at coordinate 122,296 of VZSE01002452.1, read as the reverse complement.
TGGGCCTCGTACACGACTCCGTTTCAAAGGGCAGGATGATGCAGCCAGTAAAGTGGATGCAGACAGGAGCTTTTAAGTTCAGTGTTGATTGCCTTTATTGGAAGGAGCAGGTAATGAGGGGTTTCACATGGAAAAGGTACATCTTCTCTGACAGTCACAAACTGGTGATAATTAGGAAGAAATCCAGTTTCATTTATTTTTATGCTTTTTAAACACTCCTGCCTAAACAAGCATTTTGCATCTTCTGCTGCAGTAGCAGAGCAATGATTTTTTTTAAGTTAAAAAGAGGTAACAGCTCATTGTATACATTTTCATAAATATATTCACCTGCAGACATGCCAAGGTCTGAGTCAGCTGTAAGATAAGCTGTGAAATGCCAATATTCTGTAAAGATAGAAGTTGTTAAAGAAGAATCTGTGATTCAGTATAATACATAGTTCAGTTTCTGCCAGGGCTGGATTCTTCACTTTTCATTACTCAAGGGAATTGCCATGGAGTGGATGAGCTTTGTTGGGTCAGGGTCTTTGCTCAGGTGAGAGACTTGAGTGTGTTTAATTTTAGGAGGGTAAACTGTGGAAACATTCCTGTGCTTCAAATTATGTGTGCACACCATTTTATTCCTGCATTCACCATGAATCTTCTGTCCATCAGACATAAACTGATGGGGAAATTCTGTTTTCTAGGAGGAGAATTAGGGATCAGTTTGGGATCACTGCTTTTGAGTGTGTTTGTTTCTTTTAAATGGCCAACATTTCTCTAACTTAACATTCTCATTTTCTTAACAGGCAGCAGCAGTTGGCCTAGAGGACACACTGCCCTCCAGCCACAATCCCATCCCGTGGCTGCTCCAGAGCCTTGGGAATCAGGCACATGGTGACCTCCAGAGATGGCAGCCAGCAGCAAACCCACAGGACCTGCAGTGACACAGCACAACAAAAGTCAGTGTACCACCCTCTTCCCAGCCAACACATGGATCTTAGACATTCCCTCCCACCCTTTTAGGGATCTGCTCAAACTGTCCCATGTTTTTACACCAGAGGCTGTAAAGTGACACTGCACAGGAGTCGGAAAACCCTTCATGGGATTTCTGGAGGCGGGTACATCTCACCTGTTGGGGGAGGTTCATCCTCTCTTCAAAGCCCAAGTCAGGACCCATGTGGCTGTTCTGGGATTTGCATGGATTGTCAGGAATTGTGTTAGGAGCACAGTGTGGTTGGCAATTTGTGTTCAGGACCCAAATGAGATCTCCTGAGGATTGCTCAGAAGCTCCTCCAGTGTCAAGGAGAAGTGATCTGTAGGAAAATCAAACTTTTCTTCCCACCTTCTTATTTCAAAAGGAAGGGGCTGGCTGGTGTTGCTGTTAATCACATTATTTCACTGGAAAAGGCTTTGGGTTCCACATCCTGAGTTTCCCATCCAACAACTAGACCCAGCTCAGCTCCTGCAAGGGCACAAAAATAATTTGACAGACATGCAAGACTTGCATAAGAGCTTCCAAACCCAAGCTTAGGAAGCTGATAACAGTCAAGCTTTCCTAAGCATGAACATGTTAACAGTAATGTTTGAAGGGTGATTTTATTCTGGGGGGAAGGTGTCATGTTCTTCACCTCATGGCAGGATCCCCTTCCATCTATCCCAACCAGAAATGGATAATACCTTTTCCTGACTGGGTTTTAGGGGAAAAGCATGCTCTGTTCCCAGGTGTTTGAGAATTGAAGAATTACATTTTTTTTCATGTATGTTATTGATGTCAGTTTATACATTTATTACCTTTTTTTTATGTTAGCCCTGTGTGTTGCTATTTCTCCAGTGCCAGTTTTCTAGCACTGCTTAATGATGAATCATGAACATTAACTTTATATATGTGTAATGCTTTATATATATACACATATATATTTATATAAAAATCTGGGTGGTGGCAGGGAGAGACGAATTCTGTCTGCTCCATCTTTTGTTTGGATCTAGTTGCCATAGAAACACTAGGATCAATTTTGACAGACTAAAATACTACAAATTACACTGTCGGATGACCTCATTACACAGGGCTGGCACGTTGGATTGCAACATTGCTGAAAGGAAAAGCGTGAACGCTGCAGGAATTTCTGCTCCATGGAAAAATGTTATTTTTGGATCCTTCAGGAAGGCGTGCACATAAAACCACCGGTTCCCTGGTGAGTGACTGGTCCCTGAGACCAGCACGACTTTCATCTTAATTTTTGGTTGTGGTAGGTGATGTCATATTTGGCCATACATTTCCTTAAGCTGCAACTGGCATCTCACTGAGAAAGACCTTCAAGTTTTCCTGTTAAACACTGAGGCAAGTGATTTCTTACAGGAAGACTGACAGAATGAGTCTTTTTTCTTCCTTTTTTGGTGACATCTGCTACCTGTGTGCCTTGGTATTGATACAGCTGACATTGGTTTTGTGGTTTTTTACCCTCCTGATCAATTAAGAAGCATTGAACTATGCCTTGTGTCTCAAAACTGGTTCATGCTGGAAACAAATGCCCCTTTAGTTCCTGAGCAGTGTGTTTTGGGATGGATTCTCAGTTGCAATAGGAGGTCCCTGCTGCATGGGGACAGCTGTGACATCTCAGGTTGCTCTGGGTTTTCCTTCCATCCCGTTTCCATGCTGATATGGGCCTTGCAGTTTGACTCAGGGAAATGTCTCGTGTGACTTTATTGCTGTGTAGTAAAAGACACATTTAGTACTGGGTTTTATTTAGACCCATTTATATGTTGGTATTATTTGTACACAAGGAGACAATGTGTGTGAGTTGGCAAACGGTTCAGCCATTCTGTTTTTCTTCTAGTCAAGAATATTACTCTTGCTCTATCTAATCTAGAGTTGTAAATTGCAGCAGAGGTACAAATCCAAAAAAAACATTCTGAAGAATTTGAATGGAGTAGAGCCCCAATTTCCATTTCAGTTCTCTCTCTGTTGTCCAATTTGTTAAACTCAAGTGGTCCCATGTGCGAGTAGCATGACTGCCAGAAGCACTCTGCAGCCATCTGCTTTTCTGGTAAGTCTTTGATTATTTCTCTGTCCAGTTTTCTATCCAAAATTAGAACTGGCAACTCAATTGGTTGGTTAATATTGTATTTTTTATCATTTAACATTTCCAGCTTATGGCTAGGAAATGTCAGCAAGGTCATAAAAAGCACGAGAAATGAACTTTCCTTCTCAAGACCAACTTTACTGTGGTAGAACTTTCTTACCACGTTGTTTCAGCCCTTCAAGAGCAGCAAGAGAATTGAATAGCAAAAGCTTTACTGTTTGTGGGTAACACCAAACTGGAAGGAAAAGACAAAACAGCCTGGATTAATCTGGTGAACTGTCTTGGACATGTGAAGAACTGCCAGGCACTGATAGAGGCATTCACAGTAGAGCTGAACTTAAAGCCAGCACTGCATATCAACTCGAACTGGGGGATTAGAAAGAACCACTGGATCTTTTAGAGTCTGTGGTTTATTTGGGCTGAATTGTAGGGTTTAACACATTGGAAGTGAAGGGGAAGGTGGCTCTGAGGCACCCCAGAGGATTCCTGAGTCCTGGTGCATGTTGTGGGCAGAGCCCTTCTGTGTTTGCGCAGCTTCAAGGTTTCAGTCCACGAGTTGCATCAGCTGACAGAAACTGAAAGGTTTTAGATGCTTAAAGCAGAAATTCTAGTGGAAACACTGTGAGACAAGCAGAGGGTGAGTGAGAACTCTGGGTCATTGCCCCTGTGTGTACTGCATTAACTCCCTGGTGTGGGACACGGTGCTCTTGGATCGGAGCGTGCCAGGCGTGGGAGCCAGAGGAGGCAGAAATGGATGAGCCCTGTAGCACAGACTTGGCCAGTGAGGTTGCATGAGAAAGAGTAACTTAGTATCCATGTGTTTGGTTTTTTTCCCCTTTTAAAATAAATTGCATCAGAATTTTGCTCTGATCCAGCTGCGTCTTGGGAAGTGCAACGGGTTGGCAGGACAATGGTTGAAATCTCACGTGCCACATGCAGAGGTTTGGTATTTCCAGCACCACCTCAGACTGCAGCGGGGATGGGTGAGGAAGGGAAGGGCTCTTGGGTGCAAGCTCACCTTGGGAAATGTGCCATGTTCTCATGTTATTGATGGGGAAGGTGGCTGGTGCCTAACACAACCTCAGTCCATGTGTTCATCCTTGGCATTTTTCTTACTGTGTAGGCGACGTTAAAATGTTTCTTTTAAACCTAAAGACCTCTGGAAACTGAACTCTCCTTGCCTTTCCAGGACTGCCCTCTGACTGGGTGGGAGACATTGGTTTTTGTGGCAGTATTATGCAGAAAATCCAAAGTTCACCAGACTCTGGTGGTTTCAGGGCTGCTGTTGAGGGTGGGGAGCTCTGGCTGGACTGCAGCTCTTCATGCTCAGGCAGCTGATGGCCAGAGAGCTCAGGGCTGTCAGAGTGACAGGGAAAGGCAGGCACTGTCCAAATACACAGACTCAACACATTAAAATGATTTTTGTTTTAAATGATAATGGAGGAGGGGAATAATTTAGCAAGTGGGGATGTGGTGGGAGCCAGCCAGGCTGGGCTTTGCTAATACTTGAACTAGGCAGTTCAAAAATGTTCTAAATCCACCAGAACATCCTGAAAGTTCAGCTCTCCCCAGTTTAAGTTAGTGGTGACAGGATTGGGCCCTCTATTGCTTTTTAATGTGGTGTTAAAAATGACTTTCCCATATTTCCAAAGCCATTATTGAATCTTTTCAAAGCACACTGTGAAATAATTGTGTGCATTACTTGTCCATATGCACAGTAGGGTAATACAATATTTGGGCTTTTCCCTTTTGTTTGGCTTCTGCAAAAAAATGGCAAACTAAAAATCTTTCCTCCTCTCCCCACTCTGATTTTTTTCCAGGTGGAATGATGGCAGACATGCTCAGCTCAGTTCCATATAACATACTGCTTACTGGAATAACCAGTTTAGTTCTCTGCCCTTTTACTGTAAACTTGGCTTTGTTTTTTTTGTATTTGTGATTTCCTTTAAACCATTTACAAACAGGTTAGAAATACCATTTCATGAATCTATTAATAATCAGAGCTCTTTATATGGGTTCTTTAGGAACCTTTCTGTCTAGTAGGAACAAACTATGATAAACAAACACCTCCAAACTCTTCCTGCTGCACAAATATTCACTGCATTGTTTCTATATTCCTTAGAGCATTCTGCCTTTGGTCAAAATGTTATAGTCAGGGATTTAACTGGTAATTGTTATTTCCAGGAAGATTTTTGTTTTATTGTTCTTTCAGAGTACAAAAAGAAGTCATTTTTGCAACAACATTTTATGTTGCATGAAAAAAACCCTTAAAATCTCTTTGGATAATTGTAAGAGTTGGGATTTTGGTGCCAGATGCAGAAAGCTGCAGGATGATTTGCCTGCTCTGCCTGATCCAGCAGAGCCAAGGCAGTGATTCACTGTCCTGGACTTGGTGACCTCCAGAGGTCTCCTTACACCTGAATTATTTCATGGTCCTGGAAGGTTCCCTGTGCTGCTCTGGCACTTGGGCTCCTCTCTGAACAGATTCATCTCACTGCATCTGCAGAAAACTGAGGAAAAAGACCTGGGGATTTGTGCAGTTAGCAGTGAAGGGCTGGTAAAAGTTCCAAGTGGTGTAAAGGAGCAGCAGGATTGTGTGATGGGGGAAAAAAAGGAGAGAAGGTTGTGGGACAGTCATCAGCTGCCAGACCAGCTCAGCTCTGTCACTGTGCTGACCTAAAATGGGTTTGGCTGTGTCAAAGCTCACCTGTCCCTGTGCAGGATGTATGGACATGATCTTTGAGCTGTAATGTTGATAACAGAATATTTTCTGGATCCTGGCTTTGCCCTTTGAGAGGTTCAGGTGGTTACTTGTCTTATACTTCAGCTGTGCTTAACTCTGAGTGTGTCCTTGGACAGAAGGATGGAAAGTTCCTGAATAGTGCTGGAACATCTGAGTGCCTTGTGCCAACACTGCAGAGAAGGTTGGTGTCACCCAAGAAATGATCTCCCAGAGCTGGAGTCCAGCAGCAATGAATATTTTCTTAGTGCTTTCTTCCCTCTAAATGTAAAATTCAGGCACCAACTTCTCAGCTGTGATAACCTTTTCATGAACTGTCCTGGCTCTTACACTTCCACCTGTTAAAATAAATGACATTTATTAAAAAACCCTAGTCACAATAACACCAAACCCAAATCTTTTTTTAGGGCATAAATCTACCACTTCAATTGCAGGAGCCTGTCAGTGAATTTCTGACACCAAGTTATGTTATTTAATGAGTGCTATTAGGTAGTTCTGTCACTTAATAGGATTGAGGGTTGGAAATGCCATGTAATATCACTTCACTGGAGAAAAAATCAACAAACAGCCCTCACTAAAAACCTTGTGTTGCCTTTGAAGTCGGTCAGAGCTGCTGTCACTTCAGAGGGAACCCGCAGGGCTGTTTTCACTCCCATTTTAGGGGAGGCAACAGTTATTCTTGGCAATTTACAGTAGGGGCACTCAAAAAAATCTCCCACCATCTGACTGGGAGTGAGGAAACAGAATAGTTATGGCAAAAAAAGGGCCTCTGCAGGCTCCTGTCCATAATTATCATCTCGTTCAAGGAAATGGGAATAGGGGCTCTGCCCAGGAAAAGTGCTAATGGCCATTATTGTCATGGGTTGTCATTTGCACTCAGGTGCCACCTAAAATCCCCGTGTGAGGTCTGGGCTGCCTTATGTCCCGTGGGATTAGTGGGAGCTGGTTTTATCCTGACAACTTGGTGGCCATGGAGTCACCTGTGTCCCTCTGGTTGCCCTCTGGGTGAGCTCAGCCTGCATCTTTATGGGAAGAAGGTGTGCAAGAAAGTGACAACAGCCAGGAGAAGGCAAGATGGAGACTTGGCAGCTGAAATTCTGTTTCAGGGCTTACTTTGCACACCAGGGCAGCTTAAATCCATCAGATTTTTATCTCCTGGTGTTTTCCCCTGTAAGGAAAAAAGTTGGTTTTTTTTTTCTCCAGAGAGGATTCCCCACCTCACTGGGAGAACAGACACCCACTACAGGTACTACTGAGGAGAGCAGAGGGAGGAAATGTCCTCCCCTTAGAGCCTGGGCTGAGCGTGGTTCATGGCACTCTTTTCATCCAGAAAGTCAAATTCTCCCTTTGATGCTGGTGTCCAAAGTGTAGCAAAGGAACTAAAATCCCTCTGCAGCAGCCAAGCAACTTGAGTGGGTTAAAACCAGAAAGATTAGATTCCCTGGGAAAGTTTAATGGAAAAAGGTGTTTTGTCTTTCCTGTTAGTTTCATTTTTAAGTCCCTGAGAGGGTTCTGGGGTTAAACACTCTGTCAGTACCTTCATGAGGAGTCCCACGTGTCTTCAGATCTTTCCTTAACTGGGCTTCCTGTGTTTGCAGGTTGTGAACTGGTAACTTTGCAGAGGATGACTGTGTGCTCCTTAAATTCTGAATTTGCCAAGGCTGCAGCCCTGTGTTCACACACACAGGATGCAACCTGTACCTTCTGGAGCCTGTGTGCAACAGCAAATAAAATCCCAAATCATTTGGACTAAGGGGAGCTCCAACATTATATCCAAACCAGTTGTACTGGTTTGCTTCTGTGAATCTACCAGACTAGGGGGTGAAATGAAAAATGCTGGATAAATGGTGAAATATGTGTAATAAAATAACAATTAAAGCCATCAAAACCTTTTAAAGCCGTGGCTGTGGAGGGCCCATCCCGTGTGAGCCGACGGAAGGAGCCTGTGCGTGTACCTGGAGACAAGGAACATTCCAGCAGTGAAATACAGCTTCCCTGACATCCCTGGCACAAGTCTCTCTCACCTCAGGGCACTCAGGATTCCATCACAAATCCCACTGAGCCCATTTCAGCCTCCACAGGCTCCGTGCAGTGGAAGTGAAAAAGTCCTGTACAATGGATTCAGTGTTTGCAGAGGGATCTGGAAGCTGGGAAGTCGATGTTCTTCGGTCCTAAGCTGCACTTCAGGGGTTCAGATACACTCAGCTTTTTCCTGTAACAAATCAGATTTGTCATTGCTTGAAAAAGTGCTGATAGAGACCCAGGGAGAAGTTAAATCCTCTACAAAACTTCATGAAATAATACCAGTGGCAATGTTTAAAAAGTGAATTAGGCTGCAATATCCTTATCTCTTTCCTTATTTCAACCGTTTTCCTGCATGTGGCAGGTTTTGGCAATAAACCTGGATCTAGGGATTCAGGGTCTTTCAAAGACAGGACTTTTGAAATTCCATTTTAGATGCTTCAGTTTTGCAGAATTATTCAAATTTCTGTGGGGCTGTTAATTAGTAGGTGTCCAGTTCAAAGTGTTTTCAAGGGGGATTTGGGATTGAGGAGAAACTAGGTTAGGCAGAAAATGGATTTGTCAGAAGTATTAAGTTTGTGCTCTATTGCAGCTGAAGACATGCTGCATAAAACATGTCCTGTGGCTCAAAATGATGTGTGTGTGGAGAGAGGGAAGTGAAATCCCAGGGTTTGAATCCTCAGCACAAAGAAGGTTTATTAAGTGCAGGTCTTTATTTGGACCTTGACCCTGGGATCTAAATAGACAGTGCCCATCTAAGCTCAGTGAAGTCCTGCTGGGATGGGTCGTTTTTGGAATAATCCAAACATGACTTGGGCCAGCTCTTTCTGTTCAGGAAGCTGCCCAGGTCCCTGGTTTAAACCAGACCCCTTTTTTAGGGATTTTCTGTGAAAAGAATTGCCACGTGCAACCTCAGTATGAAATCGTTGCACAAATAGCTCCACTGTAGGGATACCCAGATTGAGCATACATCTATTCCCTCTGATTAATTTATTTTTGCATTCATGGACCCCTGAAATCTTGAGGGCAGACAGATTCCCACCGGGAGATGTTTATGCAAAGAGTGAGATGGGAAATGAGTGAAGGGTGATGTTTGTGTTGCCTCAGGGGCAGCTGCTCAGCTGGACTGACAGAGTTAACACTCATCACATCACCCAAGAGCCAGCACAAGCCTTCTGCCTCCTTAGACAGTGGCCATTAATATTTTGACACATATTTTGGTTCTTTCATCTCAGAAAGCAATTCCTGTGTCCAGTAAATCAAAACCACAACCGTGCGAGGCCTCGCCCTGACGGGACCGCCTTGCTGAAACCACGCTTAGTGTGATTCTAGTTATGAAACAGGTGTTGATAAGGAGCTGAGATTTCAGTGTCCTTTGTGAAATGTCATCCTTGTACCTCAGGGACTCTGAGCACGTGTCCAGTGTGTCCCTGCGGGGTGTGAGGGAATCTCTCCTGGCGGGAGAGGCACGAGGGGGAGCCGTCCAGCAGCAAGCGGCAGCGTCACTGAACTGTGCCTGAGTGCTGCCAAGGCTTTGTTCCCTACTTCGTCCTGAAAAACCATTCATGGGGTTTAAATAGGACTTTTAAAGTGCAGCATGAGCTGATACAGCACAGTGAACCAATGGGAATCTGAGAGAAAGGAATACAGGAGTATTCTGTAAAACATTTCTGAACACCAACAGTCATCTTCTTTTGAATCCCCAAATTTCTTATGGGAATCTATTCCTCCTTTGGAATACTCTCTTTCTTAAAAAGATGTATTGCTTTGGGAAAATGCCCAGAGTGCAGTTTGTGGTGGTGTGTCCAGAAGATGTTCCCAAAAGCAATCGAGGCTGCTGTTAGGTGTCACTTCATCCTGAAATAATTACCTGCTGTTGGCACAACAGAAATCCCATCCCGCTGTCTTCATCTTCCAGATGTTTGTTGCTGCTGCCTCCCTTGTTCCAGCATCAGGGCAATAACCTGGACCAGAAAACTGATCCAGCTAGATCTAGAACTAGCCAGACTATAAATAAATCAACAAAAAAATCCCCAAGTTGGCTTTAGGCCAGGCTGAAGTGCCTCTGTAACTTGCAGCAGGACAGAACCTTTAAAATTTGCCCACAGAGATCCAGGTGGGAGCCATGCTAAGGGATGAATCACTGGAAGTTTGACTTTCCCAGAAGAGCTGCTCCCTGCACTGGTCCCCTGGCCAAGGTGAGCGGCCACAGCCACTCCCCGGAGCAGCTTCTCCACGTGGGAGCTGCCCTGCATTAGCATTTTTTCCCTGGGCTCAGGCTGGGAGAGACAGGTTCCTTCCCATTGCGGTGGGTCTGCACGAGAGCAGCCTTCGGGAAGAGCTGGAGCCAGCAGGGGCTCCGCGCGGGGCGGCTCCGGTGCGGGAGCCCCGAGCGGCTCTCCCGGAGCCGCGGCTGCCGCCCGGCCCTGGGACGGCCCTGGGCACAGGCTGGGGGTGATTTATAGCTCGTGTGCTGGGAAATGCACTTGTGGAAATGGCTTTTCCTAGATAACCAGGAAATTCTGGAGTCTTCTGGGGCTCCTGGGTGAAAGACTTCAGATATTTATTGATTTTTCCGTTTGAAGCAACAGGGCAATGCTTCTCCTACTTGTATCCTGCATAGGAAGTGTTGATGTTTTGGAAGACTTTTCTTTATATATTCTGTATCAAAGAAACACAAGGGTGAATTTGATCCTCCATCTCCTCCCAGAAATCCCTGGTCTTCAGTACATCCATATTAATGGACTGGTTTGGATTTAGAAGATACATGACTGATTTTTTCAGTTGTATTTTAAGAGGGAGGTTCTGCCTACTCCAAATCCATCGCTGCTTCCAGCTGCTGATGAAGGATAGGGATGGCTGGTAGTGGGACCCTGAGCAGAGCAGAGCTTTTCCTAAGCCCAGAGCCATTAGGCTGAGCCTGCTGGGTCCCTTCCAGCCTGCCTGCGTGATATTTCCTCTGGAGTTTCAGTTGGATTAGATATTCATCTTCTCTTCCTGTCCCAAACTGTTGTTTAGTGCTGATGTGTCCTCTTAACTCACTGCCAAGTTCCAGCACAGGGGTGGTGAAGCCAGTCCTAGTCTGTGCTGGGGTTTTTACACTTTGGGAGAAGTTTAACCCTTTGTCTCCACTGAAATCAGGGGATGTTTGCACCTCAATCTCTTACTGGCTTTGGGAATTCCAGCACTGCAGCCACCAAAAGGCCAAGCTCGAGCCCAAGGCAGCTCCAGACCCTCTTCCCTCTGCAAGGTGCAGGGTGATCGTTTAGAATCTCTTTGGGAATGTCTGCAGTAATAAGGGTTAATTTTTCTCTGGCAATTTAATTGGCAAAAATGTTTCATAAATGGCTATTGTTTTCCAAAAGGAGCAGATTCCTTGTGCTGTTTGGTTTTTAAATCCTTGGAGATACAATATATACATACACCACACTTGGTTATCCACATAGACTTCGTTTATTTGTGTTTGCCTGCTTAGTGCAAACTCATTACTCTCCAGGAAAGTCCTTTGTTGACACAAAAAGGCACTGGGGAAATATAATTTTTTTTTACAATAAAGTCTTGTATTCATATAAAATGTTTCTCATTGGTAAAACAAAATAAAGAACCCAGAAGCACTGGCATGCAGAAGTTCACAGCTTTTAATACAGTACATGTGTCATAGCACAGTGTGGCCACCTAATGAGGAGCCTAATACATTTTAAAAGTCTAATAACAGGACAGCTCAATGACTTTGAAAAACCTTAAAAACTCATTGTCTGAGAGCGTGAGGATGAATAACTAATAAGCTGAAATGTATTTACCTTTAGAACAATATGTTTTGTTCCTCTAAGTGCCAGCCTTTGATCCATTGAAAGGGCTCTGCTCATTTCTAAGGCAGGGAGTCAAACTGGAATTCAAACTTTAAACTTGCTTAAGGAACAGTATGTACAGGAGCATTTTGCACTAAAAAGAATGCTGAAAGTGCAGCAACCTGCTGCATCATTTGGGAAATGTACCCCTAAGAGAGAGCTAAGATTCTGGGAGCAAACACATGCAGTTTCTGTTCAAAACCCCTTTTCAGTGTGCATTGTAGGTCCCAGAATGGTTTCAGTTGGAAGAGACCTTAAATCTCCTCTCACTTCCCCCTTGCCATGGGCAGGGAAACCTTCCACCATCCCAGGTTCCAGCCTGGCCTGGGGCCCTGCCAGGGATGGGGAGGCCACACCGAGGTGTCCCAGCTCAGCTGGGAGTGTTGAGGAGGATGTGAGGAGGCTGTGATGGCCAAGGTCACAGCCCCCCAGCCCGGGCTGAGGCTCTGCCCTGCCACAGAGCACTGGGCTGGGGGGATCCACGTGCACCATAGTGCACACACTGTTCTGGAGCTCAGTGTGCTACTGGCTGCTAAATTTACAGAGAAGAAACACCCCGCGTGCCAGAATTACATAAATTCCGCTGCTTTCCTACAGACTGAACCTCACATTCAGGAGGTGGGATTACCTCATGCTCACCTCTGCACCTGGGGAGCACTGGAGGCCAGCAGAGAGCCAGAGCCAGCCGAGCTCCTGGCTGGTTCAGCGTGTGCAGGGCACGGGTTCAGGGCAGGGGCACCACTTTGAGCTCTGCTTTGGGTTTGTGCAGCTCAGGCTGCCCAGAGCCAGCTCTGCCTGCCCAAAGGGACAGTCCCTGGAGTGTCCCCGTGTCTCCAGGACAAAGCTCGTGTTCCAGCAGTGTGGTGCCTTTGTTATGTGCTGCCCTGGGGGTGCCCAAGCTCTGCCACCTGGCCCTGCAGAGTCCTGGTCACAGCAGGGACAAAACAGGAGCTTTTCTGGAGGGAGGGGCAGCAGGTGCTCAGAGACAATAACAGCCAGGTCAGGCCACCTTTGTTAGTGACAACAAGGGCCTCTTTGGCCCAAGCAGGGTTTTCACAGTCATTTTTTGTGTTAGAGTTGGTTGATTTGAAATCAGAACAATCTTTCAAGAAAAACAAGAATGCATTTACCTTTCATTAAGTAAAACTTACTTTCTCACCGTACTAAGCAATGAAAGGCAAAGCCATGGAACAGAAAGCTGACCTGAGATAAGGACCACTCTGCATCCTTATCTGCTCCATTTTTGCAAGGCATTTTCAGCTGAGTGATGTCAGAAGCAGCAGGGAGCAGGGTCAGGCTACTCAGAGACTTGCTGAATCCAGAGGAAGTGCTGCAGGGTCTTCTCTAAAAGCAGCAAAACACCCTGAGTGTCTCCCCAGAGCCCCAAATCTGGGCAGATTTCTGGTGTCTCCAGAGCCTTGCAGCTTTCCCAGCCATTCCAGAGGTGACTGGAGCTTGCACAGTCCTTTCACTCCCACGATGCCTGCTCGCTGGTGCTCTGTGTCTTTGGGAGCTGGTTTTCCAAGGAAAAGTTGGTTTGTTTCTCTGTGCCTACAGGCAGATCCAGCTGAAGCTGTTCACCCACAGGAATTCAGCACTCCCCACGTTCTGCGATACAGAGAAGCTGCCCTGGCAAGGGAGATGCCGTGAACATTTTGGCTTTGACAAGCTCTCACATCTTGCTAAACATCCCAGAATCCACAGGGGACTGAGGCATCACCATGGCTCTGCCACAGGCTGTGTCACAAACCAAACTCCAGCCAGGTTCCCCTAATTCCTGAGAATTCTGTGTTCCCAAATCACTGGCTTTACTTTCACCCATCTGCCTTCTTGGCCGGTGCTCCTCAAGAGTTTTGGGGCACCCTCCTTCTCTCTGTTCTTTTCCACTGTTCCTCAAGTCTTGCCTACCCTGGCAAGCCAGAATATTTTTACATAATTGACTTAATTAGCCCAATCAAAGGAGCGATGGCGCAATGAACTGAATATTCAAGCTTTCTTCTAGAAGAATGAAGCTGTACACGCTCACTTGGGTTACAGCTTGCCTTTAATCCCCTGCCAAGCACTTGACTTGGTTTGTATCGTGACTTGATAAAGAAATGACATCATTAATACAATAATAACAAATCATTTCTATGTAAATCAGGGGATCTTCTACCTGGATCATTTTAATGATTGCCCTCCAGCTCACTTTTTCTTTCAAACAGCATCTTTGCATCCAGCAATAACTATTTGTTCATTTAATTCAGATTATCTTGGACTTGATGAAGGTAGCAAATAGGGCAGAACCCTTTAGAAACTTCAGAATCCAAAGAAATCAGGTGTTATATTGCCTTTTTTCAGATTCTTGCAGTTTTGATTCAAGTTTTAATTTTGGGGTTTTTCCCTGAGTTTTTGAGATTTGGAATCCAAAGTATTCCTTTATCATTGTTACCATTCTGCAATACCCAGGTTATTTTATGCTCTCTATAGGAAAGCAATGTTTCTCACAGTTCAATTTGTCTCCTCAGTAAAATATGAGGATTGTGGTGTGATCTGTAGTCAGGTGAAATTTGTCTTGATGGAGAACTTTCACTGGGGGGAGTTTCCTGTCAGCTGGGACTGGAACTGAGTCTTCCGACCTCTTTTCCTGCCTCTGCCTTGAAGTCACTGTCTGGATCTTGTAATTTAATTAACTTTTTAGCATTTGCCTGCAAAACAGGAACGATTCTTTTATCCTCACAAAGGAGTGTTAAGAAACTTAATTAAACTCTGCCTTTAAAGTACATCCCTTCATACACTACAAAAGATCAGTGAGCTAAAGTATATCACATGCATTACATATAAATAGCTTTATTCCAAGAGCATTAAGGGAATGTGTACTTTGGAAAAGCCTTTGTGTGCATCTCCACTCGTGGCAGGATTTTATGTCAACTCACTTCTTTGAGTCAGAAAGTTAAACGTAGTAATTAATTTCTTTTTGTGCCTGAAAGACAAAGCTCCACAATTAGCAATGTGCAGGTGATAATTAACTTTGTTCAGTGACAATCTGAGCTACCTGGCCATGGCTGATATTTTAGGGATGGGCAGTGAGGAGCTGAAATTGTTTTGAAAAAAGATGATTTAGTCCTGTAGGAATGCAGTCATCTGAAAAGTACCTATGATAGATGGGGAAAAAATGCTTCATTCTTCCATAACGAGGTCTCTGCAGTGGTTCCCTATGATCCACATAACACATGTCAAAAAGTGAGTTGACGTGGCCCAAGCCTTGGCAGGTTTCAGTGCCAAAGCCATCCAGTGCTCTGAAGAGCTGGCAAGGTGCTGGGGCTGAGGCAGCCCACACTTAGGTGATAATTTATGGCTACCTGTAACCTCCTCGAAATAGAAACCATTCATATTCTCTCCAGGGAAGGGAGAAGTGACCAGACAACGTGAGTTCAGCCAAACCAAGACTTCATATAACTTTACAGAAGACAAACGCTCTCTGGTACTGACATTAACAATGCTGTGGGCTCCTAGAAAGGGTTCGCCTGTAGGTTTTATTTATTTTAGTATTGTTTGCTTGTGTAATTTCAGAAACTGGCAGTTTATAAGAGTCGAAGTCGAGTTTTAACTCTTGGACTTTGATTCTGTTTATTTAAAGCATAAAAAGGCCTCAAGAGCAGCCCGAGCCAGTGCAGGGCCACGCACTGGGGTTTGTGCTCTCCTGAGGGGTGCCTTGCTGATAATTCCAGCTGTGTGTGATCCTGACAGAGTCAGTCCCTGATGCTATGCCTTGCTGATAATTCCAGCTGTGTGTGATCCTGACAGAGTCAGTCCCTGATGCTATCTGTCCCAGAGCTGCAGAATTCCTGCAGACACTCTCCTCGCCCCACCCTGTGGTTTGGCATCTCTGCCCTTCCCTGCAGTGCTCCTGCTCCGCTCTGGGAGGTTTGTGGGTGCTGGCAGGGCAGGCAGGGAGCACATCCCACATCCCCCACGGGCTGGGGGTGCTGCTGCCTCTCCTCAGCACAGGGCACGGCCAGCTGGGGCTGGGAACCCTGGGGACAGCTTGTGCTTTGGGAAAAATCAGAGAGCTGGAGCAGGGGGTGATCTAAGTCCTTGTGCTCCTGGGACTGTGCCACCTTCCAGGTGTGAAGTCTTCCAGGAACAGTCTGAGGCTTTCTGGGAGATCAGATGAGCTCAGGCTGTTGGAAAGGAAGAAGGGAGAGCTCTTGCTCCATTCCCAGCTCCTCAGGCTCCTCATTCCATCTACCATTCCCATAGCTGGTGGTGTGAAGGACTGGGATGTTATCCCTGCCCATAGTCACACACTGGGGTTAGCAGGTCCAGGCAGGGAATCTCAGTTTAGATCTGCCTTTTCCTCCATCCTGATTTATTCACGTGCTGAGATCAAGGACTGCACATCAAATTCTCTTAATTCTGTGGGTGCTGCTGTTAATTTTGGTCTGAGCTATTCTCTGCTCTGCTGTTTGTCTCCATGTGCTGTTTATCTTTGCACATCTGCATATTTATACGTTATTATTTATGAAAGTTCTTCCTCATCCTCCTGCAGAGGGTGAAATACTGGAAGGAGACAGGAACTGTTTATTCCTTATACAAAGTAATGCAATACAGCTTTTAGATATCCCTGAAACTCAGATCATTAATTCCATTGTGTTTAACCAGTGAGGAGAACTTTATTGTTTTACAGTTCTTTGTGGTTTATTAACTTCTCTTTTGTGGACCAGCAGGTTCAAGTCTTCTCCCCCTCTTTTTTCTTGTATTTTTTTTTTTTTTTTTTAAGTTTTCTTTTTTTGTAACTGTTAAGCAATTCCACCTGGAGATGTGAAAACTTCACAGGCTGTAAAGCTCATATCCTGCAAATCTCCCTATCCAATATTAAAACATCTAAAGGAGGAGAGGCACCGTTGAAATATTTTGAGCTATGTTTAGGAATGAACACAGGGATTGGATTTATTAAAAAAAATAGCCTTTGTGGTTTTAGGAACGGCCCAGTGAATGAATCTGATTGCAGTGGAAATATGGAAAATATCTTTTACCAGGTAGTGGGGTGAAAGAACTTCTTTAAAACTAGGTAGAGTTAAAGCCAAGTGGAAAAGATCTCAAAAGCAGAAGGGACAGTGGCCAGAACTGCCACTGCCTTGTGTAAATCCTGGAAGTCCTTCTCTCCCACTGATGACCTTTGAAAAGATGCTTTTCCTTGCAGAGGGGAAACATCTGTTTCTCATGTAAGTTAATACTTAACCTAAGATACACAGTAGAAATATCTTATCAAAAATAGGATGGAGGCAAAGACTGCAGGGATTGCTTTATCCATGTGGAATCAAGGTGATGCTTTCACTTCAAGGAGAAGAATGTGGATTTTAGGTCCAAAGCTATTTTATAATAACCATGGGATGGTTTGTGGGTATATTTGTGCCTGTACATGTAATTATTAATGCTTCTCATAGGTTATGTTTTTGGAAACACTGACCTTTGTGTTGTCACTCTTATCCTCAGATTTATTTAATATGCTTGGGGGGGGGTCTCTGGGTTACACTGAGTTTCACACTGGTTTCTTGCTAACTTGCAAGAAAACATTCCAGTTCCACTCCAAACCCTCCTGCACTCCACCTGCCACCACCCAGCAGGGCCTGCTGTGCTCCTGGGCTTCTCTTTGGAGGCCAGGAGGGAATGCAGAAGCAGATGACACTGGAGGGATCTAGAGTAAATCCATACACAGGCTTAGAGATGTGCTTGCTGAGCAAGGAAAAGCAGAGTCTGGTGTCACAGGACTGAAAAAGAGTGTGTGAGTGCACAGTTGTGTTATTGAAGTCTCACCATGTCTCTGCTGAAGTGTAGGCTGCAGTATGTGGAGTTCTGTGGATCTCTGTGCCTTAAAGGAAAACCTTAGAACTTGTTTTCTTTCGTGTTGCCATAACACTTTGTATCTTAGCAATAAAATTTGGGTAAATTTAGTGTTATCACAAGAAATTTGTGCTCCAGAGATTTACTGTTCCACTCCCACAGTGCCTTTAAACCCCATGTCAGGAGTAGGACAGCAATTCCTGGCCTGTGTTAGGACCAATTTACCTCATTTCCTCTGCTTCAGCAAAGTGAGATTGAAGAGGTTAGAAAAATAACAAACATAAAACGAGGAGGAAAGCGATTGCCAGTCTGTGTGAGTGACTCTGCCCGGGGCACCCTGCAGGACAAGCCCAAAGGTGCTGAGGGGAAATCATTCTGCTTTTGTACTCCCAAGCAGGGCCCTGCTGGAATCCACCTCGTCCCTGTTGTCACATCTCATCTGGGTGTCTTTAGCATGAAATAAAATATTGCTGTGTTAAGGACCAGAAAAACCAAGTGGAAAATGCACTCATCTGCGTCCCTCACTTGTGCCAAAGAATTTTTTCATTCCCACCTCAGCTCTAATTTGAAATGTGTTAAATAAAAATCTCCAGAATAGATAGGCATGGTTGGGTCAGCCTACAACTTGGCATTGCCATGAGCCTCATCTCTAATTACTAAAGAAACAGCGAGTTAGTGAGTTAAAATACCCAGTGACTGTGATCTAAATCATTTCCACTCTGGATACTGGCCTGAAATAAAAAGGGCTTTTCATTAGCGTGGCACAGATTTAGTGTCGTGGGACACAGTTTGTGCTTTGCAGGAAGTGTGGTCAATGGGCCATTAAGTTCTGAAACAGGAGGCAAGGCATCCTCTCATGCTGCTGACAATAAATATTGGGGAATGGCTTAATATGGACTCATGGCAGCCACGCCAAAGCCACTCAAGTAAACTCAGATTTGTGATGCTGTGAATGCGCACGCACGGCCTCCACATAATGCAGGGATCGTTTGCAGGTCCCCAGGGAAATCTTTCCTTTCAGCCCTGGAAGATGAGAAACCCACTGGGAACTCTAAGCCAGGGCAGAGATTGAATGGCAATTACTTGTGTTGTGGGATTTGCTTTTCCCCCGTGGAAAATCAAAATGTTCAAATTAGAAAACAGTCGCTGAATTTTGGCGGTTTCCTGTTTAAAAACAAGTAAACAAACAAAGATTCAGAGGAGGATTTGCACCTTCTGGGTGTGCAGGGAAGGGTCCAAAGCTGGGGAGAGCAGCACAGGGATCCCTGAAGCAGGGAAGAGTTTCTGGGCTGTCATTTGAAGAGGTTCTGACTCCAGGTGTGAGCATCCTGTGTCATGTGTGAGCTCAGGGCTGCAGGAGCTCTGCAGCCTCACCTGAGTGTCCAGGTGCCCCTGCTGGGAAGGGAATCCACCCCACATGGGACAGAACTGCTCACTTCATTAATTAAACTCTGTGTTTTCAGGATATTCATTCTTCCTCGTTATCCTCCACATGGGCAAGGCTGTCCTTGCAGCAAGCTGTGAAAACTCCAGTCTGGAGATGAAATGGTTCATTTCTCATGTGTTTGCATGGTTTTCACCAGTTTTATCACCTGAATGCTTCACTAAGATGAGTGGCTTTTTCCAACCTTTCCAATCAAGAGAAATGGGTTTTTACCATCATTTCGAGGTAGCTCAGGATTGTTTTATAGAATAAATACATATAAAAATAAACCAAGTGAGTAAGGGTGCCTAGTCTGAAACAGCTAGAATCCAAATTTTTGGAATTTGTGTCATCAAACACCTTAATGCAGTGTTTAACTTTATAATCCTTTCCAGAACAATTGGGGTTTAAATGACTGTGAGCAATTCAGCTAGAAACAGACACTTGCTTGGAAGATCACAACCCAAATGTTGAAAGTAATCACAGAATAATTAGTAGGAAATGGTATTTTACAAGCCAAGCAGTGCTAGTAGCAGGCTCTGGGGATGGCTACAAGAGAATGCTACAATTTCTCTGGCGTGGAGGAACTCAAAACACTGTTTGATGGGCAGTTCATCCAGCCTGCACCTTGTAGGAGTCACAGGTTGTGTCCAAGGCTGCATCCTCACCAAGCCCATCCCTCTCAGCCCATGGTCACAGTGGCAGTGCTGGATCAGCTCTGGCATGTCCAGATGTTCCTCCAGCTCTGCTGCCCCTCACTCTGTGAGCAGCACTGCAAGGGGAGCAGGACAAGCTTGAGAGAAACACATCTGTATAGGCAGAGCCACATGTGGGGCATGATGAATATATGGGCATAAAAAGGAAAAAGAAAGCTACAGCTCGATCACTTTGGGATTATTTCTACTGGTTATTTAACTCTCAAAGAATGCAAAAGTAGGACTCTTAAATGGCATTAAAGTCTGGTTTTCTTCAGGCCTGGCTTGGGCTGGCAGCTGTTCCTGCTGCAGGCAGGGCCCAGGGGAGGGATGTGCTCACGGGGCATGTCAGGGAGAGGTGGCCAGAGCCACTGCTGGGTACTGAAACTTAGGGGTGACTTAAAACCCTCTTAAGTGGCTGAAATTCTCAGTCAAACTTAAGTCACACAGGCAAAGAGAGTCCTGGATCCAGGGTGGGCTCACAGAAGCCTTGGGAAGAGCCCAGGCAGGAGCCTGGGTGCAGCTCGGACTGTGCATCCCTCCAGCCTGAGAGGTCCTCCAGCATTCCAGAAGCTTCTGTGCCTAGAGCAGATGAAGGCAGTAAATAGCTTTTATCTGGACCTGACTCTGAAATGCCACGGCCTGGGGGAGGTTGGCTCACCAGATTTGGGGATGTTTTCTGCTCCAGTCCCTGCCTCAGGCCTTTGGGGCTCGGAGCTGCTCCCTCTCCAGGGCAGCACAGGGGCTGGAGGCCAAAGCTTACCAGAGGCTGGGAGAACAAAAGCTACCTTAGAAATGCAGTTCTTCAGTATTGAAGGAATTGTTTTATGGGGCTGGAGAAATACCACGGCTGCCTCAGCACAGCCCTGGCAGGAGTTGGTATTTCTGGCCAAGAAGTGGAGCTGAAGGCAGAGGGGGAGAGTGCTGCCATGCCAGCTGGTACCAGTGAGGGCAGCGAGGACACAACGCAGTCCCACCTGCCTCCAGCCCATTGAAATGTGCCCAGAGAAGTGACAAAAAGCAGCTGTTGGAATCGTGCACCTCTTTGGTGGCTGTCCTTGCTGTCACAGCCACACCCAGCCTGCAGCAGTGGTGGTTCCCAATACCTTGGCTATAGCCCCTGCCTTCTTCAGGATCTGTCAAGGTGGTTTTTAATGTATGTGAGCTCCTCAGATTGTGCCACACTGTTGAAAACATTTGGAAATGGGGCTGTAATGCATGAGCTGTGCAGCTGTTCTAACAAAGTCTCCTGGACTTTGCCCATTTTGAAAAGTTTTTATTCGGGAAAACAGCGATGCTAATGGGAATTAAAAACCTGAAGGCAGGAGAATTTGTCTAAGTAAGGGCTAAGCCAGAGGGAAGAGCCAAAATTTGCAAGGAAACATTTTTCTTGGCTCCAGCAGCATGTAATGGCATCATGTGGGGATGTGGCACCTGGAATCCTGTCCTAGAAAAAAATACAGGACACCGGCTCTCCCAGCCAGGCCTGCAGAATTCCCAGGATCCTGGAAGGCACAACACAGCCCAGGGAGAGTGGGAGAGCTGCTGCCCAGTCCCAAATTTGAGTTCTGGAACTGGATTCACCTTCAGAACGTTCCCATACTCAGGAGTTGATCCAAGGATTTTGGTTTGGTACTGGCTGAAAAGATGAGGTGAATGTTTTTAAGGCAGCTGTGGAACTGGAAAACAAGAGAAGGACAAAAATT
Organism: Promerops cafer; assembly: GCA_013398275.1. Classification (NCBI taxonomy): domain Eukaryota; kingdom Metazoa; phylum Chordata; class Aves; order Passeriformes; family Nectariniidae; genus Promerops; species Promerops cafer. The sequence goes on along the minus strand of VZSE01002452.1, from coordinate 100,977 downwards.
GCTCTTCAGAAATTAAGATTGTTGGCTGTTTCCAGCTTCTCATGAGCACCAGGGCCACTTTTATCTGCCTGGCAGAGGGTGAGCCCTGCCTGGGGTCCTTGTTCCCAAAGCTGGAGCCTGGAGAAAGGCTAAAGCCTCCTCTGCATGTCCCCCCTGCCAGGGTGGCCCTACCTGGCACGTCCTGGGAAAAGATGAACCTGGGGAACATCCTTGGCAGAACTGGTAGAGGAAAAATCTTAGAGTGGCCGTGAGAGCTGCCTGGGGGCTGCCTGCTGATCCTTTGGTTTTGGAATAACAAATTCACCTTCAAAATTTAAAAACTGAGAGTGTGTTTCAGCTCAGGGTGTTTCAGTGCTTGTATGGAAAACAATTTTCTGCTCACTGTATTGATATGTTTGGAGGTCTGTGCAAAGAGTTAAGTTATTGTATATTTTAGTTTTTTAATTGACTCCATATCTGCTGGCAGCAGAATAGACATTGATCTGTTTTTTTCCTTCACTTTATTTAGGAAAATACAGCACAGAGTGTTTACTCTGCCTCCATACAGCATTGCTTTGTAGGGTGAAAGTGAGGGCGAGACCACAGTGAAGAATTCCCTCATTGTCAATTTTAAAGGCTTCATAATAAATGGTAGGCTTTTTTGGATGGGAATCAGAAATGTTTTCATGACAGTGTTTTGCTTAACTTTTTGTATTCAGATGGGATTTTCTAAACTCTTTTGAATTTGCTGGTTTGATCAGTTAAACATCTTCTTTTTGGCCACCAACTACTTGATCAAATTACTGCAGTGACATTGTACCTGACAGCTGCTCAACAGGGATTTGAAAAGCTCAAACTTGTGAGTGTAAATTAAAATTTAGTTGTAACAGGCATCATTTCCCTGGAGAGACCATCCAGTCTGCCTTCAGGGGAAGAGGATGAGGAACTGGAACTGTAATTCAGAGAGAGGCAGAACTGTCTCCACACTGAGTTTTGACTGAGAAAGGACTGCAGGAAGGAAGTGTCAAGGAATGGATGCCCAGTATTGATCCGGTCCATATATTCCAGCTGAACTATCTACTGAATTTGATTTGCCAGGGCAAAATGGGGGCCAGGCCAAAAACATTAATTAGTGGCACTTGGCTCCTCATGACTTTCCATTTCAGCACAGTTTGTGTAGCTGTGAAGCCGTGTCCTTCCAGGGCCTTTAGCAAGAGCTCTCTGGTCCTGTGCAGGACTGATGGTTTGTGCTGCATGGACTGGGTTTGGACTGGGAGCACAGCAGGGTTCTACTGAAGCTTTCCATATTCCCCTGGCCTTGAGGCAGTGTTGGTTTACTGATCCCTTCCCAGTGGTCATGCAGTCCTTTCAAGGGTTACTCTTGCTTTCCTCTGAAAACTCTCCAGGCCCTTTGTTTGTTTTTCCTCTGGCTTTTTTTCTTTTTCCTTTTTTCCCTTGTATTTTCTTCTGGAGCTCTGTGCTGTTGGAGGCCCCGGTGCCCGTTGCAGCCTCCCCGTGAACGCTGCATTCGGCCAATTTGCGCCGTTTCGCTCCGGAATCGTTCCCTGGCATGGGCCTGGCTCCTCACAGCCCCGCTGCTCAGGGCTGGAGAACGTCCTGAGCAGGGAAAAGCTGGGAGTGAAGGAACCCTCTGGAAGGCGTCTGCATTTTCCCCAACAGCACAAAGCAAAGTGTGATCCTTGTGATGGATGAGCAGCTGAGGTATTGATGCCTTTTTCCATGCAGTCAGTCCTGAGTTCATGCATCTCCTGGAATGACCACTGCTCGTAATGCCTGTTTCTTTCACTTCTTTTTTAAACAGCAAAAGGTCCTTTGAAAAAGAAACCTTGTTAGCCTTAATGCAATGCAAGCCACCCACGGAGCCTCTCCAACAATCCCAGGATTGCTGGGGTCCCTGTGTTTATTTTCCTCAGGATCTCTAACAGTCCCAGGACTATTTTGCTTGTGCTGCTGAAAGATATCCTGGAGATCTGTTTTATCATCTTAGCACCACAAACTGCTTTCATTCTTTCAGGCCTCTTGCAGAACAACACGTGAGTGGCAGGACGTGTCCTGCACAGGGGAATTTTTATGAGGCAGAACCTCACTTGGGAGGTTTCATTTACTCCCAGTGGTACTGAGTGAGTAACTGTGGTGGACTGAGCTCATCACCCATTTATTTATTGCATTTAACCATTGGAATATACATTGGTGAAGACCATTTTGCTGTTTCTCCATTTCCCTGGTGGTGTAAAAATTCTGCTTCTCTGTTGCATTGTCAGTTTGAACCCGGTGGGCTGGTGCAGAAAAATATCTTTGGTTGTAATAAACAAATTCCACTTCAAGGAACTGCCCTGATCAGGGTGTTTGTGTCAACCTGCTCATCATCATCTCCAATGATGGTTTTGGGGCAGAAGAATCCCATGGGGTTATCCAGTTACTTCAGAACATGAATTAGAGCTTTAATACTGTAAATGCTGAATACTCTATTCTCTCTTTCCCCCTTCCTGATGGCTGTAGGCTTGGAGTTTCCTTTCCTTCCCAAAAAGCTTTGGGGAAGAGGTTGGTCAGCAGTGCTGCAAGTCCCCAACCTTTGTGTTGTTCAGCTGGGATTCTTTGCTTCTGTATCTTTTCCTCACCCCATGAGATCTGTTTTTCTCCTCTCACTGTACAAGAGTGTTTTCCCTTCCCTGGCATAGAAATAATATACTCAAACATGCTTCAGTACAGGAAATCCTATATCCAGCGTGGGGAGGAAAGGCCTTAATCAGTACAAATTCCATTGTGTTTATATCAATCCTGACCCTCAGTGTCATCGGGACAAAGCTTTTTAGGCTGGGCCCCAGGCCCTGGTTGGTGCTGCCGGTTCACTGCTCCGTCACTGCCAGCCCACAAGGCTCATATTTGCCAGATTTCTGCTCCTGAAGTCATTTTTTATGGACATTGCCTGGCCTTTCCATGGGAGGGGCTGAGATAAGGGGCAAGTACGCAGGGAGCTCCTCTTAATTGCAAGCTTTTCCCTTCTTTGGAGGATAGGTTAATCCCCCAGCATTTCCTGAGTATGAAGGGCTTTCATAAGAGAAAAGAGGATCATTCAAGAGAATTTGTGACCTATTTCACAATCCTTATCCCTATTTTCTAGGCCAAGCTGGCTGCATCATGACCATGGTCTAGAGGGAAGGAGCCCAGTGAGATCCTGGTTCTCTCTGAGGTCTCAAAAGTCCTGTGTGAGAGCAAAGGTCCCTGGTGTGAGTGTTTAAATCAGCAGGAAACTTCCCAAGCAGCCTGGCCCATGAGTGGAAGCTTTAAGCAGAGGATTGACTTTCCATAAAAAGAGCCCTGCACCAACAAACGTTCCAGCAGCACCCTTCCTCCGGCCTTCAATGTGTTTTTTATCAGGCCTTGAATTAAACCACTGTCCAATCATTTGAAGGCATGATTTTCAGGAGTCATCCAAAACATAATTAATGACAAGGCAATGCATTCCCTGGGAGGGGAAGGAGGGAGTCTCCCTGCTCTGCCTTAAAGAGGCAGCTCAGAGGAGCTCTCCCATGGGCGTCCCAGCAGCACGTGCTGGACCAGCCTGGGAGGGGGCCTGGCTCCTATGGCTGACCCCCTGGCTCTCTGCGAGGTGGCCAGAGTGACCAAGGGACATGACTGAGGCACAGGATGAGTGCTGGCTCCACCCTGTCTCCAGCCTGGTGCTGGGAGTGGGGTTGGAGCAGCTCCCCGAGGTGTCTGTGGGCAGCCAGCAGAGACCTCTGCCTTATTTTCCCTTCCTTTCTCCCTCCAGCTCTTTCTTCAGAGCAGCAGCTCCCCGGGGCTCCTCGCTGGCTGCAGGCAAGGCAGGCTCAGCCTGGCACAGTGCTGCTCTTCTCTGTCCCCCCTCCCCTGGCTGCTGCCCCTCCATCCCTGCCCATCCCTTTCCCTGACCCTGCCGTGGCTCTGGCTGAAATATTTTCTCCAAGCTCCACATCTTGCTGCTTTTTTTGGAGAAAAGGCTGTGGTGGTCTCATTGGGATGTCCCATGGCTCACTCCAGGAGCTGCCAGTGGCTTTTCTTGGGGAGCAGCCGTGTTCCTTTTCCTGCACATTCAAGGCATTCCCACATGTGGCATCTGAGGACACTCTTTAATATTTTCATCTTGTGGGTAACAAAGGAAAAAAAATCACTTTACCAGCACTTTTCTGAGTGTTTAATTAAAGCTGTGTGTTTATGACAGGAAATGGGAGCCAATATTCGACCTCTGAAGTGTTTATACAATTGATATATCACTTTTTCTTACCTCATCCCCTGTTTGTGTACAAGATACTCTGTCAGTACATTCCCAACACAGTGCAACACTTCATTATACAATAGACATTTAAATAGCAAACTATTTTTTTAATAGTCAGGGGTATCTGCTGTAATTCTTGGCCTGGGAAACGGGCTGGCCAGAATCTTTAGATGCAGATGGCATCAGTTCAGGTACTAGTATTATTGTTATTTTTTGCCAAATAACCGAATTAACATTGAGTAGTTTGGCTTGATGCTGAAAAATTCACTTTTGGAAGTGAATTAGGTTGGGTTTTTTTTTTCCCCTCCAAGTCCTGGCATACGTTGCAAGGGCCTTAACATTGGAAGAAATAGATTTGGATGCCCTTCAAAGAACTCTGGTGTGGTTCTGCCATTTTTAACTTTTTACCTTGCTGTTCTTTCTCCCCACCTCTTCCCAGGGGAACTGAAGGTAAATGATTGATACTCTGTCTCCCCTGCTCACTTTCTTTTTTTAAATCTCTTTTGGCTAGACTTCTCCAATGTAGAAATATTTACCAAAAGGAAAATCGCAAGGGCGGGGGAATGGAGAGAAAAAAAAAGGAGTTGAGAAATAAAATATAAACATTCAGCAGTCCAGGATGGTGACTTTGTTGGGGAAAGAGGCCGAATTGTTTGTAAAACCTAATGAGATTTAGGATTAGATTTCCTGTATCGGTGGGCAGCCACTGGGGAAAAGTAAATTCCCTGCACTTAAAACACTTTGCAGGAGAGGCATTTATCTTGTGGTGTTTGCAGATGGCTGTACCTGAGAGGTTCCAGCCTGAGAGGTGCCTGCCCCCAAAGACATTCCAGTCTAGGTAGAGGAAAAGGCAGGGGAGGACACAGAGCATGGAGAAATGGCACGGGGCAAAGGGCAGCAAAGGTGTTTGCTGGAGTTCTCATAGGTGGGGTGAGATCTGGTCTGTTCACAGCTGGACTGGCCCAGCTCTGTGTGCCAGGGTCTGAGTGTCAGGGGGAGTTTTCAGTGCCTGGAAGGTGACTTTGCAGGTACACAGTTAAACTTTACATTAATCCTTTTTTACCCGAGAGGTGTTCATCTTTTAGCTCAGATTAAATATTCCAGTTTTAGAGCTGTTCTCCTACAGCTTTCATGTAAGGACTGGAGCATTCCAATCCAGGACCTCACTGGGCATCTCACCTAGAGCAGTTTTCACTTCAGTTGTCTTGTGCCACATCCTGACTCTGTGAATTGAGTTCCCAAGGAGGGATGGAAGTTGCTCTGTGGGGTGATGTCCATCCCCAGGCAGGGGACACAGCAGAGCTCTCCTGGCTGCATCCCCACCAGCTTCAACCTCAGGCCAGGGCAGGTTTTCCAGATTCCCTGCAAGACTGAGCAAGAGCAATACCCCACAGAATCACAGAATAAACTAGGCTGGAAAAGACCTCGGAGATCACTGAGTCCAGCCTAAGACCTAACATTACCTTATCAGCCAAACAGTGACACTAGGATGAAGCTCTAAATTTGAGTCCTTTGAAATTAGACTTTTCCCACCCAGGCAGGTGGCTTTGGAGCTTTACCTGAGGCAGCCTGAGCGCTGCAGTGGAAACCAGCTACCTGGGAATTCTCCTTGAAAGACCACAGACACCTCGTGAGTCACTCTGACTTGTTTTTCTGTAGTTGTACCAATAAATGTGGTTTTTCCTCTCCTAAGCCACAGATCACACTCTCCAATGCCTTGGCGTCATTGGAAGTTCTGGTTTTCACATCAGACTATGAAAAAAGTCTTGCCAGATCAACTCTGGCAGCTGTCAGCAGCCTAAGGTGCAGGAAATTCTTCCTTTTGGGAGACCTGGCTCAGTGAAATGTCATCTCTGACGTTAAGGTAGATGCAGAAGATGAAGCAGAAGAGGGACAGAACTTTTAAGCCTGTGGCTGTTCCTTGCCAGCTGGAGGTAGGACCTCTTGCTGAGTGCATTCCTGAGGTGTTTAGACCTCTGGCTTGGGAGGGAGGATGGGAGAGGCACTGATGTTTGATTTCTAGGGTGAAGTTCCCTCCTCTCTGCCTCTGCCTGGGTCTTTCAGGCAGCCTCTGTCAAAGACAATTCCCGGGCTTTCACCTGGAAGGGTCAGCGGGGCCATGACTTCTTCCACCACAGCTGCTGGAGTCAGCTGCTTTGGAGAAGGATCTGTCTTGCATCATCCACAGGCTAAGGAGCAGAGATTCACCCCTCAGCCCCGGGGAGCTCTGAGACACCTGAGGTGCAGCTTCTGGGCTAAACCCCACACTTAGCACAGGCCTTGCTAACAACATCATATATTTTAATCCTCAGCAATGTTGTACCAGGCCACTGTGATTCCACTGCACTAAAAATGTCCTCGATGTCTTGTTTGTTTTTTTAAGCCAGCCTCTGTTTCCCTTTGTGATACAGATCCCTTTTCCAGCAGTCCTCCCCCCCGCCAAAATAAAATTCTTCCTGAGACTTAGTAACATTTTTTAATATATACACATAAAACAAATTTCCTTCCCCAACCGTTTGTGCGGTTTTTCAAATCATTAAGGGAGTTTCCTCATTCTGTGATGTCAAGAGTCACCCAGATCAAAGCCTTTACTGATATTACAATTAAGCACTCTGCACCATTAAATTCACTTTCCACACTGTAATTTTTATAATAGGTCGGGAAGGAGCTTCATGGTTTGATTTCAGTCCAGCCATGGCGCCAGATTCTGATTTCTCATTAGTTCCTACTCCGAGTTTGTGAAATACTGGAGTTAACAAGGAGCCTGGATGAATATTGGACTGGAACCTGTCCAGCTCAGTGGTGTTCGGTGGACTTGGTGCATATGGGATGTCAGGGAGATTATACAGTCAAGAGAAAGGAGCAGCTTCAAGATAAGGATGAGGTAATCCCTCTTCCTTCTCCCAAAATCCATTCCTGGGTGAACCGAGGTTGTGCAGAGCAGATCCAAGCAGTTGCTTCAGTTCTGCATCCTTGCAGTAGAAATAAAAGACAGAGAAAAGAAACTCAGCTTGAGAGGGGAAAAGCGTCAGGCTGAAAATGGATCTTGCAGCAAAGGCAGAGAGGGAGAGGAAAGATGAAGAAAGAAAAGAAAGATTCCTCTTTTTTCCTTGAGGGATAATGGAATAGCTGCCATTGCCTTCTTTGCAGGTGCCTGGAGGGAGTGCTAAGTGCTCTCAAAATGGAAAAGGTCACTGGACTGCCTTAGATTAAAAAAATCAATGTAGGTGTTTGCTTTTCTGTGTGGGGAGGAACGAACGGGAAGAAGCATCCTGTGCTCAGCATTCCCAGTCGTGGGAATTGCACGAGGGCCAGCAGCTGGATTCTGGGTCCATTGAAGCTGTGAGCTGCAGGGATGGGGACTTCTGCTGGAAGCTGCTACAAGCCTGGCTGAGACTCAGCATCCAGCCCTGCGAGGGAGAAACCACGGAGAGCTGCTGACCCGGGATGCCGGCGGCACGGCTCCCTGCACGCGGCGGCAGCTCGCTCTGGCTGGGTGTTTCTGGAAAACTCTCCCAGCACAGGTCAGAAAAACTGATCCAAAGCGAGCGTTTCCAGGCAGGCACCTGGAGATCCGTGCGCTACCCTCGAGCCGCGGGGCCGCAGCGCTGCGCCCCGCCGGCCGATGGGCAGCAGATGACCTTGGTTACCTGGTCCTGGGCAGACTCAGATCTGGGAGCAAAGGGGGTAAATTTACACTGACTGGTCCTAAGCCTGCAGCAAACGCCACCACCTAATCTGAGAGGTTCTGCTGAGCCAGGACGAGGACTTGGTTCTGCACCAGCAAGATTTACAGCCTGAGCCTGCTGGGTTTAGCTGCAAACTTTGCTCTGAGCTCCGAGTCCTGTAGTTGAAAAAAAAGAAAAAATTGATTTCTAATGTGTTTTTCCAGGAAGTTCCCTCCATGAGCATCCCCATTCCAGATGCAATTTCACACTGCAGCCAGACAGTTTTAAGGGCTGCTACTGAGCTGGGGTGGTGACAGATGATACCTGTGACAGCATCGCTGCAGAGCAGGTCCCCTCTCTCCCTCTGCAGTAAAGGGGCCATGCTGGGTGCAGGTGTGGCTGCAGTGACTGGGATTCCTCCCACTGGTGGCTGCTTTGCATTGGCACAAAGGGGACAGAGCTGTCATCTCTCGGTTTTACACATTTTTAGGGACTAGGATGTGGACTTGGGAACCTTCCTAATGAAAACACAGTTACAACCCCAGAGCCTCAGACTTTGGGGAACCATCCATCTCCCCTTAGGGGCAGTTCCGAGCTGAGATTAATTTCCATGGTGGGCAGAACCCAGCCCCCCCCAGATCTACACTGCTTTGGCACTGGAAATCTGGTCCCTGCTTGGAAGGAGTTTAAAGTCATCTCTGCTATCAGGAGCTTCAGGGACTCCAGTTCATGATATTGCAAATTAAATCAGGGTTTCTTTACACACCCCGAGTTCATAAACCAAAAAAGGAGATACAGCCATACCTTAGCTGAGCTACCTTTGGCAGACATCATGTGGGTAATAGCCTTCATTCAGTTTGGGTGATACTCCTGGAGACTTAATAATCCAAACTAATTTAGTGTGAGCAGCTACTGAGCACAAGACAGAGCTTGTTGGTGGATCCAGGTCATGCTGACCTGCAGTGGATGTGAGTAACAGCTCCCACTGTGCCCCAGGAGCACCAGGGAGGCACAGCAGCTTCCAGGTGGGAGGCAGGGGCAAGGGAACACATCTCATGTGGCACACGCAGGCCTGGACATGTGGCCACATTTACTGCTCTCCTTTCCAGCCCTGTCTTTCAGCCAGGAAACCTCTGAGAGAAGAGAAAATGTTGAGGAGCTGTTTGACATTGTGATCTCCACGCTTAGTGCAACACTTTCTCAGGGTTGTTCAGACAGGATTTCTGCCTCCTGTCATTTATCTTGTCCCTAAAAGTGTGGGGCTTCTCTGCTGGGGCTCTGCCCTATTTCTGAGCAAAGAGCAAATCTTTAGTTCAAAAGCCCAACGATAAATCTTCCATCTGATATTCAAATTTCTGTTTGGCCAGAGGCCAAATGCCAAGGTGTGGCTTTGCTGGTTTTGCTGTTCAGCAGCAGCACATTTTTCTCCATTGCTACTGAGAAACCTCAGCAGGTTCATGATCATATCCAAGATGACCTTCCTGTGGCAGAAAGCAGGAGTGCTGCTCCTTGAACCCTCTAGAAGGAAGTTTTTGCTGGAATTCTCTGTGTCAGGCTTCACTGCTGCTCTTTGCTTTTGCTTGGGGCTTGTTTGGCATCTGATTTAAATCAGAGGCATCTCAGTGCCTGGTCTGACACGGATGTGGGGATGCACAGGACAGAGGCTGTCACTGAGCCACCTCTGTGCTGCCACTCCAGCAGTGCAGCCCCTGGGATCAGTCCTGAGCTGCTCTGGGATCTGGGGGGATTCAGGGAATTTGTCCCTGCTGCAGGTGAGAGTCTGAGAGCTTTGGAGTGGGAGCTGTGCCTGAGGAATGAGCTCCAAAAGATAAACCAAGAGTGGTTCAGGCTGTTCCATTCATGGTAGCTCTGAGGAGCTGTAACACATCACAGGCTTAATAACCTCACACTTGCACTTCAAACAAAAAGCCTATTTTTCCTATCTTTTAACAGAAATCCCCTGGAAACTGCAGAACTGCCTTCTTTTTTTTTTCTTCTTCTTCTTTACACATTCCTGCAAAAAGTAGGATGAAACTCTCTCTGTTTTAGGCAAAATATTTTGCAATTTTCCAATGACCTTGCCAATAAGAAAATGATTCCCCATATATCATGGGAAATGCCTGCTTTCTCACAGGGCTGCAATGTTCAACTATCACCAGTGAAGGATTCTGCTGGCTGCAAGTTTGGCAGGAACACGAAGATCTTCTGGTATGGTACATTACATGAACTATTGACTGGAGAATGCCAAAAGCTTCACCCCATTTTAAATGAGCTCCATTTTTTAAACTAAATCAGCATATGAATCGAATGTGTTCCTTCCAGAAAATGAGAGCCTCAGCCTCTGTCCCGAGTTTACATCATTGCCCTTTTTATCCAAGGAATCAGTCTGGAGTTAAGGGTTGAATTGAATCTCATCAAACACTTGGGTTCAACCCTGCGGTCCCAGGGACGCTCCAGTGACCATTTTGCAACTTAGTGTTAAAATTCTCCTGACTAGACATGTCCCCTTCCCTGGCTGGGTGCTGGTACGTGCATGCCAGGAGCTATTCATGATGGATGAGGGATGCTTTGTGGTTAAAGTCCTGGACTGTGTTGTGGGAGATCTGAGTTCAGTCCCAGATTCTTCTTCCATTTCCCTCTGTGACTGTGCTGTGAGCGAGTTGTTTAATCTTTCAGTGCCTCAGTTCTCCTCTGGTAAAATGGGAATAATCCTATTTCCTTTCTTCCACCCTTCCCTTTTACCGTGTTTGTTTTCACAGTTGCTTGTTTATCACATCTGTGGGACACAGCATACAGTAACAGGAGTGTTAAAACATTACAAAACCATGAATAATAATTTAGCTTTTCACTTAATTTTTCATATCCCACTTCTAAATGGAGGAAGATAAGGAAAGCTTGATGGCAGTGCTGTCTGTTTATGTGCTATGACCTACTTGTCCCAGAAAGCAGCACGGCCAAGAAATTGAAACAAGATCTTGTGAAGTGCCATTGCAAATAAATCTGCTCCACTTCCCTTCTGTCAAGGCATCTCACGCTAGGGAAGACCACTGGGAGTCATTAATTGTATAAGGGATATACTGGATTCTTTAAAAGGGCTGTTTTCCCAAAGATTAAAGCAATTATGAGCAAAGTGGTTTGAAAAGAAAAAGAAAAAAAAAAAAAACAACCCACCCTAAAACAAACAGTGTGGATGGTAATGGGGAATGGTTTAAGAAAACTTCAGCAGATGCTGTAGAAGTCACAGTTTTGCAGTTGTGGAGGGGGATTTTGTCAATGGGAACCAAACACCCCCTTCCCCTTGCTCAGTCCAGCAGAGAAGGGAGCTGGAAGCTGCTGTGTGAACATGCATATGAAAACAGGCACTGGCATACACAGGAGTGCAGGAATGGAAACAAAGGGGAAGCAGGAGACTGATAATGGGGCTGGAAAATATCAGTATTTATGAGATAAAGATGGCTGATGAAGGAAAATAAGGAAAATCGTGAAAATTTGTTGATGGGGCAGTAGAACTGGCTACAGCAACACAAAATAGAGAGGAAAATGTGCAAAAACAGCAACAAAAATCCCCAGTGAACTTTCTTTGAACACTGTTCCCCATCCATGGAATTAAGGTAGGAGTTTGCCCTTCCCCAGGTGCAGGCTCCCTCCTGCAGCTCAGGTTGGGGTCACCATCAAAACATGCCAGGATTGTGATGGAGACACCTCTCCTTGATTTCAAGTATTATAGGAGCTCAACTTTTAACAAAGGAAATACCAGAGAATAAGGGAATTGTAACTTGTGAGCTTCCCCAGACTCCTTGCAGGTGTACTTGGCATTTTCATGAGGGTGGTGACACATGAAAGATGCCATTAATCACTCTAAAACTAAAGCTTGGCAGACAGCACAGTGCCACAAGAAGTACCAGCTAAGCTTCAGTTAATACCAAAGCAGATCTGGAAAATGACCTCAAGCCAAATCAACGCCATCATCTCAGTTCAAAGAAAAAAAATCATCTTGGAAGCACAGCAACAATTCCATGTGTTCACCTCCACCGTTCACCTGGACATCAGAGCAGCCTGACAGTTGGGTTTGTACAAATAATTTCTGTTCATTTAATTCCTTAAATGAGGTGGTGGCTTCTGGCTGCCATATCTGTGAATAGCCTGGGTTCCTGCTGAAATTCCTGCCATAAACAAGTGGATGCTCCCTTTAGAAGTACAACAGCATGAAATGCATTTTCTTGAAAGCAAGATCCAGTCCCCTGATAGTGCAGGGACATAAAGCAGCCCTTAACCTGAAGAACCTGTGCCTCTGCACGTGATCTTGGTAGTTCTTTTTTGAAAGACAGCACAGGAGTAATAATTAGCTTTTGTAAAATGTTTTGAAGGAGCAAATTCTTTCATCCTGCCTGGATGCCTTTGGAGCCACGGCAGCGAAACTGGAGAACTTGGGATGGACCTGCAACACCAACCCAAGTGTGTGTTCATACAGGAATTCATTGCAGCAGCTCTGAGACAGGGTTTGTGTGGTTCCTTTAATCTGGCAGTGGAGCAGGGTGGGTCCATCCTGCTGCTCCTCCAGCCCAGCTCCTCTCCCGTGCTGACATCACCTCTTTGTGGGCTCCGTGGCTGCTCAGCTGGATCAGCTCCCTGCTCTGCATCACTGCGGTGCTGGCACGGGGCAGGCAGCAAAGCAAGCAGGGGTGGGGAGGACACGGTGCCAGCAGTGACTTATGCTGGAATTAATGACCCTGCAATTGCATCCTGAAACTGTAGAAATTGCATTTCTGCAGCTTTTCTCCACCTCTTCGTGAAAGTTGAAAAGAGGATGGAAGGCAGGGGGCAAAAAGGTTGTGTTCAGAGTTTGGTGTGGGTACTGCAGGTGCCAGTCCCAGGTACAGAAGATGCTGGGTGCAGAGATAAGTACTCATGTGCTGTGGCCAGCTGAGAGTCAGGGCAGCCCAAATCATGCTTCAATTTTCATCTCTTTTGTTCCTGTTGAATTGGAAAAAGCAATAATCTACAGGCAGTTTTTATGCTGAGGTCTTGCTCTCCTAACTCTCCAAACCCTGTTCTTGTGACCCTCCAAGCCCCTGCTACAAGCAGCCTTTCAGAGCTGGAGAAGAACCTGTCTCACTGAGCTGCTTTCACCTTTCTGCAAGGCAATAATTCCATTCCAGGGCTCCCAGAGAGGAGTGCAGTCATAGTTTACACCTTTATGCAGAAGCCATCAAAAAGGAAAATAATTTAAATTGCACATCAATTGATAACGCAGCAACCTCTTCTTTTTAACTTTCTTCAATCCAAAGTGTCCACGTCTCTGTGCTCACGTGTGCACAGGTTTTGTCTTTGCATTTTGCTGGGTTTTCTTTATTCTTGTATCCATTTCAGCTGGGTGTGAATGTGTGCAAACAGATGCTCAGCACCCAGGGATGTGCTTGTTTTCTCTTACATCCAAACCTGAGCTGCCTTAAAAGGTTATTTTTCTGCAAAGTCAAGTGCTTGGCTGTTCAGAACTGTCACAGTTCACCTTCAGCTGACCCCCTGGCACATGTATTGTGTTATCTGTCTTTAATGACAGGTTACCAGGGGGGTTTGTTCCTTTGTTTTAACCCTTTTCCTCTGAAGTTGCTGAACCATTTGGTTTGGGGGGGGGAAAAAAAAACCAACCCAGTACTTAGCACGGAAAGCTTCAGCAGGAATGGTTCGTTTGGCAGGGTGACAGGAAATTGTAAAAGGGTTTCTTTCTGGCAAACTTGGGAAATCTTGATAAAAAGAAGGGTTGCAACCTGCATGTGAGCTAAAAGCTGCTGCACAGTTGTTCATTCCCAAATAAAAGCAAGGCAGAGACCACTATTTATTCAATAAACAGGATATGTTTGATTAACCAGAGAAACAATTTGGCGGAACGGTGATTTATGTAAAAAGTTATTGAAAGCACAGCTAAATTTAAATTAAAAGGAACACATCATCAGCACGGTTAATATTTTTCTGTAGCCTAGTTTTGAAAACCATTAGTAGTAATAAACTTTCCTCCCATAAAATTTCTGCCATTTTAATTTCCAATTAGAACTTGCAAAAGATATATACATGGCAGTAAAAGTAAAGAAATTAAGTCTCAGCCCATGCTGCAGCCTGACACAATGATGCCCCAATGCTCATAAATCAGTTTCTGTTTGTTGTGAACCTCTTAAATCCACACTGGTAAGAGGTGTAGAGGTATTTGTCTCCCATGAAAACATTCTCCCACACCCTTTGTAATTAAAAGTAATCTTAAATTTCATCTCGTTCCATGAGAAAGAGCTTTCATACAGTAATTTGAGTTGGACTCCAGAACGATGGAATGTGAGTTGAAAGTTTAATGAATTTACTCTATAAATCTTATTCTCTGTTTTTCTTGTCAGTTGTATCAGGGCATTACACATATTTTTCCTTGCATTGCTAGCTGGGGAATTTTTTTAAGAGAACCTCAGCTCGTGTTTTTGTGTGGAGCTGTGTCTGCTGAAGTTGGGTTTATTAATCCTGTAGCATGATTGCTGCTTTTGGGGATCAGGGCTGGATGCCATTCTTCCCATGAAACAAGACTGGGAAAGCTCCTCTTGGTTAAGTGATTTCATGAGTGTTGTTTTAGTTTATTGGCTCTGTAGCCTGATAGCACAGCAGAGCGTTGGTTGTGCTTTCAGCTGAGTTATTTATCCAGTGGGATTTACTGAGAGCAGGCCTTGAGCTCTTCCAGCTTCTAGAAAAGGCTTGAGAGTGGAAACCTGCTAAGAAGGAGTTGCTGGATATTCTTATTCTTTTTGCAGCACAGCTGCTCCTGGAAGTCATGATGTGACCTCAGTTGTGCAGGAATGGTCCCTGCTCAGGACAGGGTGCACGAGGAGCTGCAAGCAGGGCTCTGTTTTACCAGGGATGGAGGGGCAGGACACAGGGAAGGGCTTCCCCCTGCCAGAGGGCAGGGATGGATGGGATACTGGGAAGGGATTCCTCCCTGTCAGGGTGGCCAGGTCCTGCCTTCCAGGCTGCCCCTGGATCCCTGGGAGCATCCCAGGCCAGGCTGGGACAGTGGAAGGTGTCTCTGGTCATGGCAGGGGTGGCACTGGATGGGCTTTAGGGTCTCTTCCAACACAAACCACTCTGGGATTCTCTCCTGCTCAGACTTGCCATGTGCTTTTCTTTAAGGACTTCATTATTGCTCTTGAAGCTGCCCTCACGTGTGTTTCCTTTAATTGGTATTAAAATGAATAAAGGAACAACGGGAATGATGACAGGATGGAGTAGGGAAGGGGAGCAGAGGGGTGAGGACAAGGGGAAGGTGGGAAAGATTGCCAAAGGAGTTTGGCAATTAGACCTTTGGAGTGACCTCACCATTCTCCCACGCAGAACAATTTTCTGAAACAAAACAGATTTATAAGGATTATGGGAAAGTTTATTTTGCACTACCTACTGCATTTTGTTCTATGTATGTATATAAACAGAGCTGAGAGTTCCTTAAACATCTTTACAGAACATAATTCAGCAGTGGCCAGAAAGATTAAAAGGACACAGGAGGACTTTGTGTAAATAAAAGAAAATGTTAAAAGAAAAGGAGATGAGCAGGGAAAGGCCAGAGGGGGAAGGAGGGAGTGCTGCTCCCTGTTACCCCACATGTTACAGGGAATACAGATGAGACAAAAAACTCTCTGTGGGAGAACTGGGAAGTGGATGAAGGAGAGATCTGAGATTTTGTTACCAGAAGCTGTCCCTCTTCTGGTGGTGTCTGCAGGAGTGTGGAGTGAGGGTAAAAATCCACCTTTCTGCTCTGGCAGCAGCACAGCCCATTTGTACCAGCACAGGTGCCTCATAATAAGTTACAGAGAGAAGCTGAAGTTGAGCTCTCCATCACCTCAGCTGCTTCTTGAGTTTTTCAGGATCAAAATATGAAACATTAATTAATAATACATTAAATTCCCACATGCTGCTGGCTAAAGCAAATAGAAGTGGTTCTTCCATATTGACAGCATACAGGAGGAACTCTGAGCTTTGCATTTTTTAATAAGAAAAGTGATCATAAGTGATCAAAAAGAACATGTCAAAGCACACAATCATAAAGGGCAATTGTGTGGTTAAACAGAGAGAGTCCCTGTTTTGTGCTGGCCTTTTGTGGGAGTGCTCTTGCTCCTGCAGCTCCCTGCTCTGAAGGAGGCACAGCATGGATCGACAGCTTTATTTTCCTCCTTCATCTTTCAGTTTGGAAGACCACAGTCTGCCACCTGTCAACAGTATCTTTATTATATTGGAGAAGCCAGGGGGAAAATAACATGCCTTGAGGTGTTTCCATATCAGCAGACGTCGCAGTGTGCTCTTTGTAGCCAAAAATATGTTGAAATATCACAGTTTTTCTTACTGCTACTTTCCCTGTTCCATCTCCAGCAACCTGCCTTCAGCTGGAAGCAGACTCTGGCTGGGATGATCTCCCTGGGCCTCAGATCCCAGCTGTGCCCTGCCTGGCTCTCAGGCTCAGTGCAGGACTTGTGTCAGAGTCACCATCCCTGGAAGTGTTCAGCAGACCTGGCCTTTTGGGATAAGGCTGAGTGGGAAAGAGGATATTGGTCAAAAGTTGGACTTTAATGATCTTGGAGATCTTTTCCAGCCTTAATGATTCTATGCCTCCTCAGGTTTAGATTTCTGCAGAGTTGCCCCCCACAAATAAAGAGGCAAGTGCTGGAAGGTGGGAACTCACCTGCTCTGGCAGGAAGTTCTTCCAGCTGCCTCTGCCACATCCAGTCCCTCAGTGCAGCTGAACCTGGCAGTGTCCTAGCCCAGATTGCTGTCACTAGAAAAAATGGGATGTATTTTGGGTTTGCAGGCAGGACCTTTACCAACTAACTGATTTTCTTGAACCTGAAGACTCCTGTACCCCAAATGTATAAAAACGGAATTGCCAAGTGCAGCCATGGAGATCAGCAGCCAGGAGAGCTGCTTCTCCATGCAAAGCTGACTGTCACAAATGCTCTGCTGCTTTTTCCCAGGTGTTTTGCTCTGACTAGCTAAATTCTCCTCCTTTTCCATCCAGAAAAAGGGTGGGAAAGTGCAGTAAGGTCCTGGTGAGACTGGCCAACCCAATTCACAGATCAAAGTCCACTGGAATGGCCAGCAGTTCCATCTATCCCACAAACAACTTCAGCAACTCAGTCCAAACCCACTATTTAGGTTTCTTTTTGGTTCAAAAATACCCAACAAACCAGCAAATTGTGATGATTAATGTGGATGTCCCAGGGAAAGCAATGGGTATAAAGGCCTCTTCATTTTTGACAGGTGCATTGTGCATTCTGGGCTCCCAGCCAAGACACATTGTCATCAAATGTTAATCAAATCTGCAAATAATATACAAAGTATTAAATTGTGCTTATTCTTAGAGTAATTTGAGACATAGATTTATCAAGCTGTGCTATATGTTAAGGTCCCTTAAAATGAAGAAAATCAGGGCTATGTGGCAGATAAAGAGATTGTGACAACAAAGGGCTTTCAGTGAGCCCTGGTTCTGGGGAATGAAGCATTTAAAACCTCGCAGTATTTTTGTTCAGAAAATGTTCTGATGTAAGCAAGTACATCCACAAGTGAAGAGAAGCAGGCTGGGATGAGAACATGTGAAACCTCTCTACAGCTGCAGACTTAAAATAGTAATTTCAGTTTTCTGCATGTGGCTGTGCCCTTGCTCACCAGGACTGTGGCTGCAGGTCCCAGCCCCAGCAGTTATTGTGCACCTGAGAAAAACACGTGTGTTAGAATAGGAAACTCAGTTTTCAGGCTGGAGGACTTTCTGCAGCTGTGTTTTGTGTGCTTTTGGCTGCTCACCCTGCTTGCTGCCAGGATCCAGGTGCAGTTCTTTGGGATGATCCTAATTTTCCCCTTTGGATCTCAGATCTGTGCTGTCCCCAATGTTTGCGTCTGAGGGACAGAATTCAGAAAGTTACTGAATCTTCTGACTTTGGAAGTTCTGCTTTAATAAGTTAATTATTGCTTAAATTAAGTGTTCTTTACTATGGAATTAAGAAATAGTCAAAATTAAATATAATGGGCAAATGAAATGCAGAGATGCTATAGATCAGCCTGCCAGCCACAGGAGGCCTTTCTTACTGATCCAAGGTCTGTGCTGCTTGTCCCAAGCCTCCCAGCATAAGGATTTTCAATTGTGTTTCCTTTTCCTGGCAGAATCCTTCCCATTTTTTTGCTCTAAGCCTACCCAGAAGAGATTTTCCTGGAGTGAGCTTCTTCCCCACTGGTGCCAGTGGGATGGATAGATAAGAGTGAGAACCAAACCCTCACCCAGAAGCTCATCAGCTCTCTAATGAGTAATTTCTTTTCTCTGGTGGGTTTTGGAGAGTGGAGTTGTCCTGTTTACATCCAGCAGGGAAATAAAGAGGGGCTGGCAAAGCCCTGATCCTGCCTCTGCCCTCCCTCCCACCTTCCCCTGCCACGTTCAGCACAGGGCAGCTCTCCCAGCCTCGTCTGCACTCAAGAATGCAATTGCTTCACTGCCTATCCCCTTAGCAAAGCAGAAATACAGCAACCCAAACTCTTCCTCCTCAAGAATGTGCCTTGCCAATGGCCTTTGTCAGGGCCAGGTTGTTATCAGGGCCATGCCTGGTGTTTACTTTTCAGTGCCAGTAAATAAATCTCAGTCCTGCTTGACCCTTCGCTCTCTGGCCTCCCCCGAGCTGAAAACAAAAATGCTGTTCTGGATACAATCAACCAGTTTGGTTCGAGTCCTGCTTTTCAGGATCTGAGTCTGAAACTGGTGGTCTCTGAGTCTCTTAATGCCATTAAAGCTCAGATTTCAAAGATGTGTGCCTTGGAGCTTTTGGGTTTGATTTAAAGATAAGCCACTCAAGCTATGTTGATCAAGGGAGTGTCTTTATGTGAATTTTCTTTTTCAAATAAATCCAGGCCAAGATTTATCGGATCCTTCTAAAGGCATTTGTTACTGGAAAACATTCCTGCCTGCTTCCAGCTCGTCTTTTTCTTCCTTTAAGGAAGGATCCTGAACTGGCCCTTTCCTTTCTCACAGCACCAGGAGCTCCAACTGGATTTTAGGCAGTCCATAAAACAATGACATCTTCTCATATGCTGGGGCTCTGTGTGATTTGTGAAGCCTCTGTGACCATTCCTCACTTTCCTATTCCTTTTTATTTAAATTCTGTTAGAATTTATGAGAGTCTTTCCACACCCAGCAAAGCAGTGGGAATAGCCAGGAGAGTGAGACCTGGTGGGAATTAAAGGCTTCTCACCCACCAGCACAGTGGCAACCAGTGGAGCTGTCTCACCAAAATGCCACAAGTGATGCTTGTCCTCCACTTGCAGATATAAAGTGTCACCTCTGAGCACCTGCAAGTCACCCCTGCCTGAGCTGGTCTGAGCAGAACCAGGGTTGAAAAATTCTGCAGGAATGACCCGAGTGCGTGAAACATCTCAGACATTTGTTTTCACTTTTTTATAATGTGTACTGTTCACATTTTCCAGTTATTTTGACTCTTCTCCACAAATTTCTACAGAATCAAATTCAGGCCTTTCAGAATAGCAGTAGGTTTTGATATTTTGGTAGAAATGGTGCTTATTTGTGAATATTTTAGAGATTCTCATCATATTTGTAAAATATATTCCAAATATAGGTGGTAACATGGGCAGTGGAAAGAGTTCTGAAGAATTGCTGGATCTGAGGGCAAAGATGTTGCTGCTGGGCTGTTGTCATAGGGACAGGCATGAATCTGTTTCCTTTCCTCATTATTCACCTGATCATTTATTAAATTTTCCCTGGTTTTGCTCTTAGTTGGGTTTATGCTGCTGCTTTGCATTCTTTCACGTTTAAAACAATTCATAAATCTGCATAAGGGCAATTTCCTTCACAGAGAATTTGCAGTGTTTTATATATTTTGTATGTATTTAATAGTTACAAATTGGACAACCAAAACCCCACCTTATGCTGTTTCCCCTCACTTTTCACATTGGCTGGAAGAACTGGGCCAAGTTTGGGCTGAATTGTGGGGATTTCTGGGAGAAGGCCACGTGTGATGATCCAAGGGCTCCTCTCCAGGGCTGGGGGGCAGAGAAGTGAGGTCTGGGTCTCTCCAGGTGGAGTCCCCAGCTGCCCATTACCCCTTTTCCAGTGCTCTGAATCCCCATGGGGTTATCCTCACAGTTGTCCACACATCCTCATCTCTTCTAGGAGAACTTATGAGCCAAATTTGAGATTACAAAGAGAAAAGCAAAAGCTGCAGCATCTGTCAGGAACAAACCAAACCATCAGGGCCTCTTTGCTCCACAAATACCTTCAGAAGTCCAGACCCAAGCCCCATTCCCTCCCTATTCCATGAAGTTTTCAGTTTGTTGATTAAAATGATCCCATTTGGTTTTTATCCCTCCCTGCTTTTTGTGCTCACTTTGGTTTAGCTCTGCCCCTACAGAAGTCCTGCTGATAGGAATCCCACCCAAAATCTTTCAGTTTGCAGGGCTGGTAAAAACCCTAATTTAGCAGTTGGAATATTTGGGAGGAGCAGAGCATCCTGAGGGCAGCAGGAGTGTGGGGAGGGGAGAAGCGGCGGCTCCATGCGGGAGGGAAGGGCGGGAGGGTCTGTGGGAGCAGCCTGGAGAGGTCCTGTAGGCTGAGCCCAAACATCCCAGAGTCGGTCCAGCAGCTCTTTGGGGAGGCACTGCAGTGAGAGCAGCCCATGGCACGGGGGTACCCCGGGACTGCCCCGTCCCACAGCTGCTCCCTGCTGGGTAACACAGCCCTGCAAGGCCCTTGAACAGGAAGAACGTGTTTCTGCTCAGCAGGGGCACTGCCACCTCCTCTGGTTTTGATTCCTTCCCCTATAGATATATCCTTCCCCTAAATATATATATATATACATTACTGTGTGGGTTAGCAAAGCAGAGCCCTTGCTGGCCCCTCCAGCCCGTGTGGCGTGTGCCCATCAGGTGACAGTGACACGGGCCAGAGCCACCTGTCCCCCTGCAGTCTGTGCCTTGTGTTCCCTGCCCCTGGCAGCTTTCTTTCCCATTCCTCCTGTGAGAAAACGATGCTCACTTTTGAAATTTTAAAGGTTTATTACAACAAAGGACTAAATAAGGGAAAAGTTCAGTGCTGGGAGCCTCCGTGCAAGCCACGTGCTCGGCTACAAAATGGATGTTCTGCTTTTTATACCCCCAGCCCCTCTTAAAGCCTTGTCAGTCGGCTCCTCCTTCTCTGCTCAGGGCTGGAGATCACTTGATTGGAAGTCAGGAGTTGCCAAAGGAACAAGCTGACCCTCCCTAATACCCCAGCTACTAGGAGTATCCTGTGATAACAGTGTATGGGGAGGGGAAACATCCCTATCATCTACAGAACCTCTCTGAACATATTCACCCTTAATTGTGAGAGCCAACTATGACATTATTTACCTGTAACACTCCCCTCTCCCTTGCCCAGGGAGCACAGGGTGAGCTCAGGTGCTCACTGGCAGCCTGTTCTCCAAAAAGAGCAAGAAGAGTTCTGCTCTTAACCAGACCTCTGACCAAATGGGAGGAAAGATGGAAATACCGAGATAAAACTCCACGATTTGTGACCTTTCAGTGGAAAATATTTTCAAACTAAGCCGTAAACACTTCATTTCTGTAGCAGGGGCTACGGTGTCAGGCTAAGATGGTTTCTGCAGAAGAGATTTTGGTTACTAGCAGGCAATAAGGGGCACTCCAGTGAGACATTCCCAGAAGGAAAGCCTTCTCCCTGGACCTCCTGTCAGAGGAAATGCTGCTTTGTGCCTGTTGTGGAGCTGGGGGAGCAGGGGATGGGGTTGCAGAGCAGTCACCTTCTCCGGGGGCCCAGGAGGGACAGTGGTACCCGGGCTGATAGAGACTTTCCCAGCCCTAAATCCAGATAAACACCCAGCTTGATCTCATCCCCTTTCCCTTCCAGCCCCTAGACCTTCACCCAGCCCCAAAGGAGATGCTCTTTTCTAGAATGGTATCTGATTTTGGGGTAAGAATTCTGAGCAACAGTGCAGCTACCTTCCATGAGGAGCTGTTCCAGTATGTCATTACCCTCAGAGCTACCAGATTACATCTTAATACAAGGTCGAATATGGCTCGTTGCAAGTTCCAGTCATTAGATCTCATTAAGCAAGGTTGAAAAGTCCCCCACTATCAGATCCCTTTTTGAAGTTCCTCTGTGTAGTAATAAAATTGTCTCTTAATATTTGGGAGACAGTCTTTGGAGAGAGGCCTAAACATAGCACTGAGCATAATAAAATGAAGTTTAA
Organism: Promerops cafer; assembly: GCA_013398275.1. Lineage (NCBI taxonomy): Eukaryota > Metazoa > Chordata > Aves > Passeriformes > Nectariniidae > Promerops > Promerops cafer. The sequence continues at coordinate 78,799 of VZSE01002452.1, read as the reverse complement.
ATTGGCAGAGAAACAAAAAAAAAAAAAAAAAAAAAAAAAAAAAAAAAAGCTAAAAAACCACCAAACCCAACCCCAAAGCCCATCCCTTCCCTTCCCTCCAAGAACTTGAAGAACTGAATTAAAAATGAAAGGTGGGAAATTTCAGGTTTGTGGTTGCACCCACCCACCTGGGCTGTCTGTGCTGCAGCTGCAGGAGATACCAAGAGGTCACCCGAGAGGTGGGTTTTAAATTTACCAAATAAAGCTGCAGCTGTCTTATCTCACATGCCATGTGCCCTGAGTTATGGTGGGGAGAGCGTTGCCTTGGTTTGTGGCTTTCAGCTACGTGGCTAACGTTAATTTAAAATAGATCTCTGTGGTTTCATAGTTCTCCATTTGCGGTGTGGTTATCTGAAAAACACAGTTCTGACTCTTCAGGAAGGCAGAGAATGGGAAAACAAAGACTGAAAGTACTGTGCTGGAAGAGCTGCTGCCTCAACAGCTCACAGAGCTCCAGGCTGGCTCACCATGGGTTTAATGCTCCCCTCATCCCTCCCAGCCTGAGCAGGGGTCTCCAGTTCCCCAGCTGCATCCCAGTTTGGATAATTACCCTCTGCCCACTGAAGTTTCTTCCTGCAGTTTCAACTGAATGTTATTTTTTGCTTCCTCCTTTGAAAAGAAACCCATTGTTAGCATAATTGGCACCGAGGTGGCAGCAGTGGTAGGGAGAGGGACCCGGGGACCTACGAGAAGGTGTTATTTAATATAATTAACTGGAGTGTGGATCTGCTGCCTCCCTCTCTGGGTTCAGCTCCCAGCTCAGGCCCAGGCTCTGCTCCTCATTTTAAAGCTGGTTCTTCAGGAACTGGAGCAGTTTTCCACCATACAGGTCTGATCCTGTATTGTGCTAAGCAGCCTCAGCTCTCAGTGGAGGGAATGAGAGCAGAGGTAACTCAGCATCTCCCAGAAGGAGGGATTTGAATGTGAGAGGAGTTGAGGGTATGGTTTTGGGATCAACGTTTGGTTCATGACTCTGGGGTTTAGGGCTTAAAATAATTCTGCTATGAGCAGGTTTAGAGTAGCCACCTTAGAGGTAGATGTTGAAAACATGCCTTACAGCAGGGATCCACCTTCATCAGTCTGTCTGAGGGCTGACCACAAGGGGAAGTTGTCTGGAATAACCCCTCAGTAACAGCCCCTGCCCTGACCATAATTCCAAATGCAGTCATGCTAGACCAGCAGCAGCACTTCTCTGCTTCCCTCCTCATCCCTCTAATTCCCAGAAGGAACCCCAAGTGGCTCATTCATCCTTTTGGGTTTGATTTTTCTCTTTCCATTCTGTGCCACCAGGGTTCTGTTTCACCTGCAAGATTTCACCTGTGGCTGGATTTCACCAGAGTGACCAGAGGGACAGAATCCTGCCACTATTTATACAAACTGGGCTGAATCTTCAGAAAGACCATTTCACTTTCCATCATTTCCTCAAAGTAACTTTAAGTGTCTGATTTAGTTCAAGCCCCTGATTTATGGCAGAGTGGCTGTTGGTAATTGATTTGCCCACCTGGAGTGACATCATTGCTCCACCAGTGGAATGTCCCTCCTGATGACCAGGCTGAATGTCCCTCCTGATGACCAGGCTCACCTAAGAGTCAGTGACAGTGATGTGAGCCACAGCATTAACATCCTGACTCAAACAGTGAGCTGAAAACTTGTATTTCTAGGATATTTTCATAAATATATTTTATTTCTACTAAACCCTGGTATTGCTAGCAGGATCTGCAGAGAAGGATCCTCAGGAGATGCCACCCACAGATCTGCATGGGGTGAGCAAACCCCAGAGGGGGAGGAGGTTCTGTTTTGATATCCAGCCAAGAGCTGCTCTAGAAACAAGGCTAATAACAGTCTGCTGGGGATGGGCTGTTACTTGTGATGTCTTTGGTTCTCCCTGGCATTTCATGCAGAACCAGGAAATGGAGAAAGGTGCATCCAACATCAAACAGCTTTCAAGCAGGCATTTTTGCCTAATATCCTAAGGAAATGAGCCTTGTGTGATCACACTGCCTCTGGGGGTGTATGTGTGTGTCTAAAAGCTTTTGAATTCACTGGCCAATTCCAGCCAGATTTAGCAAAAGGGTGAAGATCTCAAAGAGGGATCTGTTCCTACAAGCTGGGGGAAGACAGGTGGCAGGGGAATGAATGGGAGAGCCCCTGTTAGCAGCTCTCTGAGGGAGGAGGCCGAGCTCACCTTCCATTAAACACCAGAGATTCACCCAGGGACAGGAGGTGAAAAGGACTGGGAGTCAGCAAAGTGGAAAACGAGCCTGTGTTGGTTTTGCTCACCACGATGTGCCCCATGAAACCCCAGAAGTGATCTGTTGTATTTGCTGCACTGTGCACCTTCCACAAGTCCTGTGGAGCTGGGTCACAGGACTCCCCTTTGGCCAACACCTCCCCTGGTTGCTTTGAGGGGGCAAAAATCCTGTTGGGAGCCTACAAATGCCCAAACCCTAAGCTGGATAAGAATGGATTCCATGTGAGATTCCCCAAATCACAGCAAAGCTGGTTATCCAAGGCTTTAAATAAAATGATCCATTTTTAGTCCTTGTTTTGCTGCCTCCAGGGAGATGCAGCCCTTAATCATAGGAGAACATATGGAATTTTAAAGGGCCCAAAGGCTTTTTGAATTATGTTTATAGAGACCAAAGTCTTTGAGCACAAATGTTTGATTCTAATAATCTGTGTGGCAGTGTTGCTAATAAAGATTTAATATGCAGAGTTTATCAGGGACACCTAAGCTAACGCTCTTCCCACAGGGGAAATCCTCTGGAACAGAAATCTGCTGGACTAAAATTGAGAAGTACTTGGTGCTGGGATTTACCATCCAACAGAAAAAGGTCCTAGGAACCCTTTCTTACTTCCTGGGTGACCAGCTTTTGCAGCTGGTTTTGTAGATGGAGCCCAGATCCAGGAATGTCCAAGGAAGGAAGGAAGGAAGGCTTGGAGGGTGTGTTTGGAATGGGTAGGAAATACTCAGATATTTCTTGGACTTACTCAGATATCTCCTGGTTGACTCTGCACCCTCTTAGAGCAGAGTTCCTTCACACAGGCTCAGCATGAAATAAAACCATATGTTGATGAAATATCCCCATTCCAGTCTGTTTGGTCATGTTGGGAAGAACAGTTTCAGTCAGTAGTGCAGTGGTTCAGCACTTTGGGCACCAAAGTGTAAAGCCCTGGGTTAAAAACCTAAGTGTTGGCAAAGTGACTGGCAAAAGGAGTTTGCAATTTTCTGGCTTAACTCATCCAGCTGCTCTCCTGAGAGCTGCTTTAATGAGCTTCCCTGACTCACTGCCACAAAGGGCAGATTTCAGAGCCTGCCACTTCCTCAGAGGCAAAATATTTGCTGCAGAATATAAGATTGGCCCATTTTGGTTCAACTTTCAGCAAGTCCTGAGCTGAAATCACAGACGTGCTTCAGCTGGAGAGTTCACTTCCTTGTGGTCCTGCGGCTGCACACGGGGACACATTGGGCTCCATTCATTGCTGTGGCAGCCACTTCTTTCTTTTTTTTTTTCCAAAAATGAGAAGTTAAATACTGAAAATGATGGTTGTGACATAGTGGGTGGGATTCCCACAGGGAAAATGTAGCAGGCAGGTTGGATTTCTCCTCGGAGTCCTAACAGATATGGCATTCACACTTGTTAGGGTTTGAACATTAGTACTGAGTAATGTCCATGGGGCTGCACAATCCACTGCCAGTTCGGTGGCCACATGTGAGGAAGGAGTTTTGCAAAGCTGTGGTCCCCAAACTTTAACTGCAGAGCAGTTTGGCCTTGATATCCAAAACACTTGGATGCATAATTAATGCTAATTTTCTTTATATGGTCCCATTTCTATCAAAACAGTTTAATGGCAAGTGTACACTGCAGCTCTTGCTGGGATTAATGTAAGACCCTGGAGCTGGTGCCTCGTTTCCTTTGGTAGCTCAAGTTGTCAGACTCCTCACATTTTAGAATTACTGAGCCTTGGCAGAGTTAATTCACAGCACTGGGGTGAATCCTGGTTCTGTTCAGGTGAAAACCCAGGATTCAATCAATCAATGAGCAGCCTGGTCTAGTGGGAGGTGCCCTGCCTTGGACAGGGGGTGGAATGAGATGAGCTTCAAGGTCCCTTCCAACACAAACTATTCTGTGATTTTATGATTTTCCTTCACCCTACAAAACAGCTAACCAGGGGAATAGCATCTGCCAGGGGATGCTTTTCACAAGGATACTGCAATTGGCTGAGAAACAAAATAAGAAGCCTCAAAGAAAAAAATGCAAAGTTGTCTCAGTTCTGCTCTCCACATTTGTAAAAAAATGCCACAACTGTTTTCAGTTGAATGTATTGAACACCTATGGACAGGCAGTTTCCATCTATTGGCCTCTTTTCTATTTCCAACATTCAAGTAATTCTAATAAGGCAGATGAATGCAAAGGAGAAAAAAAAAAAAAAAGAGGAAAAAAAGAAAACTAGTCATAGGAAGCTAGGAAGTGATGAAGTTGGCAGTTAGGTGTAATAGAAACAATGCCAGTTTTATTACATGCCTTTCCAATAAGAAAACTCTTTTTTTGGGGTGTTTCAGCTATCTGTAATAGGCCAGAGTAATCCCTCACCCTACAGACTCATTTGAAAAAAATTCCTACCTCTGTATAAAACAGTTTATTCCTGCTCCTCCAGGAAACAAGGGTGGAGCATGCAGAAAAAGAACATCTATAAATCACATCTTTGATGCCAGATGAATGAGATGTGAGCTATGAATCATGTGGAAGGATGAGCAGGCTCTGCCTTCCATTATCACAACTGCCCAACATCTTTGTTTGCATTAACTGTTCTCATTCCATGAACACATTTTAAATTAAAAAGCCTGAAAATATCACACTTCCAGGTTTCTTGGAAATACTTGAGCAGGAACCCAAAGGCTGAGCATTTTGTGTTCAGGCATTGATGTCAGGAGCAAATTCAGTCTGTTGGGCTCTGGAGTATCCCTTGGTTGGGAATGAGTGGTTGAGGGAAGGGTAAAGTAAGTAAATAGTTCATCTCTTTCATTTTTCTTACAGGCATGCTTGGAATCCTCCCTCATCAATAGAGGTTTTGCTGGATGCTGGCAATGCCCCTCAGGCAATGCACAAGATTAATAGGAGTCCCTATCTAATTACAGGTTTACTGACGGATATTACTGAGGCCCCAGCAATGCAAGTCCCCTGCACTGCACTTTTCCCCCTGCCTAGAGCTCACAGAAAGAAAAAGAGGCAGAAAACCAAGTGTACTGAGGTAACAAGGCATGGCTCAAATCCTGTACCTGCTGTAGGAGTCAGCATTTTGCTCCTAAAGCAATGCAGATTTAGAGGTAACTTGTTTTTAAACAACCATCCAGGTTTGTGTGAGAACTGGATGGTTTGTAGGCTGGAGACAAGAATAAGGAGGAACAAGAGGAGTTTTCTTTGGCAGTTTGTGCATAGTGGCAAATAACTCTTACCAGATAATGCCCTGTCAGGGATGCTCATAGGCAGAATTTCACCCCTTGCTTTAGCTGGTGCATTTCTTATTTTCCTGAAGAGTTGGGTAAAGACTTCAGGAATTAAACACAAAACCAAACATCCTCTAAACTTACCCTTCAACGAAACAAAACAGCCCCTTCCTCCTTTCAGATGTCCAAATTAGGGGTGGGAAATGCCATCTCTGTTCAGATTTGCAGCCGTGGCAGATTCTGGTGACTGAAGGATGAGATTTAATGCGATTTTGAGTCCTGAGTCCAAAGGTGGAAATAGAAAAGGGGAAAATAGCAATAGAAATAGAATACAGGGGTTTATTATACTCTGACATTTCCATCCCTAAAGGGCTGTGGTCCCACAGGTTTATTATCTCATTAATGCACAGGCAGTTTTGGGATGGCCGTTGTTGCAGGGGATGTATTTCCCTTCTAGATACACGTTGGAAATTTAAATCCTTTCAGCCAACTATCAAGTCTCTGTAGGTGGTTTTCTTTCTAGCAAACAGCTTTTTTCTGACAGCATGACAAGAAACAATGACTCAAGGCTCCTTCCCACATTAAAAGGGTCCTAGAGGAACTTGTAATTGTTGCGGAAATGCCCATTTAAGGTCCCAGGATAATTTTCATGGACTGGTTTCATTGAATGACTTTTTATTTTACATCTTTTCTTGCATAATTAATTGGGCTGAGGCAATTAGTGGAATTTACTGCTGGGAAGGGTCTCCACGAGGCTGTGACAGGGACCCTGCCCAGGACCCTTCCAGCTCGGGGCTGCGCGTGGCTCTCCCGGCTCCGCTGCTCCCATCGCTGCCCAGGGAGAGCTGGGAGAGCAGCAAAGCCTCTCTCCACTGGACTTCTCACTTGCTCTTTTCCTCCCCTTTCTGTGTGCTGCCTTCTAATAATCCCTTCTCTCTGAATTCATCGCCTGCAGCGCAGACATTAGATAAATAAAGCTGGCGTGGGCCCCGAGCCAGCCGGGATTGCATAAATACCCCGAGCTCTGGAGCACGGAGCCTTTGCTTGCTGGGACAGTGGAAGTGCTGCTGGTACTGGTGTGGGCTTTCCTGACAACTGGGGGAGACTGGAACAGGCAGGAGCAGGGAGGGGGTGATGGACACCTTGGGGGTGTTCCTATTTGACCCCGTGTCAGCCTTTCCAGCAGCTAAAATTCCCTCCTCCCCAGTTACATCTGTGCCTCTCTGAGGGGGATGCAGAGTGGCAAAAATCTCCAGTTTCTATAAAATACAAGTGGAAGGTCTTGGGAAGTAACCCACAGCCCTGAAGCTCCATCCCCTCCTTCCCAGGGGTACTCAGGCCTCAGCTTTCAAAAACACATCAGCAGCTGTGGGATTTGAGCGGGACAGGGATGGAAGAGGGAAGGGAAGAATTGCACTGCCTGACACCACAGCCTGTGGCTGCCTGGGCTGAAGATGGGAAACCAGTTTGTCCAGCTTTGGCTTCACAAGAAGGTTCAGAGGTGCCTTTTCTTGTAGTGAAACCCACACACGGGTCCCCAGGCACACCCTGGGGCTGCAGGGAGGGCGCTGGTACTCGATGTGCCTTCCCTTCTTCCCCTCCTGCCAAGGACTGCAGCTGAATTCTCTTCCCAGCTTATTCCAGGCACTTCACCAGCTCGTGCATGATTGCTCCAGGTTTTCCTGGGCTTTCCCTGAGCTAGCACCATGAAATTTCTTTCATTTCAGAGGTCTGCCTTCATTAAAGTCCCTGTGCTCCCAGATGTTGTTACATTAATACATCATCCACGCTCCAGGGCTTTAGATGGTCATGCTGGGATGGGGTTTGATGGGGCTGGGTTTACTGGGATGGGTTTTGCTGGGCCAGGGCTGTTCTGGAGCTCACTTGTGTATCTTGTAACTCCCAGCTAGAACACACCTCAAGGAACTCAGGCCTGACCAGGCTCACTTGTCTCAAGGCTCCCTTCCAGCCTGTGTGGGCAGAAAACACAGTTATTTGGAAACACTTGAATTGTGCTGTAAGTGTCCCCCTAAAAGGATGGTGAGGACCTGGCACCTTTATAAAGAGCTTTGTGCTGTGTTATTCCTCTCTCTGCTGAGTGTGACAAGGCTCAGGTGCCAGTGGGCCGTGGTTCTGTAAAACATTTTGAAATGCCAATAAATCAGAGGCACGGTTTGGAAGCTGCCAGCTGGAATTTGCTACTTGAGCTTAAACAAGTTGGGCATATCTGCTTACTCCTGTTTTATTTGCCTAGGTGTAGTGAGAGGAGTTGACTGGGGGTTTTATTGGAAAAGTTTGGGAGAAGGGAGTCTAGAAGGAGCCATGCTAAGTTTGTCTCCTCATCCTCGCTGCTAAAACACTCAGGTAATTTTATGTCATGTGTGGGGAGTTTGTAGGCAGCCCTAATGACACTTCCATGGTGCTGGTTGGAAATATCATCCTTCAGATTCACACAAAAGTGGCTATTTCACTCTTTTTGGTTGTTTATTGGCTTCCAGCTGAAACCTAAACCCGAGCTTGTGAGCTCTGGAGGGCATTAAGGATCTCAGACAGCTTTTTGCAAATGTAAGGGTATTAAAGCTTAGGCTGAAAAAAACCCCAAAGGCTTGGCTGAATTCCAAATGAGCAAATCTTATTCTGAAACCTTTAGGTTTCCCCTCTACTTAAGGGAATTTAAGATGTTTTGCACTTCTTAGATCTCGCATGATTACAAGCGACTTGCCCAGGTCACACAGGAAATCTGCTGGGGAAAAGACCTATATCTCAGTTTTCCTGACTTCCCAGAGAGCTTCTGCCCAGATTAAGGGATGTGCTGTGTGAGGAAGGGCTGGGGTTCATAAGTGATTCCCAGAGCACCCCTGAACTTTGGGATCCTCAGGAAAGCACCTGCGAGAATCTCCAGCGGTGGAAGAGTTGTGAGCCCACACTCAGCCTCCCTCTCTTCCAAAGGGGAAACAAAAATCCCCCTGTCTTCTTTACCTGGCAGCCTGTTTTCATGGAACTTGAAGAGTTTAATCTCTGAGGCTGCTGAGTTTGGCCATGTCAGAGTGTGAGCCTGGGAATGCACCCAGGTTCAATAGGAAGCCGTGGCGCGGCGGGCACGGGGATGCTGGTGCTGCATCCAAGAGTCAGAGCGGTGCCAGAGTGATTCCCAGCAACATTTGTGACAGTCCCAAAGAGCAGGCACAGGCTGAGGGTCTCCTCCTGGGACGATGTCACGCACTGGCAGATACTGGGACACACTGGTGGCACCTTTGTCAAAGTGCTGGTGCTGCGTGCTGGTTACGGTTCTGTGCTGCGCCGTGGATTTCCACACTGGCTTCTGCCTTGTAGGAAAATGCCTGGTTTGGCTAAACCCAAATCCTCAGAGGCCTAAAACCAGGCAGAGCTGCCTCTGACACTTTGAGCAGATCCAAGTCTTGCTGCTGCTGCTGCTGGGTTTGCCTGTGCAGGCTTTAAGAGGCAGGTGCCAAGAGCAGGACTTGGCCCTGGAGCAGGGAAGCAGATCCCTCTGGGAAAGGCTGGCCAGGAAGCTCCCTGGGGTTTGCCTGTGGAGCATCCCTGGGCACAGTGGTGTCTGTGGGCTCTGTACCTGTTGGGCTTTGTTAGCAGCCCTGCTAATTGCTTTGATTTGTAAAGTGAGGGGCTCGGCAAAGCAGGAGGAACACAGATGAAAAACAGACCCTGATGAAGTGTCTCATTAACTAAAAAGGCAGAAATTTCGGGCATTACCCACCCCCCAGGCGTGGAGAAGGCTGGTTATAATGTCTTGGCCAACAGGGAATAAACAGATGGTCAGAGCACACCTTGGAGCAGATTCAGGTCTGTGCTGCTGGTGCTTTATTGGGGTGTAAATCCACTGCTGGGGAGCTGCCACAGTGCAGGAGGGATCCAGGCTCTCCTCCCTGCCCCTCTCAGCCCTGTGCCTTTCCCTTCCTGTGTGCTGAGTGACAAAAACAGAGAGAGGATCAACCCAAACCAGTGCAAAGAAGCTCTGTCCAAGGGCAGCAGAGCTCAGGGAGGCAGAATGGGTCATCCTGCAGGCAACGAGCACTGCCACATTTATCTTTGCTGCCAGCTTCAGTCATTCCAAAGAGCAAATTCAGCCTGGTCAACACAGACCTGTCAGAGTTTGGGTGGCTGGAGCTGACACCTAACGAAAGGCACTGGGATTCTCTTTGGTTTTGCTAACAGAAAGCAAAACAGAACAGCTACATATCATCCATCTGAAAAAAAAAAAGCTGTAATTACCACTCCCAGAAATTATTTCTTATTTAATGAAATGTCTCTTTAGGCTGAACAAAGGAATTTTCAGAGAGGAGAGCACTGAAGGGCGGGACGGAGAACACAGGCAAGAACACAGTTCAATTACAGGGAATAAAATCCTCTTGACGTTCTGACACAGTTTGTGGGAGATCTCATCAGAGCCCTTGCCAGGCCAGAGCAAAGGCTGCTTTTTCATACAGATCTTCTGCATCTATTCATACTGACCCAGCACGGGGAACCACCATCCATGGCTGGCCCCCAGGCACGAGGGATGTGCAGCACACTTTGAGAGGGCTCTGCTTGCTTTGCCACCAGCAAAATGCCTGATCACTTCTCACAGCAGGGATGCTGCCAAGTCTAGGAACACCTCACCCCCTTTGGAAGGGGAGCTGGCTGTGGATGAGTAGCTCTGGCAGTGGAAGGAAAGGAGGGTGGAAGTCAAATAGAATCGTTAAGGCTGGGAAAGACCTCAAGGTCATCGAGTTCAAGCAGGAGCACCTTGGAGGTGTCTCCCTCCTCCTGGCACACTGGGACCACGGGGCTGGGGTGGTGTTACCCAGGAGGAGACACCCCAGGCTCAGCTGGAGGGAGAGAAGATCTGCAGAAGGGGAGCAGGAACCACAGGGTGCTGCAGGAGGTGAATCCTTGGTGGGAGCCACCAGCCTTGGTGTGTGACAGAGATTTATTGATCCCATCATGGTGGGGGAGAAGCTTTCCCCAACTTCAAGTGAAGCTCATCATCTCTCTTTTTCTTTCTTTAGTTTTTTTAAAATTTAATTTATTGTTTTTACTTAAGGTGCTCTTTTGGAAATCTGTGCTGGTCTCTCTTTTATTGCTTGGATTAATTGACTACTGTGCACTGTAACTTACAGTAAAGTCAGGTTGGGTAGGAAATAACAGAGGATTTAACCTCTAGCACTGCTATAAAAGCAGCCTTAGTAAAGTCTGGGGTAAATAATGCAGCTGTGGAAATCACCTTTCTCCAGTTTATGCTGGGGAAAAAAAAATCTCCTGTAATTAAGTAAGACCCTAAACCATTGGTGTTAAATGTCACAGGCAGGTTCAGGAATGGAACAGGGGATCATTCTAGAAATGGGACTGAGGGTCCAGCACCAAGGAGATGTCCTTCCTGAGCCTGTGGGCCAGGTCATAACCACTGAATGAGGAAAGGGACTAACCTGGAGCCCAGTTACAACCCGGGGTGAGGCAGCAGAGTCCAGCTCCTGGAGACCTGGAGCCTGGCAGAGCTGGGGGCTGTAGGAATGTGGGGTTTGGTGGGGTGGGAGAGCTCCTGGTGTTCCCAAAGGACCAGGTCTCCTCCAGCCCTCCCTTTCCAGTTGGCTCACTCCTCACAGAGCCTTGCCTTTGGTTTGGGCTCCACATTTCCTTGAAATAGGACAATTTGGTGGCCCTAAGGCTTGCACCTGTGTTCTGGGGCACTTTGGGGTTTGCTCTAATATCAAAAGGCAGCTTGTGACCAAAGAGGGACACTGGGATAAGCTGTGGCAGCCCTTGAGAGCTGTCACAGCTCTGGGACCGTGTCATCCACACCCATCAACGTCAGCAGGACAACAGGCAGGAACCCACAGACCTAATGAGGCTCAGGAAACTTCTGAAATCTATGGTTAAACAGCAGATTCTAAACTACCACTGCCCTCAGGCTGGTTTGAGAAGCTCTTTGCTCTGAGGATTGTTGCATGCTGGCAATCACCCCACCATAATTAAGTAGTTTATTCTGTCATGTTTTGATAAATTCCAACCTTCACCCGCTGGCTTACCTTGGGAAGGCTTGGTCCGTGTGCTGCCCAATGTTTGTGGTACACAGGGATTTGTTATGCTGTTCATTAATTCTTTCACAGTAAATGGACTTGGGAAGGAAAAATATTGATGGAGAAATAAAGAGCAGCTTTCTCACTGAGAGCTGCAGCCAGTTTTGCCTGGAATCCTGATTCACACTAAGCCAAGTTTTTCCAGTCTCGTGAAACCATAGGTTTTCCTGCTACAAATTGATAAAACATACCTGTTTGCATTTAAAAACTGATATCCAGGTGCAGCACATTGCTGTGAAAAAAGCATAACATGACCTCAGCAGGATTCAGCTTTGGTTTTGGTAATGCCTCTTTGGCATTTGTTAGCCAAGGCAAATGCAAATCACATGCTGGAATGATTAAAGGATTCAGCCCTCGCCTTAGCTAATGTTTTGACTCTGCAAAGTAGGTATAACTTGCACTTGATCCTCAGTCAAAAACAGTTTCTAGCAGCAATTCTGTCTAGAAGGATGCCAAAAATGAGTGGGAACTGAATATCCCGTTGCTTACAGGCTGCTGGTTGGAGCCAGCCTTGGGGTGCCATGCTGGGGGTGACCATGGGGGATATTTACTCAACTGTAATTAACTTAATCAACCACTGGGTATCAGTATTGTCTCACATCCATATATAAAAAGGGGATTTTTATGGAGCTGAACATCTGTTTGGAGGCATTGCTGAGGGCTGCCCCTGCCTGGCAGGGCTGGGAGGGGGTGGGCATGGGGAGAGATCCCTCCAAGAGACACCTGACCCCAAAGCCCCACTTTGGGGAGCCATGGAACTGAGGGAGAGGTGAGCAGCAGCACAGGAGTGGGGTGCAGGGTGTTCCCATAGCTGGGACGAGCACACACAGGAAGGGATGGCAGGAGATTTAAGGTCCCTTCCAACCCCAACCAACCTGGGATTCTTTGATTCCATGTGACATTTTCCCAGCTGAGTTCCTTGTGTGTGGTGCCATCTCCCTTCCTGCTGAAGCATGTTTGTGTTTCATGGGCTGCTCCAACCAGGATGCACAAAGGCAGAGGTGGTGCCCAGATGCTCCATGAACGTACCTGGGACCACCCAATCTGCAGGTTCAGCCCTCAGCCCTCTGTGGGGTGGGTTTGGAGGCCTCCAGCTCGCTGGGTGGTGGATCCAGGAGGGAAGAGCTGCTGGGAAAAGCCCACCTGAGTGAGGTGTGTCCCACTGCCAGGGCTTCATCAGCAGGGAATGCTGCAAAAGCTTGGGTTTTTCTCTTGGGCCCCTCACCTTCCTCCCTAGGGATGGGATTCCAGCACTGGTGGGATTTCTGCCTGAGTTTCCATTCAGTTTTGGCTCCAGGTAACACTTGCTTCCCTCACTGCTGCCTTCCAGGCTCGCTTCCCTTGCCAAAATGCTAATTTAGCCCTTCAGCTATGTTTAAAAATAAGAGATCCTCCACTTCTCAGGGTATTAAAAGGCCAAAAGGAATATAAAAAGTTCACCAGACTGGTCAGTTCACTCCCTGCTGTGTCTTCCTGGGGCGTTGCAGCAAAAACACAGGCACAAAATCCAAAGCAAACAGCTCCCTCCTCCCTCCTCAGCCTCCCCTGGAGCCTCTGGCTCCCAGCTCTGTGCCCATCTCCCTCCAGCCCCTGCCTCTCCAGTCTGCCCTGGGCATCTCCCCAGCCTCTGCTGGCATCCTCTGTACCACTTTTTAGCCACATTTAGAGGCTTTTCCAACACCTGAGTCATTCCTGTTCCTACATTCCCCTGGCCCAAAAATTTCCCACCAACTTCTGTTCAGGCACAAATGCAGCAACAAGGACTTTTCCCCACTAGTCCCTTCTGGAGTAAGATAATATATCCACATCCTCCCTGCTGTTCCTGCCACTCCCAGGCATCCCACAAAGAGACCCCACTGAAGTCCTCTGCTTGACTTGATTTCTTGGAAGCTGCAGAGGGATCTGGTTAAAAATCCAGACAGGATTGTGGCTGTGCATTGGGTTTCATGGAAGCTCTGCAAGGCTGGTAAAACCTGGAGGGTCACAAGGTTCATGTTTATTCCTACTTAGTTAAAGCCTCACGTTATAGCACAGGGAACTTGGATAACTAGGGCAGAAAAAAGGTCATTTAATGGTTGGAAGTTATTTGTGTTTCCTGACTTCAATGCTGGTTGTGACTTAAACTGCTCTGCTTTAAAAAGTGCTGTGGGTTGGGATTGGAGTTCCTGAACGAGATCCTTTTGTTCCTCAGGCTTTTCATTTCTCACCAGTTGAGAAGTGCAGCTCTCCCTCCCACAAAGGTAAAGAGGTGACACTTGGAAGCAGCCATGGAGAAGGAGAGGTCTTGTTTGGATTATTTCCATTTGAGGCAGTGCCTGTTTCAGTTTAGAGCTGCTCACTGTGTGGAGAGAGAGCTCATTCATGTTCTTCCAAATGAGCTGTCTCTTCCCAGAGCTGATTAATCAGCACGAGACACCAGCCCTGGTATCAAAGCACAGCTTCAAAAGGCTGACTCAGCCAAACATGGCCCACCATGCCATCCCCAGGTAACCACTCACTGCTGCTCCTTGCTGCCAGCCCACTCCAGGCTGCAGGAATTTAGCAAAAGCCATTTTACTGGGACCAGGAAGGATCAAACCCTGCACAGGGACAGTGCCCAGCTGGTGCCCAGCAACGTGATGGGAAGGAAAAGTGGGATGGAATGAAGTGCAGTGGGAACCTGGAAATAAGAAAGGGGAAACGTGGTTCCAGCTCTCAAGCAGCTAAATAAAATCCCAGCACAACAAGCCCAGTGACCATTATTCTGCAAAGACACTTTTTAATGTAACTCATGTTGAGTATTTGAGTTCAGCCATGGCTTTTCTCCATTAATGCTTATCCTGTTCTCATCAGTTTTGCCTTTTTTTTTTTTTTCCCATCAAATATCTTTTTTTCCTCAACAAGAAAGACCCTAATCATTTCAGGGTGCTTGCCACCTACTATCAGTGGTTATTTTGGGGATAGCTCAGCAAAGCTTTCAAATGTCTGAACTGCATTAAAATGAATTGCTGGCATTCCAGCCCAAACCTCAGGAGGCAGGAATCTGCCATGAGAGCATGGAGGGAAGCACTGTTATAATAAAGGATACATGTAATGAGGTTTGAAGTGCTTGAAATTCAAAGTCTGGTCCATATTACGAAACATTCACTGGTTTAACGAAATCAGTTTCAAATTGATCTAATTAAACTCCTAGTCAGCTTTAGTGTAGACACCTTCATATTGGTTTTATCCATTCTTAAACCAGTTTAGCTGGGATGTGTTAGGGACAAAATGCCCAGGAACTCCTCAGATGGGAGTTGGCTGTCCTTTACAGATCTGAGCTAAATTCACTTTTCAGGTTTGTTCTCCATATCTTACTTCTTTAGCTTCTTGTAAATCTCATGTTTGTGCTTCTTTAACTCTGGACTCTTGGTGACTTTGGGCACCATTAACTGGCCTTGGATTGGAGCACACGGCTCCAGGGAAGAAGAGGAGGAGGAGGAGGAGGAGGACGAGGACGAGGACGAGGAGGACGAGGAGGACGAGGAGGATGAGGATGAGGAGGAGGAGGAGGATGATGGCCATCCCAATCATGCAGTGTCCAGTCAGGAGCAAACCAGGGGTGCAAGATGCTCCTGTGAAACCCATGTAGATTCTGATCTCTTTTTATAAACTGGGACTTGGAATGGCTCAAGGCTGAACATTCAGTGCCCTGAGTTCAGGCTCGTGGTTCTGGTGGAGGTTCCAGGCTGGAATCCACAACAGAGTTGGATCCATGGCAGAGTCACAGCACGTGAGGAGCTGCAGATCCACGGGCAGCACAGGGCAGGTAAAACCTTCACAGAGAACTTCACCTTCAGTGCTGCCCTGCACAGAACACCAGTGTCTGACTGGCCCATCTAGAAAGACTTTGTGCTCCCCAGTGGGAATTCCCATTCCCAGGAGCTGCTGCTGGCCTTTGGACAGGCAGAATTCCCACCTGGCATAACTCAGCAGCCTCAAACTGCCACAGAGCTGCAGGGTGGGACCGAGGGATGCGACTGAAAGAATCCCTTCTAGTGGGAAAGAGAAGCTCAGTGATTCCCTTCTGGTGGGACAGAGAGGCTCAGTGTTGAGTTTACTTGGTTTACTTTGCAGGAGCAGGAGGGATGATGCCAATTCTGAACTCACCCATGGATTTTGCAGAGGTTAATGCACCCCCCGAGAGCGTGGAACAAAACTGTCTGTCAAACAAAACTGCCTTTTGGGGCAGGGAGGTGGAGTGCATAAAAGTACATTTTATTCTGTTGACCATTAATTGTATAAATAAACCAGCACTAAGAATGTTTTTATATGCCACTCTGTTTTCTTATAAAATAGAGGGGTTCCTGAAGCTGTGTAGAAATTCCATAGTAAACAGAAAATCTGGCGAGTTACACCCATCCCGTGGAATATGGACAGAGATTTGCAACCCTGCACATCACAGGAGCAGGAGAGGCTCAGGCTTTCCACAAAAGGCAGGGGCAGAGCAGCAGAATAGAAACCTCCTGCAGCTCTGACCCCACATGCCCTTTGTGGGGAAAGGAGCTGTCATCCCCAGGGGCGAGGGAATCCCTCTTCCCTCAGAGAGCACAGGTGATGCTTTATGAGGATTAGCGATTTGAACACGATGTTCTGGTGTTGAAACCCTTCCAGAGGGCAGGAGAGGTTGTTGCTGTGTGGAGAAATCAGATCTTTGCTCACATCCGTGGTCTCCAGTGGTGTCTGGTGCCCAGCTCAGAGACGTGGATATGTTTTTTGGAAAACTTTTAGGGCATTTCTGAGTGGTTCTGACAGCGGCCGCCTGCCTGTGGCTAATGAAAGGTTTTCACATTCCTTTCCATGAGCTTTGAAATGCCAGAGGAAATGTCCCAGTGACTCAAATTATAGGTGTTACTTGGGAGTAACTGCTGCATTATTGTTGAACACCTGGAATTGGCAGCAGGCAGGCTGTGTGCTGGAAAAAAGGGAATTGGACACTCAGCCAGCTCTTCCTACCTCCAACATCCCTGGTTTTGTTCCTCTGCAACAGGAGCAGAGGGGTGCAAGTGGTCATTCAGAGGAACCTTGTCCCATTGCCACCCTCTGCTCTGATTCTGCCCCTCAAATATTCCTGTTCCCTGCTGAAACACCAGAGAATTTAGTTCAGTGTCAAAGCATTCATCCCACAAAGTCAAGCCATGGCTGGATTTGGATGGGAATCTGAAGATATCAGGGATGTTCCCAGAGGATAAAGTGCATCTTCCTTCCACAGAGAAAGGCAGCTGCAGTCACCTGTTGTTTATTTCATTTATCCAACATCTTGACAGTAGAACCCTTGGAACTGGGTTTGCCAAAGATATTTCTTTTCCTTCCAACTTATCCTGTGCTCTGAACCTGTCTAAGGAGAGTGTTCTTGGCAGGGCAGGGGCAGCCCTTCACCCCACTGCTCTGCCTGGGAAGCTGGGGTCTCCAGCACATCTGCTAATGGAGATTTAACTGGTTTGACTGGTGTCCTGCTGCTCTGTGGGTGCTTGCAGGGAGAGGGATGAGGATTTTTTTTTCCCCATTGAGCGGTGCAGAAAGGGCCATTTCTGTCTAAGGGCCTTGTAATGTGCAAGGTCACATCTGCTGCTTGGAAACTGTAACAGATCTGGTTAGGCTGCTTCAAATCTGTTTTCTAGATAAGGCTAAAAATTCCCAGTATTCACTTACTACAGTCACAACCCCTCTGTGTATTTGGTCTAAGGCATTTTGGTGAGGTTGTTTTCAGGCATGAGGCTCAAATGCCAGCAAGATTAAATGGCATCTTTTTTTCTTAGTTCTTTCTCCTGATTTATGACAAGGATTTCTATGGGCTTCCATGGTTTGATCCAGAAAAGTGGGAATTAGTATGCAAATGATGTGTAGCTATTCTTTGCTCAGTTCTTGACTGGAATTATCAGAGTTTTACTTAAGCTTTGTTTTGTAAGTGTTGCCTTTGCTACCCACTGCACCAGTGCAGTATTAACAGGCTGTGAATCCTTGGTGTCTTACAGCTACCACTGAAAATTTAACTTTATGGTAAAGCCTCTGGAGGTTTCTGGGATTTTTTTTTTGGTCTTGATGCCTTTTATTGTTTCTCTCCAGCTTGAATAGGAGCTTCCAAAGACTAACCTAGAAGTAGCTTCATTAAGGTGCATCTGGCATGTGAGATATAACTTTATTTCATGCAAAGACACTTTGGGAGTCAGCTGAAATATTATATCTAAAACCAGACCTTGCCTGGTTTTTAGGGAGTACTTGGTGCAAATGATGAGTGGAATGTTCTTCAGATGGAGAGCCAGCCTTGGAGGAACAAGCACACAGGGCTGTGCCATGCACACTGAGCTTGCAGTCTATACAAATTTACTCAAAAAATCGGGAAAAACTTGTCAGAAGCAGCTACTTGGGTTTGCCAGGAGTGGAAATCTGCAGCTAAGATGGGCTCCAGCCCGCCAGATCCAGGGATCTGAAATGTGTGGATGCTGTGTGTCAGCCTGAGCTTGGCTGCTGGTCTCCTTCCAGCCAGGCCTTGTCACCCCTCTGAGGGCCGGGAACCCAAAGAGCGCCATCCTCAGACACTCTGCAGGCCCCTTGTCCGTGTCCCAGCCCGTCCTCTGGGGGCTGAGCTGATCCCTTCTCCTGACACAGGCCTCTGTTCCGGGGTGCTGGAGCCCATGGAAGCATCTGCCCCTCTCTCAGCAGAGGGGGGTGGCTCTGTAGGAGCAGCAGCAGCTTCAGGTGTGGCTGGGCAGTGCCTGGGCACAAAGGGACCTGGGGGCACTGCTCGATGACCGGCCGAACACGAGCCAGCAGTGTGCTCTGGTGGCCAAGAGGGCCAATGGCTCCTGGCCTGGCTCAGGGATGGCGTGGCCAGCAGGAGCAGGGAGGTCATTCTGCCCCTGTGCCTGGCACAGGTGAGGCCACACCTCGAGTGCTGTGTCCAGCTCTGGGCCCTCAGTTTGGGGAGGACGTTGAGACCCCTGAGCGCGTCCAGAGGAGGCAACGAGGCTGGAGAGGGGCTGGGGGCACAAACCCTGTGAGGAACAGCTGAGGGAGCTGGGGGTGTTCAGCCTGGAGAAAAGGAGACTCAGAGGTGACCCCATCACTCTCTGCAGCTCCCTGAAAGGTGGCTGTGCTCAGGGGGGTTGGTCTCTGTCTCCAGGCAGCACTGACAGAACCAGAGGACACAGCCTTGAGCTGCCCCAGGGGAAATCCAGGCTGGATATTGGAAAGAGTTTTGTACAGAAAGGGAGATAAAGCCCTGGGATGCTCTGCCCGGGGAGGTGCTGCAGTCACCATCCCTGGGTGTGGGTAAGAACAGACTGGATGTGGCACTCGGGGCCAGGGTTTGGTTCAGGTGTTGGGGCTGGGTTGACTCGATGATCTTGGAGGTCTCTTCCAACCCAGAGATTCTGGGATTCTGGGATTCTGTGTGTGACTCAGCTCCAAGTTTTTTCATGCCTTGTTGCCCCCTTTGGAGCTGTGCTCGGAGGAAATCAGAGATCTGAGCTGGAGGGAAATCGGGCTGCCCGTGTGTGGTGTGGGGGGAGAGCTGAAGGCAGAGCACAGACACAGCAGTGAGATAGGGAACACCCATCTGGGATGAATGCTGCCTTGGGTCTGCTGTCAATTCAGACTCCCAGCCCAAAATAAAACGTCGGGCCTCAGGAAGAAGCGTCTGGGTGACATTTTGGTTTGTGTTTATGAACTAGTGGGGGTAGAAAATCTGTTAAAGAGAGGCTTTAATAGCTTGGATGATGATTTACAGCTGTTTTATTCCATGATTTATAGACTGCTCCTTATCACAGAGGCAGGATACAAATACTGAATTTAATAAAGGAACACAATTCTCATTTCTTTCTCAGAAACATATAGACAGAAAAGCCATTCCAGAGTAAAGAGCAGCCTCTTCCCCTCATCTAACCACCCCTGACACAGAGATTTGAGACTGCAGAGCACAGCCAGCACTGCCTGGGCACTTCCCTTCCCATATAATTTCCATAATACAGCCCTTTCCTCTGGCTGTGATGCAGCCTCCCTAAATACACAGCCTGGTACCATAATGTTACATTCCTGCTCCCCCTGTCTGAGACAGGCACCTCAAAATATCACACCAAAGCTTGGCTCTCCAGAGCCCCAAGGGAAAGGATCGGGGTTCTGGCAGTGGGCACCCCAGACCCTCACACACATTCCAGCTGGGGCAGACCCCAGTGGGCTCCTCATCCTCACGTGGGCTCCATGAACTCATCTCTGTCTGGGTGTGTCACTGATCCCAGCTCTCAGGCACATCAACAAACTCGTAAATGAGTGAGGAGGGAGCCCTGGGTCACCACTGGGGCTGCCCCTGGATCCCTGGCAGTGTCCCAGGCCAGGCTGGACAGGGCTTGGAGCAGCCTGGGGTAGTGGAAGGTGTCCCTGCTCATATCAGGGGGGATGATCTGAGCTTTACACTCCCTTCTAACCCAAACCAGTCTGGGGTTCTGTGATCAGAGGAAGGACATGGCCAAGGTCACCCTGACCTCACGCTGTGCCCTGCTGCTTCCTCACAGCTGAACAAAACTCTCCTTAGAACCCTTCCTCCCAGTCCTGAGAGCTGCAGGAGAAGGTCTGGAACCTCCCAGTGGTGGTGACTGATGCTCACAGGCTGGAAGGGATGCTGCTGCCTGCAGCACCAGCTTGGTTCATGTGGGCAGGTCCCTCACCGCAGTCTGCTCTGGTCTGGGTGTTAAACTGCAGCAGCATCAGCACCATCTGCTCACAGCAAAGAAGTTGCATTTCCACGTGGTAGCTCTCTGCTAAACCAGTGTGTAAAGAGGAATTAACTGGATCACCCCAGTGGGATGAGTCATTCTCACTGACCCTGCTTTCAGACTCCTACATTTGGCTTCAGAGATCTTAGATGACTTCTCCAAACAAAACCAGGAGAGGGCCTGGAGGAGTCCCACGGGATCCTGGTGCTCCCATCCCTGCTGGAAGGTGTCAGTGCCCTGGTCCTGCTCTGCTCCAACAGCCCTGCTGGGGTAGCCAAGAGGGGGAAAGCTCTGCCTGTCCTAAATATCATTGTTAAATATCTCCCAAGTGCTCTGATCTCTCCAGCTATACTCTGATTCTCTGATTTCTCCTCCTGTCCTCAGTAGTTGGGGTTTTTTTTCCAGGTAGAAATAGCCTGAGGTGGAACTGGAATGAATAAATCCATCTCCCCAGGTCTTTTCTTTATATATATATAAAGATATATGCCTTTATATCAGTTAGGTTCAAAGAAAGTATCTCCTTACTCTGCCTGCACTGTTTAGCATTTTTTATTAACAAAGTCCTCTTTTAGGCTGTAGTCCATTGAGGTTCATTAATCAACAATTGCCATGAAGTGAAAAATTCTCAAACTTCCAAAAATCTTTTTCTTGGAGTGAGTTAATACTAACAATGAAGTTTTCCTTGGCTAAGTGTCCCCTGCTTTGATGTGTCTGGGTGAGAAACTAAAAGCCACAAAGGTGTTATAAACTAGGCACCAATCACAGATTTAGACAGGCTGGTATGTGCTTTTAACCAATAAATATATATAGTATCACAAGAATTAGTGTTTGGTTTGTGTGAGAGAGAATTTTTGGCGTTTGAATGATTTTCTTATCGGTTTTTCATTAGTTGAGCTTTTTTTTTTTTTTTTTTTTTTTTTTAAAGAACAGCAAATTCCCCTCAGTGTCCTGAAAATGGCACTGAAAGTGGTCACCCCAGCCCCATTCCTAGAGTAACACTCGTTATTTCTGGCAGGAGCCATAATACAGCTCTTCTTAATTTTGGGAGCAGGCTGTTATTCAAACATATGCCTGTGCAGCCTGGAAAGCTCTGGAGCACCTCTGGAAGCCCTGGCACGGGGAGCTGAGCTGGCAGGCACGAGCTGTGACCCCGCTCAAAGGTCCATTCCTGGGGCCACACCTGGCAGGAGGAGCAGCCACAGCCCTTCAGGTGGGACAGGAGCTGACGTGAGGGGTTTGGCCACTGGTGCTGCTCAGAAAAAGCCCTTCCTCCCAAAAACACAGGCAGGGAAAGGCTGGGGGATCGCTCGTGAGAGTGTAAAGTCTAAACCTTCCCAAACAAAGCCTTGCTCCTGAGGGCAGTAAAACAAATAGGAAGACTCCCACGGCTTTCCAAGGGCCAGTGAAGGGGGCTGAAGGACCAAAGAGCTCCTGGGAGCAGTCAGGCTGCTGAAGTGCTGCTCCAGCCCGGCCCGGGCCGTGCTCCGAAGGTCGGGGGAGGCAGAGCCTTCCGCAGGGCCAGGGCTGCGCAGGAACGAGCGCTGCGCCTCCAGCGCCTCCCGCCGCGGGCTCCAGCCGCGCCCCAGCCCAAGGCAGGGAGATCCTTCACCCCTCACTTCGTCCCCTGGCTTTGCCGTGGCTGCTCCAACTGTTCAGGCAGAGGGAAGCCGCCGCTCGCCTCATCTTTCCACGGCAATATTGTTATTTTTTAACCTGCTATAAAAAGCGAGCAGGAACAAGAGGCGCTGCTCCGGCCTCCCTAAATAAGAATCTGTGTTTACCATTGATCACAGTTACCAGGGTGCTTCTTCCTCCAGTGGCTCTGAAGTGGATCAAATCAGCCCTCTCTGTTTCTGTTTTTGTGTGCCTCTATTTCTGTTGCTCGCATTTCAAATGCCTGTATTTTTCTAGCAGTTAAAGGCTGCGTTTTGCACGCATAGCACATTCTATAAAACCTTTGGAAAAAAAAAAAAAAAAAGAAAAATTGGCAGTGTGAATTCTCTCTCCAGTGGGGCTGGAAGGATTTTAAAGTCTCCTGGAGGAAAGGAAGGCCATGCCAGCTTTCTACATAGAAGTTCTGCACTGAGCAGCAGTGATCAAATAGCTGATGTGCACGTTTGATACACACACAGGGAGCACCAGCCCTCGGAGAAACGACAGGTTTATGAAGCAGAGCTTGTTCCTTATCTCACATCAGCTCATATTCCAGCAGAGTAAATACTGCACTGCTGCAGCAGAGCTCTAAACCCTGCAGGGTGACGTGGGTGAGGTCCCCACAACTGGAGTGCAGGATGGGGGCCTGGGAGGGATGTGGGTTCTGCTCCAGCTCTGCTGATTCCTCATTGCTTTGAGGTGGGAGGATCCCCGTGGACATGGGGGTGTCCCCTTGGAGAGCCCCAGGATTCTCCTGGGAAATACAGGATGCTTGTTCCTTTGGAGGGAGGTGCTTTGGCAGGGTGAGATTGGGGAAAAAGAAGTGAAAATGAATGGGAGAGTCACTGAGAAATGTCCTGTCACTTGGGAACTTCCTAGAGACACAGAACCATGGAATGGTTTGGGGTGGAAGGAAACTCAAAGCTCACCTAGTTCCAAGCAGGGCCGTGGGTAGGGATGCCACTCACACAGGCTGCTCAGGACCCCACCCTAACCCTCACCCTCACCCTCACCCTAACCCTAACCCTCACCCTCACCCTCACCCTCACCCTCACCCTAACCCTAGCCCTCATCCTAACCCTAACCCTCATTTGGTGATTTGTACCAATTTATCCATTTCAATTTAGTAATATTTAAAATAAACCTAATAGAGAAGAGATGGCAATTCTTCCATAGCTGGCAGGGTAGTCCCAGCATTGTCCTTATTTTTATATCATTTTAACAAGGCTGTTTTTCCACCCTGTTTCCACTCTGTGGCTTTGCTTTCCCTGAAGAGAGAAAACAGCTCTGTGCAGGAAGCTGCCTTGATTTCCACTGTTAATAATCCGGGGCTTGAATAAGTGAGAAATGCTCTTTACAAATTAAAAAAAGATAGATAAATACAAAAAATCAGAATGTCTGTTTGGCTTTGCAAACAAAAGTAGCCCAAAAATAAACAGGCCTACCCAGCAGAAAGGAGACTGGGAGGGGAAGTGGATGCCAACTGAAGAGGCAGATGTAAAGAGCATTTCCTATTTGGTTTAGCAACTGCAGACTTTTGTCTCCAGTCTGCCTGCATTTCCTCCAATGATTCATCATAAATGTGCATTTATAAATAAACTCCACCTTGGCCTGGTACATTGATTGCAGGCTGGTTACTTAGGGAAATTAAAAAAAAAAAAAGAGAAAGGAACCATACTCCCCAATTTTGAATGATACCTGTGTGGCAACATAATTTTAAAGAACTGTTTCCAGGCTGTTTATTTTATTTATGTTGAGGGATTGTGACCGTGAGAGATGGGACCTGTGGTTTCCTCATTTCATGAGAGTAGCAATTCATTAAGGAGCTTATTTAGGCCAGACCCACGGAGCGATGTCTCTGTGCATGTCCAGGGACAGGTTTGGGAGCTGCTTTGAGCATTTGGGGATGGTGGGGCTGAGGGCAGTGGGGTGTCTTTGGGGCTGGAGAAAGGGGTCATTCACCACACCAGGGGCTGCCCCAGGGTGCTGCAAGAGGCTTCCCAAGCCCACGGGATTCACCCCTGTGCATTCCTCATGTTTGTCCACAGCACCCAGAGCAGTGGCCAAGGCAGAGCCCGGCGTGAGGCAGCTTTTAATGAAGCCAGGTTTTGAGTTATTTCTCCCTCCTTTGAACTCTGGCCCTGAGCCACAGGGGAGGCTACACAGAACCACCTGGGAAATCCCAGTTTGTGTGGCTCTGCACAAACTGTGCCCTGCTGAGGGACCAGCTCCCTGCCAGGCCTGCCCAGCTGTCCCCACAGAGACCCTGGCACCTGCCTCCTTCCCATCTTCTCCCCCCGGAGCTCTGCTCAGCTCCTCCCTGGAGACTTTCCCCTCTTTGCTGCCTCCCCAGCCCCACACACGGAGTCACTGAGTTCCTGAGGCTGGGAAAGCCCTCTGAGATGCTTCCCCAGCACTGCCAGGGCCACCACGGACCCGTGTCCCAGGGGTCACCTCAACACCTCTGTGCAATCCCTCTGGGAATGGTGACCCCACCCCTGCCCTGGGCAGCCTGTGCCAGTGCTGACCACCTCTTCAGCGAAGAAATGTTTCCTAATATCCAACCTGAAGCTCCCCTGGTGCAACTTGAGGCCATTTCCCATTTCTTCCTGTTCTATCGATGCCTTAGGATTTTAGCTTTTATATTTTTCATGTATTTGTGATCCTGCAGTGCTTTGGTGTAGAGCTCTAAACTCCCCACACAGTGTGAGCTGCTGCTTTCCCATTTTGGGCAGACACAACAATTTCTCTCCAGGCCTGGCAATCAAGGACAGACACCCTAGGCATCACTATCACTTGGTACCTGGGGAAAAGATGCTGCTGGGTGGAATGAGATGAGCTTTAAGGTCCCATCCCACCCAAATGATTCTGTATTTGAATCTCTCTCTGTTGGAATAGAGGTGGAGGAGTAGTTAAAAAAATCTTGTTTAAGTTGTTTTTTAAGAACAAGAGCTAGTTGATAGTAAGTTTTCCTAGTTTTTTTTTTTTTTACCAGACCCCGAGCATGTGCAGAGCACTCCTGAACTTTTCCTGACTTGTGGAGCCACAGCAAAATCTGCAAAGCAAAGGGCTGCTCTCTCTGCAGCCACTGTAGAGGTGCAGCACAGAGAAAACAAAGGCAAGGCAGTCCCAGACTCTGCACAGCACATGATTCCCTAATAAAACATGTTTGGCCTCTTCTCAGGAATAACATGGCCATGCTTGTAGCTCCAAAAGAAGCCCTGAATGATATTAATACATTCATTAGAACAAGTTCAAAGAAAATCATCTTAATTAGCTTGCCTGGCTGAAACTGAGGTTCATTAATCTAAAGTAGATTAACCTGATGGTAATGCCATGCGAGCTGGCTGGGGTAGAAATGAAATCTGTGCAGTTGCAGAGAGCCCAAACGTCCTGCCCGTCGCGGGCTGATAAAACCACCCGTGTTTCCTGCACTGGGGGCTGCTGGAAGGAGCTCCTGTCCCTTCTCCAGCCACCAGCCCAGCCATGGCATTGCTCTGGGGACACGCTGGGAAGGGGAGACAGCATTCCACGGGGAAGCTCGGGAAGCCAACTCACTGGAGCCTTTTGTGCAGAGAGCTTGCTGGGGCAGAGCGTGCACGTGCATGTCTGCAGCAGGCAGGGATCTGCCCGTGCAGGGAGCACGCAGGCTTTTTATAAGGCAAACCATGGTGCAGGGCTTCCAAAATTTGACCTGTTTTTCAGCTCTGTGTTGCTGCACAGTGTGCAGCAAAAAGGTCTAAAAGCTTCCAGAAACCCAGCTTAGACCCAGCGGGCTTAAAATGGCCTTGTCCTCTCCCCAGGCTCCAGTATTCTTAATCTCAACTCTTTTTAGTCTTTGACACATCATTAAAGTGACAGTTCAAGAACAGCTCCGAGATCAAAGGCCTGCAGAGCTTCTCTCGTGTTGCAAGGCTTTCGGCAACTCTTTCTCCAGGCCCGTTCCTTAACTCCCTCCCTCCAGCCAGCAGGAATCTCTCCCACTCCCTTCCCTGCCCCTCCGTCCTCCCGGGGCTCTGCCCCTCTGCTGGGTCACCCCAAAGGTCACTGCTGCAAGGCTCAGCCCAGCTGAACGCAGGGAATTCACAAATTCAGGTGTGTCACACATTTAGATGCATCACAACTTTTGGTGTATCACAGATTTAGGTGTATGACAGATTTAGGTGTATCCCAGATTTAGGTGTATCACAGATTTAGGTGTATCACAGATTTAGGTGTGTCACAGATTTAGGTGTATCACAAATTTAGATGTATCCCAGATTTACGTGTATTCACAGATTTAGGTGTTTCACAATTTTAGATGTATCCCAAATTTAGGTGTATCACAAATTTAGGTGTAATCACAGATTTAGGTGTATTCAAAGATTTAGGTGTATTCACAACTTTAGGTCTATCCCAGGTTTAGGTGTATTCACAGATTTAGGTGTATCACAAATTTAGATGTATCCCAGATTTAGGTGTATCACAAATTTAGGTGTAATCACAAATTTAGATGTATCCCATATTTAGGTCTATCCCAGATTTAGGTGTATCCTAGATTTAGGTGTATCACAGATTTAGATGTATCCCAGATTTAGGTGTATTCACAGATTTAGGTGTATTTGTGCTGCCAAAACAACTTCAGGTTTGGGCACAGCCGTATACAAATATATACAAATCCAAAATGCAAATAGGGAGGGTTTGCAATATCAGCTCTGCTCCGCAGTGCCAGGAGAAGGCACAGGATGGAGGATGAGATGGGGGACTGGGGAGATCAGGGCTCCTCTGCCAGCTTTTCCCCTGGCATGTGGTGCTGCTCCAGGGGAACCTGCTGATCTCCTGGAGAGGCTCCTGGGTTTTGCCACGTGTACCAGTGCCCAGGAAGAGCTGATTCCGTGCTGTGCTGTGCCCAGTGCCCAGCACGGTGGTGCTGAGAGAAGGCAGCTCAGGAAGTGCTGATTTTCTCTTTACAAACCCCCACCTCTACCTAAAGTGTTGAGTAAATTCTGCAGCTTCGTTGAGACGTATTTATAGAAAGCTCTGTGATCCAAAAGTGAAAGGAAATCCATATGGACACGGTGTTGTTCTTAGGACGAGATCTGAGGACCTTCCTTCCTCTGCAGAGCTCGGATGTGGAATTTCAGCTCACAGAACCACCTAACACCTTGAGCTGGAAGCGACCCACAGGATCCTCCAGCTCCAGTGCTGAGGACTGAGCTGGGCTGACCTCACTGTGCTGCCTCTCCCTAAATACACTGAATATTCAGTGACTAAGTGTCTTTGCCTTGTTTCCCCGTGAAAGGCTCGGCTGGCCCACAGCTTATTTACAAGGTACCATGGTGTGATGCATCATAAAGACAATTTTGAAGAATTTCTCTTATTAAAAACTGCCCGTGGAAAGAATTAGGTCAGGTGTTTACAAGTCAAAGCTTTGGGGATAATTAGGTGGAAGGCAGCAACTGTAGAAAAGAGGGTTATTTTCCAGCCCTCCAAGAAGTGTGGAGTAATGCCTGTGTTACAGGAGCCTCTCGGCAGCCAGGTTCCCACCTCCTTAGTGCAGGATCTGTTACAGCCACTGCTTTGGGCATGGGGAAGAAAGCAGGGCTTAGAAAAGCCTCCAAAAATACAGAACCCCCTGAGCAAACCTGTTGGTGTCGGGGTGTTATACAAACAGCCCTCCAAGTCCTCTTAAGGGGGCTGCTTGTAAATACAAGCTGTAGCTGCTACTGCAGCACAGCCAGGGTGAATTCTATACCACCTCTGAGGGAAGAAAGTTGTTTTCTTTCCTGTTTTTTTTTNAAAAGTTTTTTTTTTTCTTTTTTTTTTTTTTTTTTTTTTTTAAAAAGGGCACTTATTCCTGGTGGCAGAGTGTGTGTGTGCAGAGGAGGGACGGGACAGGGCGCTGGCTGTTTGTGCACTTCAAGCAGAGCGACCTCCTTGAACCTCACCGTGCACAATGATGCTTTCCATGGAAAGTCTGGCTGTATTACCTTTGGCAAGGGCTGAGGGAATATTTTTGGAAGCTTTAAAATCCTCTGTGGAACACGCTTCGGTTTTTGTTCATATACAGTATCTTTATATTTATTCAGTGAAAAAAAAAAAAGCTTTCTGTTTTGCTGCCTGACCCTGACCCTTCATCTCTTCTCCAGCAGTGCCCAGGGTGTTGGGGAGGCTGGGACAAGGAAAAGATCAGGCCTAAACCATCAGCCCCTGCCATATTGTACTGGTTAAAGCTCAGTTGCTCCCCTCTCCTAAAAGTTTGTTTAAAGTGGTAAGAATAGAACCTGTTCAAAGTGAGCCCTCCAAGGGCCTGGTTCCCATTTGCATTTAAGCCTTTCTGTGGAGCTGGAGCTGGGTAAAGGGGCCCTCGGTCCTAAATGGGAATCAGACTCCACAGCTGTGCTTTGCAGTGTCCTTGCTTTCTGCCAGCAGAGCCAGGAAATGGCTCTTGAATGGGAAAGGGACAATTAAACACCAAAAAATTGCAAATCAAGGCTGGCAGGGCCGGAGGGCGTGTATGGTGTTACCTGTGGATGCTGTCCTGGCTGGATCCCCAGGATCCCACTGGATCCCCTTGCACAGGGGCTGAGGTGTCAAACACAGGAGGTCTTAAAACAGTTTTAGCTTTTGGGTTGCATTTGGTAGCTGGAGGAAGCAGAATATGAAATGTGGGAAGTCGAATGAGCACTGCAGCATCCTTAGAGGAGTTTTTATAACTTTTAATATTAGTAAATTTAGGGAATCAGTGTGATTTGCTGTGTCTGCCTCTCCTGGTTCAGCTATGGTGGCTAAAACAGTGCTGGCAGGAGGAGGAGGTGCCCGGGTGCCACCAGCCTGAGCATCCCAAAGCTGAAGGGATTGGGGCCGGACAGGGTTAGGGTTAGGTCCGACCCTGCCCTGCACTCAGCATTTGTTCCTGTGGATTTTCATGACAGCAGATGCGGGCAAAGACAGGACTTCTAGCAGCTGCTTTAGAATTAGCCACCCTTTATGTGCTCAGACGATTTGGCAGAGCTTTAGGAAGCAGGGGAGCGTTTGCGTCCCGTGCTGCAGAGCGGGGCAGCGGGAGCGCGGAGCCGGCTGAGTCACCGCCGCAGCCCCGGGGCGGGCTGGCTGCGGGCCCCTGCACGCTCCCCTCCTCCCCGGACAGCCCCCCCTGCTCCGAGGGCCAGCAGGGCTCCAGCCTGGCATCCAGGTGCTTCCCAGCCACGCTCCTGGCTGGGAGCGGCTGGAGCTGCAGCTGCCTCTCCTGTGCCCTGTGCCCTGTGCCCTGTGCCCTGTGCCCTGTGCCCTGTGCCCTGTGCCCTGTGCCCTGTCCCCGTGCCACCAGGAGCTGTCCAGAGCAGAGCTTGGCTCAGAGTTTGCAGCCTGGTGTGGGCAAGTCTGGTCTTGGCTGTGGCTTGGAGCCATGGGGGTGAAGGTGACTGGAAGTCTCCTGGGCAGAGGCCTCAAGTCTCCAGCTGCTGGCCCTGTGCAGGTGATGGCACAAGCTGGAGGTGATCCCTGTACAGGTGATGTGGCTCTGCTCTTGTCCTCAGGGCAGCATCACAGAGTGGGCTAAAAGGACCTTGGAATATCCACTCATCCCTCTCTGTCCCGGGGCACAATCATTGTCTGGCAGGTGTGAGCCTGGTATTTCCTAAACGTGGAATGGTTTGGGTTGAAAGGGGCCTTAAAGATCATCTTGTTCCACCCCACCACCATGGGCAGGGATGCCACCCACTAGACCAGGTGGCATCGTGGGATGGAAATTCTACCTAACCCTGATAATCCTTTCTATAATTGTCTTGGTATCTATCCTGAATCTTCCCCTTGCTGTGGTTATCTTTGTCCTTCCTATCCTGGACACGGAGGAGGGAGAACCCAAATTTGATGAGCACAAGCATCCACCCTGCTGCTGTGCCAGGTTGGAGTTTGCAGGTTAAAATCCCCGGAGTGATGCCGTGATAAAATCTGGCAATAATGGCAGAAATCCCTGTGGCTTCACCAAGTTCCAGGCCCAAAAGAATGTGTGAGGATGAGTTAAACCCCAGGGAATTGGGATCTCTAGTAAAAACAAACACGAGCAGCCTCCTCACTATTGCAACTCCGCTATCAAAACCCCTTTTCAGAAAATGTTTAGTTAAAGATTTAGCTTGGAACAAACATTGTTAAAGCATGACCATCGGGCTGTTTATTGGAGCCAGATGTTGATTCTAAGGACATTTGGGTCCATTCAGGGATTTTGCATGCCCTCATCAACTGGGGTGAGCAGAAGGATTTGGAAAGCTCTGACTCAGATCCTCAACTTGCCCAAAAATTCAGAGCCCCAGTGAAAGTGCCTCACCCTGTGCCATTACAGGGCAATACTCCATAATGGCCAGCATCCTTCTTGTCTTTCTGTTTTTTCTAAGGAATGACTGGCCTCTCCCAGTCTTCTTGATTTTTCTGTTAATCCCACATACTTGTTGAACAATCTTTTAGGAATACTTCTCCCTGAAGGCTGACTTTCTTCACAATTAAAAAATGAGTATCTGTTGACCTAATCCTGCGAGCTGGCTGGGTGTGACCAGCCCACGTTTTCCAGTGGAATGGTGCCCTCGGAAGATGTTCCAAAATCTGACTCCTGTTTCCAAACCAAAGGCCAGCAGAGCCACGGGCCCTGCACATTGCATGAAGCTTTGCCCAAATTCATGTGCTGAAAAAAAAAAAAAAATCAAACCCAACCAAAGCTTTGCAAGGCTGATTTTAATGCTTTTTAGAGCTGCTTCTTCGATTTTTACTGCTTGGATGTTGCTTACTGGCTGCTTTGTGGATGGAAATCTCACTGGAGATGCTCAGCAGGAGAAAAACAAACATGGGAGAGGGCCAAAGTGTGTTCCACGTCCTCCAGACCAGGCTGACCTGGGCTTCTGGGGCCTGATCCTTGGTGGAAATGGGGTTTGGAGCAGATCAGGGCCCTGCAGGCTCCCTGGGAAGAAGCCACTCGATGGCCATGTGGCTTTGGCCCTGCCTGTGCCCCTCTGCTCCTGTGCAGGCAGGGATGTGCCAGCCT
This sequence comes from Promerops cafer, assembly GCA_013398275.1. Classification (NCBI taxonomy): domain Eukaryota; kingdom Metazoa; phylum Chordata; class Aves; order Passeriformes; family Nectariniidae; genus Promerops; species Promerops cafer. The sequence goes on along the minus strand of VZSE01002452.1, from coordinate 47,821 downwards.
GGAGACCCTCAGGGCTGTGCCCCGGGAGCAGATCTGTGTCAGGGGGGAGTGTTTGAGTGCAGGGAACAGCAGCCCCACAGCTGGGGACAGCCAGGGGAGGGACCCGGGTGCTGCCCTGCATCCCTGGGGAGTCGGGCTGGCTCTGGCAGGGCTGAGCTGTCCCTGCCCTGCCCCTGCTCTGCTGGGGAGGAGGAAGGAGACAGCAGCATGTGGAGGTAGGAGCAGACTCCCCTGGAGCTGGATGAGATGACTCAGCTGGGGTTTACTGCAGGAAGGGTTCTGATGTGTAAAACCACGTTGGTTTTTCTCCGTGCTGGACTTCCTTGAGTTTAGAAGGGAAGAGGAGAATATGGGGAAAAACACAGAACAGCAGGGCAGATCCTCACAGCCTCTTCTGCTGCCCACCTGATGCAGAATTTGGGGCTCACATCTGTTCACACATCTGCAGATGGCCCTCACAGGCAAACCATGTGTGTCAGTGGAAAAGAACTGGGGAATTTGCTTCAGAAGTGCACTCTGGAGGTAAAACAGCCCTGCAGGACATCCCTGCCCAGTCTCCTGCCCTCCCTCCTGCAGGACACGAAGGCAGCTGTGTCCCCAGAGCCCACAGCTCCATGCAGGCAGCTCTTGGATTTTGTGTTGCTGAAAGACACCAAAGCCTTTACAGAAAACATCCCAGCATGGCCAAGGTGAAAAAAAATCACTTATTGTGACATGGAAATGGAATTTACATCATCAGAAAAACACGAGCCTGCCTCTAGGAGCACATCAGCTCTTTGCCATCCTCTGTGCCTGAGGTCAGGGGGTGTCAGAGGTGTGCAGCTCCAGTTCCCCCAGTGCCTGCTCCCAGTGTCCAGCCAGGGGTGGGTGACTGGTGCTGTTTACTGGCAGGTTGGGCTGCCTGGAGCTCAGCCTGACAACGCAGCGTGCCCGGACAGCTCTGCTCAGTGGGACCATTGTCCAGGGCTCATAAGACTTTCCACTGCCTCGACATTCTGTGACGTGACTCAGAGTTGTAAACATTGGCACCAGCTGCTCTTCTCACTGAAACCATAAACCCATTAAGGGAAATTTGTTTTCTAAAAATAATCTGATCAATGAAAGGACTCTCTCAGTGTCCCCAGCCCCTCTTCCCCGCCTCCCTCGTAATGACTTCCTCGTAAATACGCGCCCGAGGAGGAGGAGGAGGATGCCTCGTGCCAGTCCCCATTGAGCAGCTCCAGTTCTCCAGTGAAGATATTTCAGGGGTAGCTCAGGGCCTCTTTAAGAGATATTTTGCTCTTTGGGGTGAGCAGAGCAGGAGGGGAAGGTGTGACTGCAGCAGTTTCTGTAGGGAGAGGCGAACACGGCCCAGGTGCTTGGGAAGATTTGTCATTTCTGTGTGCTATTTGTAATATCAATGCCTGTGCATGGTCAGCCCGGGGAGGGCAGGCTGGGGTCTGGCTGAATGAATGAATCCTGTGGCATTAAATACCCTGGATCTACTCTGCTGTACCTTTGCTGTGCCACAAAAGGGATCTCAGTTCACCCCTCACGTTTCCAGGGAATCAAACGCTCCTCTCCAGCTTTTCAGACATCAGCACAATCTGGGTGGGGGCACTTTGGGCAGCTCTGTTTGTCACCCTGGCTCTTCTCTCTGTGCCTGTCTGCTCTGGAGCCCTGGGGTGAGGCTGAGGCTGCCTGGCAGGCACAGGGTGGATTGCTTGGCTGACACCTTGGGGTGCCAAACGTCGCTGAGGGCGTGCTGGCAGTTTGGGACAGCCAGCCACAGCCAATCTAGAATCTGTTCTTTGCCTAAGTAATACTGCACTCTATCCATGCAGTGTGGCAGGAGGCTCTGGGCAGATACTGACTGTGCAAGAACCTGCTGAAAAATGAATGCTGAGTTCCACAGCAAGGGGCAGAGCGTGAAGGAAAACTGGGTGTGATTCTAAACGTGCCTCTGTGGGTGCTGCTCCCAGGTGCCTCCACCTTCATGGCACTGGGTGATGGAGTGCAAGGGGAGAGCTTTTCTGCTGTAGCAAAGCTGTGACTCTGTAGGTCTGCTGTGAGCAGATCAGACCCCTCAATATCTGTGTAGGTTTTCATGGTCCACCCAAACAACCCAGCTCCACAGCCCTTCCCAAGCTTGCAGCTGTGCTCTTCCCAAAAAACATCACCAGGCCAATGACTGACTGACTCCTGGAGTCCTGGGTCACAGGTCTTATCTCCCACCTTTCAAAAGCACTGCTGTACTTTCTGAGCAGCCCATTTATGGGCCAGTCTGCTCTAGATAGAAGGAAAGGGCAAAGTGCATTTGGCAGCAGCAGGTTTTGTGTTGGGTGGGAGCTCAGGGAAAGGTGACCTGCCCTGCTGACCTGCCTCCAGGGGTGACACTTGGAGACCCCAGTGGCCCCTGATGTCAGCTGGACGTGGTTGAGATGCCTCTTGTGCAGCCCTGAGCTCCCTCAGTGACTCCTCAGTGGTTTGTCACAGAGCAGAGCTAAGGGAGAAAATTCCAGACAAGTTGGTACAAGGCATCTCAGCCTTCCTGATGCCATTTCCTCTCCAAACCTACCCCTAACTTCTGAAGGATCAGTATCTTTTTAAATAATTGGGAAGTGATGCCCTTGAGCCAGAGTGGGTGCAGGCAGCTGGTGCTGGCTGCCAGGCAGAGCCATTCCTGCACTGCTCTGCCCTCAGGGAGCACGGTGCCACAGAGGTCACTTGGAGCTTTCATTCAGAAAGTACCAAATTTCATTACTCCTGCTGCTGCCCCTGTGGTTTGCAAACTGCAAATGTGAACCTGTTTAATCTGGCTATTAAATGGAGATTTTGAAACAACACAGACCCAAACTGCTGGCTGAGGGGAAAGGTGCCAGCACAACTGTGACCACAGTGGAAAGGAACCTGTCCCAGGATTAACTCCTGGTGCCATGGGCTGACCTTTCCACAGGGAGGGCTTGGAGCCTTCCTTTGGCTCACCTGGTCCCTGGACAGAGCTCCCCTTTTATCTGATCCTGCTGCCCTGTATTTATTTTGCTGCTTGAGACACCCGGGGTTTATTATTTTAATAAACCTGCCTGGCTTTGCCTAAGGCCAGTTTGAAGCCAGCCCTACCCCTGTAATTGGGGTCTGGGGTGGTTTGGGAGGGTTTTGTGCTCAAGGAATGCCTGGAGCTCTCTCACATCACACTGAAGACCTGAGCTGACCCCAGGTGCTGTTCTGCTCTTCCTGTGCAGGCTCAGGTGAGCCCACCTGGGCTGTCCCACCAGCACCAGGAGAGCACCAGGAGCTGCCACACGGGTGCTGCCCACTTCCAAACACGTCCCAGTGGGACTGGGACAGCTGGGAGGGTGGTGGGCAGGCGAGGGGGGCTCGAGATGGGCCGGGGTGGCAGGAAGGGAGAATCCACTCATGGCAGCACGAGGGCTGCATTCCCCCCACCCTGCCCCAGGGAGGGGAGTGATGCTTTGGGGAGTGGGGTCTGCAGCTCAGCAGGAAAGGAGGAAAGAGGGAATATGGAAAGAACAGGGTGGTTTCCAAGAGAGAGATGGGAAAGGAAGAGATTTCTTCAGAAGGGAAGAGGATGAGCTGGGAGATGGGAGTGCTTGGAGCAGTGGAGATAACCCAGAGGAGTAGGGGACCCCTGGAGTGGGGTGGCTGCATGGAGAGGCCCCAAAGCAGCATCAGTGAGCTTCCCTCAAATCCCTTTTGTCATTTGTCATCCTGGAAATTCCCATTGAAACTCCTGGCCAGGTGTCTCCGTGCCATCCTTTTGCATCGTGTGGGGGTGACCCTCAGCGCCCCCAAATCCATCTTTTGGGGGAGCCAGGGTGCACCTCAAAAGCCAGGAATGTGGGTGCAGTCCTGATCCATAAAGGGATCGTTTCCATGGGAGTGTTACTGCAGCATTGTCGCTGTCCTGATCCCCAACCTCATCAAACATAATTAGTTTATTTTTAATGCCTGCTGAGATTCTTGCACAATCAAATCAAAGGGCTTTAAGATAAAGTTAAAAAGTTGCTAAATTAAGAAACTGGGGCTTGTGACCAGCACAGACCATCGCAGAGCTGACATAAAAGCGTGCTGGGGGTAAAAACCAGAAGGGAAATTAAAAACAACGATTATTTTTGAATTTTAACTCATGGATTTTAACACATCATAACGGGAAGGGCCCGAGGAGGGGTCTTGACACTGCAGGAGCTGGCTGCCAGTGCCGGGAGCAGCCTGGCTCCTGCGGGGGAGCAGCTCCCAGCCCTGCCCCTGCCTCGTCTGATGCCACAGCGAGATTTCGGTGGCTGTGCCGCGAACAGGCGCAGCCCTTTCTTCTCTAAACATGTGTGCTTTGAAAGGGAAAAGGTTGCTGCCAGCATGTCTGACTCCTTCGTCCTGACAACATCCGACCATCCATGTTATCAAGCCTTGCTGGGACCTATCAAGAGACATAGTTAAACAAGCTGCTGTTTATCTGGGGGAAGCTGCATTAACTGCGCAGTGGGATAAAGAACTGGCCGGCACCAGGCAAATCTCTCTGGCATGGGAAAGGGACGGCCGCCTCCGCTAACAATGGGCTGGGCAGAGAGAGTCGCTCCGTGCTGGAGCCTTTTTGCTTTGCAGACTTCAGGTTGTTTTTTTTTTTTAATAGCTCCAAGTCCTGTGTTTTGTTTGCCCGTTTTACAATAAGACCTCAGCCATGGCTCTGCTGCGGGGAAGCGCCGCTGCAGGAAGCGGGAGCGGGGCTGCGGAGCCGGGCTGGGCTCGGGGGCTGCGACCCCTCCATCCTGTCCCTGGTCACTGCCACGGCTCACCCTGACCCACCCCAGGTTCGCTGGAAGCTGCTGAGCCTCCAGCCAGGCATCCCGAAAGGCTGCGGCACAGCTCTGCTGCACGAGCTGCCCAGAATCCCAGCAAGGCTTGAGGTGGAAGGGACCTGAAGGATCCTCCTGCTCCAGCCCCTCACCGTGGGCAGGGACACCTTCCCCTGGAGCAGAAAATGTCTTTGGGGTTTGCTGGGTGCTGGGGGCTTCAGGGTGGTGCTGGGGTTGGAGTTGGGTGGGGAGCTGCTGGTCGTGGGGGAGGTTCAGTGGTCCAGGGTATCTTCTCAGCAGGGAGTCCTTGGAAAAGTTGCTTTTCCCAAGGGAACGTGGCTTGCCAGCACTGTTGTTACCCAAGTGCAAAAGGAACTTTGCAGCTAAAGCCCATCCAATAATCCAAGAGCGAGGAGTGACCGAGCGCGGAGTTCAGCGTCGTCTGTGGGCTCGAGCTCCTTCGTCAGCTACCCAGAAAACTCGGATGGAAATATTTGCAAATCTTCCTCTTTAACAGGGTTAAACTTGGAAGTTGGTACTCCAAGTGTGTGGTTTGCTGGTGCAAAAACCCACCCAAACCCTCAGCCAGCTGCAAGCTCAGAGCCATTGACTGATGCTCCAAACAACGGCCAAGAGGCAGCAATGACCCACCCGGCCCAGCCAAAGGGAGAATTTCTCCCTGATGGCAGCAAGTGGTTCAGTTTGGGCATGATTCCCTTATCAGAGGAAGGGAGTTGTGTTGGCCTGCAGAGCCCAGCTGGGCTGTGGGATGGGGAAGAGAGGGAATTTCATCCATGCTGTGCCATGGAGGCAGCAGTGACCAACCACATGGGCAGAAGCAGCCCTGCATCGTGTCCTCTTGTGAAGGATCGTCATGGAGGGGCAGCTTCGCCCGATGATGCTTCACTCGAAGTAAGATGTAAGAAAAGGGAAACTACCAAATGAATCACATCCCTTTTCTAATCTTATTTTCTCTTGGGGGTGGATTTGGGCATGCTCCAAAGCCACAGCCTAATTTAAATCAGGAGAAAGGTGGCTGGGAAGAGCAGAGAAGCAAGAAAGCTGGGAAAAATGGACAGAAATATTTGTCCCTCCATGAATGAATATCTGTCCTGCTGGGAAACGGCCACATCTGGTGATAGAAAACAGAGGTTGCTTCTAGACACTAATCGCCTGCTTTTTATCTGGGGTTCACGAGCCATTTTAAATACTGCATTGTGATGTGACTGGGGCTTAGCAGGGGGAATGGTTCCTGCCTTCCCCAAGTCTGCTGCCCTTCCTCGGGGATGCTGACAAATGTCTTGGGGAGATAGTGAGCAGCTTGCAGGAAGGAGCCTCTTCAAAGTCCTCTCTCCCTTATCTCCCCGCTGGAGTTGTTTTGACAGCGGGCAGTTAGAGACAGGAGCCCTTGCTGGGATGAAGTCAAGATTGCAAGAAAAAAAACAAACCCAAGAGACTGCATCGGCAGCACAGGCCATAACTCTCCTCTGGAGTCGGTGGGATTGCTGCTAGGCCAGGGGAGCCCAGCCAGTCTAAATAGTCCTGGAGGTAACGTGGAAGGTCACTGCTGGTGGAGCTCAGCAGTTTAGGGCTGCCAGAGCTCCGAGGGCTGTTGCAGCTCAGAACGGGCTCCTGGCTCCTGGTGGGGTTTGTGACAGGGCAAGAGCAGCCCCTGCTCTTCCTTGGCCTGCTGGGCTGGGGAATGGTTCAGGGATCTCACCTGGTTCCTCAGTGGAGGTCTCAGGCTCTCCCCTGGTTCCTCAGAGAAGTTCTCAGGGATCTCACCTGGTTCCTCAGTGGAGGTCTCAGGCTCTCCCCTGGTTCCTCAGAGAAGTTCTCAGGGATCTCACCTGGTTCCTGGGGAACAGCACAGGGCTCTCACCAGGCTCCTCAGTGAATTTCTCAGGGCTCTCACCTGGTTCCTCAGTGAAGTTCTCAGGGCTCTCACCTGGTTCCTCAGTGGAGTTCTCAGGCTCTCCCCTGGATTCCTCACTCCATTCCCTTTGCAGCCCTGTGTCATCCAGCCCCGTGTCTGTCCCTGGCTCGCCCCTGCACCGTTCCACTCGCTCAGAGGTCTCACCCTGGCTTCTTTCCCACCTCTTGTGCCAAGTGCCCTGTGCCTCACCCCCCCAGCTGCCTCTGAAATCCCTGGCAGTCACATCCCGGGATGGAGCTGGCTCTCAGGGCTGTGCTTGCCCTCAGCTCCCCAGAGCCCAGGAGTGCCCACGTGGCCACTCAGTCACTCTTGTAGCCATGGAGGTGCCCCTACTTGGCTGTGCCAAGGGCTTGCAGCCAGGTAAATGTGCCCCAAATCAGATTCTGGCTTTCCAATGAAATTTGCTGCTAAAGCCATGCTGGAGAGCAAAGCCAACCCATGCCAGACCTAAAGAAATGCAGCTTTGATAAATGCTCACCAAAAGAAGTCCATTCTGGTGGCTCTGGTGCTTCCCCCAGCAGCCTCTGCCATCTCAACACACAGGTGAAAGGCACCCTGGCACCTTTGGACCCGTGGCAGGCAGCTGTGGGGTCCCATTGGGTTTTCTGTCACCCTGGTGTTCATCTGTCCAGTCATCTCCATTTATCGGTGCAGTTAAAGAACCAAAACTGTGCCTCTCTTTTTAAAGGTTTTGGCAATATTTTTAGCCCCTCGAGCTGTGTAATCACGGCTCCATGACACAGAGAGATAAGCTAAGTATGTAGGAACACAGACAGGATCTGGGATGTGGCCCAGCTAGTCCTGTACCCTCTCTCTGACAGTAGCCAGCAGGAAATGAATGAGAAATTTTTGCAAAAAAGGCTGGAAAGATGATAAGCCTCTCTCCCCAGATGCCGCCTCATGGACTATTTCACTAAAGATCCTTTGTAATGGATTAAAAAAAACAGTTTCCAAAATCCCTTTCATTTTTTTACTTGGTTCCCAAATCAGAGAATCACAGAATCCTGGAATGTTTTGGGTTGGAAGAGACGTTAAAGCTCACCTCACCCCACTCCCTGCCACCTTCAACTATCCCAGGTTGCTCCAAACTCCATCCAGCCTGACCTTGGACACTTCCAGGGATGGGGCCAAGGGCTTTGATGGGCTGAGGAACATGCAGACTTTGGCATTCAATGAGTGACTTCAGCCACCAGCACACATCAGAAACCCAAGGTTTGCATTTGCAGTGGAAAAGGCTGTTGGGTTTTCGGCCGGTTTCAAGCAGCACTGGAGCATCCTTGGTGCATCTATAAATAAGGAATTATGATTTCAGGGACCCTTTGCATTAGGGGTTGCCGTGGCAATGAATGGTTGGGTCTCTGCTGGGGCCAGGCCATTATTGTCCAACGTTCATCCAAACAACTTCCAGTCGTGGTGCAGTCACTCAAAGACCCAGCAGATGCTCTAAAGTAAATTCTGCTCTGAGCTGTGCACCCTGGCAAGGTGCCACGTTCCAATATCGATGCTGAATATGGAAAGACTACTGGATTTCTCTCTTTAAAACAAAAAACAAGAAAGTTTGTGAATTGTCTGTACCGAGCCTGTCTGATTAATCACACATGGATCCACCCTCGTGCACAGGGAGAAATGGGAGTGAATCCGTCCTGCCACGACTTCCCAAAGTGCTCTAAGTGCATGTAAAAGCTGTAATCAGGGGCTGTAATGGCTTCCTAGTTGGAGGCTGCTCTGTAGCCTATGAAAATACACTCTGTGGAAATAAACCATTTGTGCATCAGGCTGAATTAAAACCAAATGCTTGAACTTCTAATTAATTTTTTTTTTTTTTTTGAGTCAGGGAAAGGAAAAGCTTAATTACCACCAAAACCCTCCCTTTTTCTTTCTGTCTTTCATTATTTTTTTTTTTCCTCGTGTCATTGTTCATGATTTAGCTGTGTCCCATAGTTTTGGGGACATCTCTCATTCCTGGCCAAGCAGCCCCAAAAGCCAGGTTGGCTTTGCAGGGCTACCTGCCCATGTGGTCCTCGTTGGCTCTGCTTTCAAAGTTTACTGCAAACACATGGATGGCTGCCTACACATTCCAGATGCTAAGAAGGCTTTAGGAAAATGGGAGGGAGAGGAAAAAAGAGGGAGAAGTGTGCGTGGGGTGGAGGGGGAATAAACAGAGTTAAGGAGATCCCGTTCCTGGCAGGCAGAGATGCTCCTTCCACGGGTTTGCTGTTCCTCCCTATCTTGCACCCTGTATAATAGAGGGCTTTTTTTGAACTTTAACATTTGGACTCCTCAACAGACTGTTCTTTAGTGTGGTTTGGGAAGGACAAAAGAAGACTTTTGTTGATTTGGCATAAATTATACAGTGGGTATTTTTGGCAGAAATGTTGGAGTTTGATGCTTTTTTGTTGGTTTGGCAAAATATACCTTGAAATCACAAAAATATGCTTCTAATTACAGAATGTATGTTGCAGTGATGTGGGACAGTGAAGTAAGGAACCTTTCAGTATTTATATTAACTGAATCAAAAAATTAACCTCTTCCTGTTGAATGTTTACAGCTGGAACCCAGTCAAGGAATCTGAGGCTGGAGCTAGTAATGCCTAATACATTTCTGCCTCAACAGCAAAGATAAGTAATTCATTATTCAGATTTTAAGCATTCAGCAGGCCAGTCCCTGCAATTAGGGCTAAGACTTGCTTGAGAACTGTCAGGTACCCTGGGCCCCACATTTCAGCTGTGTGGTGATGTTTTATGAAGCCCTCCATGAGGAGAAATCTTGCAGGGAAATAAAAGGGCAAAACTGCAATGAAATCAGGGTTTTGTTCAGGCTGAAAGCTCCTCCTGCCACATTTGTCACTTGAGCATTTCAGCAGCCTGCTGGAGTTCACAGGCAAGAGCAAAGCTGTGTGCACTGCCCAGTGGTTCTCCATGCAGCATCACCCATCCCTGCTGGATCCCCATCCCATCCCAGCCTTGCAGGGCTCACTCTGGATCCCCATCCCTGCTGGATCCCCATCCCTGCTGGATCCCCGTCCCTACTGGATCTCCATCCCTGCTGGATCCCCATCCTATCCCATCCTTGCAGGGCTGACTCTGGATCCCCATCCCTGCTGGATCCCCATCCCTGCTGGATCCTCATCCCATCCTTGCAGGGCAGGGTGGCAGAGTGCTGACTCTAGATCCCCATCCGTGCTGGATCCCCATCCCTGCTGGATCCTCATCCCATCCCATCCCATCCTTGCAGGGCTGACTCTGGATCCCCATCCCTGCTGGATCCCCATCCCAGCCCCTCTTGCAGGGCAGGGTGGCAGAGTGCTGACTCTGCCTCTCCAGCCGTGATAAGATCGTTCTGCTGAGGAGTCAATGACCCTAATTAAGAGCCTATGTAATGTTTTGCCTGAAGAGCTTCCTGTGCGTGGCTCTCCCAACATGCCTGTCTTGTTCAGAGATGCTCTTTCTGGAATTACCATTAAATTGCAGCGCTGGGTAATTGCTCCAAAGGGTTGTAAATCCAACTTAACCCTTCCCAGGTTCTGGAATGCGAGCGCCGCGGAGCATTTCCAAGGGGTTGGATCTCAGTGCACTCTTTATAGAGCAAGAAAGACTTTTCTGGGAGTTTTTTGGGGTTTTTTTTTAATGCATATATATTTCTCCTGAAGGGCTTTTTATTAACCCGGGCAGCAAGTACTGAGTGCAAGAACAACTGACTAATTTAGAGCACCCTAGACAGCTCTGAAGGAGATTGCAAAGGTTTGCTTGACAAAACAGGCACCAAACATGTCAACTTTTGGGAATGTTACAGAGAGACTATTATGGTTCCAGGCCCTTCCAACACCAGCAGTAGGAAACTACCTCGCCCTGCGGCGTATGGGCAGCAAAAAGCAAAAACAATGAGTGTGAAACCCACTCTGGCTCTATATGTGCAGCCTCGGCTTCAGCAAATCCTATCAGCTCTCACGTCATAAAATATAGAAAGGAATAAATGTTTTCCCCTTCCCGTTTCTTTAGGAATGGTTATACAATTCCTGTGGTAAAATCTGCTTGGCTGTTCTGGTTGCTAAGATAATATGATCATGTTTTGAACAGGGGGGGAAGCAGTCTTTTTATTGCTGTATATAATGGCTTTTCCTGTTTCTTCGTCATTATAGTTATGGTTTTTCTCTTCTTTTTTTTTTTTTTTTTTTTTCCCCACGTTTCTCAGTCCTTCTGAGAGACATCAAGAAAAGACTCAGTTTTCTGAGGTACTTGATGGCAGTAAGGGTAAGAGGCTGTGGAAAAGCAGTAGGATGTACACAGGTCAATTATTGCCACTCTGGAAAAATGGGTCCCCTCAGAACTCAGGAGAAGTTGGTGGCAGTGGTCATTTTTCTGTCATTGTTTTCCTTTTTTTATTAAAAAAAAGGGAGCCCCAGTTTTGTGCGTGATGTCCCCTGGTGATGGTTCAGTTGGAGAAAGGTTGGATTCTCCCAAAATCTCTGGTTCCCCATTCTCAGACAGGTTTTTGTATGATATTGGGCAGGGAATAGCATCTCTCCAGGCATCTCTTCCCTACCTGAACTATGGAGATAAGGAAATTACAGGACACTGGAAGGACTTGGTGAGCTGCTGTTTTGATGTGCTGTATATAGGGCAGGGACTATTTATTCCTAATAACTATCCATCACCCTTTTAAAGTCTCTGTTCCTTTATGGTTCTTCCTGAACACTCCTAATTTTTTTTCTCGAATTAATACGATGACCAGTCTTGCAGGGGAGGCAAAGGGATGAAATGGAAATGTGGAGCAGAGGTGTTGGAGGTGAATTTTGCTCAGGCACCATCAGCCAAGGCTTTCCACACCACAGACAGATTGATCCCCTCTCCCTGTTCCAGGTTTTGGCTCCACATCATTTCCATCAGGGTGAGTGATTGATGGCAACTCTCTGAACTGCCTGTACAGGAGAGAGGCCCCTCAGTTCCCCACTGATTTCTCCACTTGGGATGATTTCTCACAGAGATCTGAAAACAAAAAAAGTGATCTATTTCCCATTCTTTGAAGGGAGACCTTTAACTTCCTTGGATAAAATAATGTGTAAAACAATGTTTGGGAAAACTTCCAGGGGGCTCATTTGGGCTTTACAGAGGAACCCTCTGCATTTGAATCCTGATGGGAAGATAAGATAATTCTCCAGCACTGTTTAGTTATCGCAGGGTACAAACAGCCACCCTCTCTTCATCTCCTGAGGATGCAGTGCTATTTGGGAAAGAGTGTGAGGAACAATCAGAACAACTGGAAGAAACTCCACATTCCCCAGGAGATCATGGACTCTGTCCCCATCCCTGCTTGAGGGCTCTCAGTAGGGCTGTGGATCTGAAGGTTGCTATTCACGTCTCCAGGGCCATTTGCTGAGGTCTCCAGATGATTTCAGTGTTTTAAAGAAGCCAGACTTTAATTACATGCACAGTCATGGCCATCAGCTCTTTCCCTGGCGTCTGTCAGCTCCCCAGGCACTGTGAGTGCCATCGCTGAGCCGTGCTGGGGGGAGAGCTGGGAAGTCTCTTGGACAGCCCAGGATGGGGCAGAAGGAGAATTTAAGGGACAGGAGGAGCTTTTGGAGACACAGCCCCATGTGTGCTGTGCTGGAGGGAGCATGGCAGGGACCACAGGAGGAGCAGGGACGGGCCTGTGGCTTCTCCCTCGTGGCATTTGGCTCTTTGGCCCGAGCAGCAGGGCTGGGAGGGGAGGGAGCCCTGCTGGAGTTGACTTCCCAGCCTGGGAGGGATCAGGCACCTTTTGTTTGATGCCCGTGGGTTTGAAGGGAAGCCTGGCTCCTGGGAGCAGGAGCAGCCAGCAGTGACAGCAGTGTGTCCTACCCTTATCTAGAGCCTTTACTACCCAGCCTGAGAGTACCTCGGGGGGAGGTCAGAGGTGTTATCCTCATTTAACGGGAGGGGAACCATTACTCATTTTGCTCTTGACATTTCTCTCCTCACTCTGTTGTTACCAAGTCCTGCAAGAGCAGAGAGATCCCTTCCCCTCGGATTTATCTGCAGGGAAGGACTCTGGAGCAGTGACAGCGTTGGTTGGAGACCTGTGAGTGAGAAGAGCAGTGGTTAAGTCAGCCAGAGGAATGTTTTGCCAGTTTGTCTCTGTTATTTTTTGTTTGTTTGTGTATTCAGCAGAGCACTCTGTTATCTTCCGCCCGTTCCGACGCCATGCTTTTCCTGTTTAAAATTCCGACTTCTGATTTTCCCTTTGGGTTTTTGTCCTGGTTTCTTTTTTTTTTCTTCTTCTTTTATGCTTCCCCAATTGTTCTAGTTTTATGTTCCCGGCACCAATTACCAAATGATATCTAATGAAAGCATTTGAGGACACAGTAATTTGGTGCCTCTCTCCTTCTGACGTCTTCCCTGTGCAACACTTGGTTCTCCTCTCTTGTTTCCAAGACCAGCTCAGTATTTCCCTGTCTCATTAGCTAAATTTTACCTGGTCATCCCTCTTTGCAAAGGGAGAACATGACATGAAGGAGGAGGAGCTGAGGGAGCTGGGAAGGGGCTCAGCCTGGAGTAAAGGAGGCTCAGGGGGGACCTTGTGGCTCTGCACAACTCCCTGACAGGAGGGGACAGCCGGGGGGGTCGGGCTCTGCTCCAGGGAACAGGGACAGGAGGAGAGGGAACAGCCTCAGGCTGGACCAGGGGAGGTTTAGGTTGGATATTGGGAAAAATTTCCTCACCCAAAGGGTTTTCAGCCCTGGCACAGGCTGCCAGAGACAGTGGTGGGGTCCCCATCCCTGGAAGTGCTCAAAACACGTGTGGATGTGGCACTTGAGGATGTGGTTTAGGGGTGAACACGGTGGTGGAGCTGGTTGATGGTTGGACTGGGTGATCCTGGAAGTTTTTTTCCAGCCTAAATCATTCTGTGATTCTTAAACTAGAGACCAAGCTGGAGGGGAAACTCCAGTTCCTTCCTGGACACTCTGGTTGCTGTTGAGTGCATTGGATGGGTTTGGAGGTCTTTCAAGCTGTGAAACAGAGGAGACACTGAGCCTTGGGGCTCTGCAGGTGTCACTTACTCCCCTGGTGCTTCTCAGGGCTGATCTCTGTGTTGCACAGAACAGAGGACCCTCTGTAAAGGGACAAAACTTCCACCAAACACTGGGATTGCAACAAGATGGTCTTTAAGGTCCCTTCCAACCCAAACCATTCCCTGATAAAATCTTAAATTTTTAATCATCAGTTTATGACGCTTTTCACTCAACATTCTTGTTTTGTGTGGAATAGGGTCTCAAACAGGAAATATTCAGTAAATTTATTGTTGGGGATAGAGAGGTTGAACTTAGAGCTTGAACTTAGAGGTTCAGAACTTCAGAATCACGGGCTGTGGGTGCAGAGTACTCAGAAGTGTTGTGGCAATCCAGAGGCAGTAATGATGCACCTTTTATAGTTTTGTTGATTCCTGTGACAAATTTGGGCTGTTTTGTCAGGAATTGTACAACAGGACTACAAGATCGTGTGAAAGAAGTGAAAAATCAACAGTCTGCAAATGGGATGAAATAGGAGCAGTATTTAGTGAGGACTGGAGTGCTGTGGGTCCATCACAAAGAAAAGTTGCAGTGGTTTGGATCCCTGCGCCATGAATCGGAGCAGGAATGCTAAGGAAGGAGTTCTGTGCCTCTCTCACACACATACAAACACACTCAGTATTTTGCAGAGATGTTCCTTTGTCCCTCTCTGCATGGGAAAATGTGCTTTCCACAAAACATAAATTACTGAGCAAACTCCTGCGATTCCGCAGGCTGCGTTTTTAGTGGCAAACTCTGCAGATCATTTTGGCACCAGCTCTGAGCAAACTCACCAGAAAAAAAGGACTTTGGGTGAGCAGCGAAGAAGCAAACAACCTGAATTCACTATAATGAACTTTTTTGGAAGTCCTGAAGAACATTTTCACGGCAGGGACTATTTAAAATGCATTCTGAACTCAGAGAAAGCAAAAAAAGCCAGCAAAAACTGAGCCCAAGTCTATCAACAGCAGCAGAGGTCAGAATCTACTCGTTGCTTGTTCCCAGTTCATTAATTAATGCCAGGGAGTAACAGCCTGAAGGAGACACAATCCCCTGACCCAGACAATCCCAGATTTTGCAGGTTCCCTTAAAGTCTCCTATTCCAGCACAGTCCCTGATTTGTGGCATTCAGCTTTTTATAGTTTTGCTTATCCTAGCATTTAAGGTATTTTCAAACTTTCATACACTTTAATTTGTTACATTTGGAATGAGATGCTGGGTTTAGCACATAAAAAGGGTATTTTCCTTGGAGATGGGACTAGCAGTTCAGCAGGGAGGAACTTCTGACCGTGGCACCCTGCCATCCCCCAGGTAGAGCAGAGCACAGCAATTCCCAGGGTGCAGCAATCCCACCAAAAGGCTCACGTGGACAAGGGGACACCTGTGATCCTCCAGAGAGCCCAAAAGCCCAGATCTGCCCAGTCCCTGGGAGACACCAGGCTGGGAATGGTTTCCAGTGGTTTCAGGGGAGCTCAGCACCCAGCTGGATCCCATCCACAGGAGGGAGGAGGGAGCACAGAGATCTTGCAGGTTAAGTGGAGCAGAAGATCAAGTTCAGAGACATTTCATTGAGGGAGTAGCTGACCTGGTTGATCAATCAAAGGTTGATGATCTTGGAGGTCTTTTCCCAACCTAAACAATTCTGTGGCCTCAGCCAGGTCTGACTGAGCCAGCAGTGGGTGGTGAGGGGGGACAGCGTGGCTGGAATGGGCAAAGGAAGGTGGGAATGGTCTTGGGATCCTGCAGCCATCACTGGAGGGTCTGGCACTGGGACATGGCCTTTGCAGAAAACTTAATGAACTTAGTAAGCATTTGACTCTCCCCCGTTTCCAGTTGATTCTGTGCCAGGGAATTCTGTTTGGATTTCCTCCTCTGTGCCATCCCAGTATGGTGGAAAGGGTCAATCTGCTGGTGTGGAGCAAGAGAACTGTTTCAGAGGGACAGTGTTGGGAAGGAGCACCATTCCCCCCCTCTGCCAGGGAGTGTCATGGCTTCAGTGCCACTTTTCTGCTGAGAGAACTGCCACGGAAAGTGCAGCAGGGAAAGGCTCCAGACCTGGGCAACACACAAAATTCACTGCACACTTCTGTGCCCCTGTGGATTCATCCCACACTTCTTTAGGCATTTCACTGCTTGGGATGCCTGACGTAGAACTTGGCTCCCTCTGTGGTGCAGGAATGCAGGTGAACACCTCCAGGGATTAATTAAGATCTTAGGGAGTAATTAAGGTCTTAAGCAGTGCCCACTGGAGATGCAAAGAGCTCTCCATGTGCCGTGGAGGGAGCCTGAGGTGACCAGAGTGAGAGGGTTGTGAAATGCCTGTGTAGGATGGGTTCAGCCTTGGCTCAGGACTCACTGCACGCTCTGAGTTCTGCAGATGGTACCAGGGACCATAACTTTTACCCATCCCGTTCAGGATCCCTCTGGCAAGTGTGAAAACAGGAAACATTACACACGGATGAACTTCCACACACTTTGTTCCCTCTATCTCAGAATGTTCCTTAGTGCTTGTGGTATCGTTTTGGATGGGAAGTTCTCCTTGACATTTAATTATTATCAGAATTAGTCATTAACACTGTCGTCATCACAAGGAGTTTGGCCACTGATGGACCAGGCCCTGGAGCCAGAGTCAGGTCAGCACTTCCCATGTCTTTGTAGGATTGTGTTTGGGATGCAGCCTGTGAAAATTATTGTGTGGGAGCAGCTTTACCTGAGGGAATTCATCAATGCCCAGACTTCTTTCAGGGAACTTGATGACCTTATGGGATTGTCCAAGAGCCCATCTTTACTGAAGGACGAGGGATGCTGGATCCAGGATCCATCTTTATGCTTCCTGAGCTATTGGAATGGGAATTTGTTTTGCAACCCAGCTCTTGGCTGGCAAACACGAAATCCAGCAAGAACATTCACCTTCAGAGGAATGCTGAAAAAACCGTGTGATTTCCCAGACATTCCCCATCTCCACAAGTGCTTACTCACATGTGATTTCTCCTAATGAATTTAGGGTGTTACCACATTGATAACACACAGAGGAGCATCTCAGCCCACAGCTGTGCACATCTGGCTGGCACAGCAGCGCCCTGTGCTGCTGGCTTTGATGTGGAGCCTCTTTCCCTGCTCTTGCTGAGCCCCAAAGCTCTGCCCCCACAGCCAGACCCCTTCCAGAGCCAGCAGCTGCTCCAGCCTCTGCCCTGCAGAGACGTGCCCCATGCCCAGGCAAGCATCCAGCTTTGGGATCTTCGGGAATCTGGTGCTCCTGGCTCCCCCCACGATCTCTTTCCGCTGCCGCAGGCGCTGACTTTCCCGACTGAGAGATCAGAGATTGGATGGATTATCTCCGGGCTGTTTCCAGGCTGCTGTTTGTTTGGAGAAATCGTACTGGAGATAAGACGGTAAAATACAGATAATTACGTTTCCTTGATACGAGTGTAATTGTGAATTGAGATTTAAATAGCCTGCTTTGAATCCTGCCCTACGTGCCTCTCCCGGGATTTGCTTTGGGTCTCTGCTGAAGGAGACGAGGGAGAGAGTCCTGCACTGTTGACATTTGCTCTACAAAAACATTTCCAGCTCTTCTTAGGGCTTTTTTCAGAGAAAGAAACCAGTTCAACCACTTCCCCACGAACATTAAGTTCTTTACACAGCCCGAGAACAGGCTCCCTGGGCCGGCTGCAATTCATTCCTTTGCCTTGCTCTCATTAACACCTCTTCGGCTCACACCGGGGAAATTTGGGAAGTTTCATCTCGAACAGAGGGCAAATTGAACCGTGAGGAGACCCTCCTTAACAATGTGCAAAGCCCTTACACGGGGACCTAAAAGAAAACAGAAAAGCTTTCCAAACCTGTCAATTATGGAAGCCCCTGAAATGTAATAAACTTTTTAAACAGCCCCGATTGATGTGGGATTCTGTTTACTCTGGTGCTCCAGCAGTAAACACTCTGTCACGACAGCCCCTCCGTGCCCTGCTCTGGGATAAGGTGGGGATGTGGGGTTTGTGAGCTCAGGGATGGGCTGGCAGCTCAGGACCTGCTCCTTTCCTGTCCAAACTGCGCCGTGTCCCGAGCCCCAGACACAGTCTGGGGGAAATGAATAAGCAACTGGAAAGAGAGTTCAAAGCAGAGAAGTCTGGGTGATCAACCAGTAGCAATTATCCCCAATCTGCCGGAAACCGAGCTGTCTCAGGCTAATTTGAGTTTTCTGAAGATATTAGACTGCTGCTTTGAATCATATTCCTGAAACTGGGTAAGAGGCAGATGAATCACAGAATGGTTTGGGTTGGAAGGGACCTTAGAGCTCATCTCACTCCACCCCTGCCATGGGCAGGGACACCTTCCACTGTCCCAGGCTGCTCCAGGCCCTGTCCAACCTGGCCTAGTGGGATGCTGAGAACTGAATAAATTTGATTTACCAGGGTAAATCACTGCAGCCTGTGCTGAGCAGCTGGGCTTGCTGCTGGCCTGACCTTCATCCCCAAGAGCCGGGTGCAGGGCAAAGGCTTTGCCATCCTTCCAGCCTTGATGCCAGCACATGGATCACGTCAGCAGAGCTCTGGGGCTGCCCACAGGACACACCAGGGCCGGTGCTGACGCCCAGCAAACATCTTTAACTCTTGGAAGGTCAGGGGAATTTTTCTTAGGAAATCTCCCCACGCGCTGCTTTCCGCCTCCGTTTCGTCCGATGACCAGGGAGAGGTTACTTGGGGAAGAGGCAGAGCAGCACTTATGGACTCGGGGCTGCTGCTGAGACAGGAGGGTTTTTTTCATTGTCATTAAACCCCTCTGTGTGTGTGTGTGAGGGTAAAATCCCGTGTGAGGCTGCCAGGCCTCGCCGTGGAGCTTTGAAATCCGAGTGGGCTCCTCCAGGCGATGTTTATGCTATGGAGTAATTTGTGTGTGTGAAAGAGCCTCTACTTCTGTTTCAGCAGCATTGCAAGGATGGAAGTAATGCCCTGTGACAGCCTCTCTCCCTGCTCACAAACACGTTCAGGGGGGTTTGTCCAGGAGAGACTCCTGGCTGAGCCGCACGGAGCAAACGTGTCCCGAGCGGGTGGGGAAACCATCCCAAAGAGCAGCTCCTGCCCCAAACTCACACATCAAACCCCTTTTGTGGGCATTGCCCTGCCAGAGCCTTGAGCTGGTGAAGGTTGTGGATCCTTTCCTGCTCATTTCTCTCCAAAAAGTGCCACCATGCCCCTTGATCACTCAGTCACAGAGCACACCACACCGTCAGGGAGGCTGGGGGCTCTTGGGGCAGAATGTTGCTGGAATTCCCAGCACCTGCCTGCTTCCCTGAAATATCCCCATGGGAAGAGAGAGTCTCCTTGCTACAAATGACCCATTATCTCCAGCAGAGCTTTATAGTGCTGTAAAGCAATTTCTGCCCTTTCAAAAGTGACGCGTCAGTTGTGAAATGGAAGTTCTGTAATGGTGTAAGGGAGACCTGAAAATGCAGGAGCAACCATCCTGACGCCACCAACAATTTTGCTAATGGTCAGTTGTGCAAGCAGGAGAGAGGCAAAATTACATCTGACTCCAAATCCGAGCCATCTCAAAATCTCTGCCTCCCCCAGCTCCTTGAAAGAGCATCGTTAAGTGGGTGTTTAAATAGATTTAATTGGAATTATTTGAACTTGCTTGAAAAAAATCACCCTGTGAGAGCTCCAGATCCCAGTGGGATTGTATCCTTAAGAGCAGAAAAGAACAGAAATTCCACAAATGCCGTTAAAAGTTTGGGAACTCTCTGATATGGGGAAGGGATTTGGGCACACTGTAAAAACCTAAGATGGGCAGACAGCTCGAAATCCTTTTACATTTGGGATCAGCCCTGCGAGTCAGCTCACATTCAGCAGTGACTGCCTTCCCATTCCTCTTCCACTTACAGTAATGCGTTCGAGGGCTTCCAAGTGTCCTGCACTATTGATTGGAGATTTTAATGAGCTTTAAATTACCGAAGGGATTTATGGGTCAGGTGCCTTTGGTGGAGGAATTGTTCACAGGCCAGGGGTTCAGGAGCTGCTCCCGAAGCCACACAGGCAGGACTCGGGAGCCTCTGGCTGCCAAGTGCCCGAGTGCCCTTGCCTTGCCCTACTTATCTGAAGAGGCTGTCAGCATGTTCTATAACCAGTGGAAACCACTTTAGAGCTGGAGCCAGACACCGAGGTGCCGGGGTCCACATTTCATTTCTGTGCCTGGGAAAGTTCGGAAGCAGATACGGCCAGAGCCTTCTCCCAGCAACATTTTTCTGCCTATCTCGTTCTCAGCCCTGAGCTGGCATGTCTGGAGATTGACACAAGCCCCTGTTATTTGTAGATATTAAGGTTTTTCCCTAGGAAAGAGAAAATTGTGACCATCAGAAATTGCTGCAGAAGATGAAGCTGTAGCAGTTTTTAGAGCAATCTGAGAATTTTAATTGGATGTTTGCAGAGAATTTCAGCTCCGCTGTGGGAAGCATGTCCCAGCACACTCTAGCCCCCAAAATCCAGCTAAACTTCTGCTTGAAATCCATCCCATGAGCAGCTCTTTGGCTGTAATGGCATCCAGGCAGCATATTGGAAAGCTGTTCCAAGCTGGTTTCTTTTGGACTGTGTAATTAAACTGGTTGTTCACTTAGACGTGGCACTAACAAAGCTTGGTTTTGTTGGGATTTGTAGTCTCTGGCCCTATAAGAATCCCATCTGGGTGATTTCCCATGGTTTGCCCATCACAGTCCCTGCTGCTCCCGTGGGACAGGAGGGTGCTGGTCACTGCCCAAGTGCCCTGATCACCTTTTTGGGGGAACAAATCCCTCTCTTGTCCCACCACAGGGCAGCTGCTGTGAAATTTGGGGTCTCTGTTCCTCTCTGTGTTGGAAATTTGGCTCAGCAGGTGAGGAGTAGGGACCAAGAGCCTTGCAAGAGGCCCAGCAGGGTGATGGTTTCTCTGGCAGGAGAGGTGAAACCTGGCTCCCTATAGACATTCCCAGTTATTCATGGGCTGTGTGGGAACAGCTTTTCCTCCTCCCTGTGAGAGTTCTTGGCTGGGATTAGTGGGATTCTGAGGTACAGGAGCCCACCAGGAATGTTGTCTGAGCAAAGGATCCTACACAGATATAGAGATCTCACCTAAAGATGGAAAAACAGAGCTTTGAGTCCTGAATGCTCTGTAATTCCAGACCTTTGGACCTCCTGTGTCAGGCAAAGAGATATTATGTTAAAAGAAAGAGAATGTTTTCCTAGGGACAGGTTATGCTCCTTAAAAAACACTTCAGATATTATTACTTTACACAGATTCTTGGTGGGGAATAAACAGAGTTTAAAAACAGCCAGAGCTGTTAAAATTTATGGTATCAAAATATATTCTGTCCAAATATTTATACCATAAACTAGGATCATTGAGTGTCCCCTCGTCCTGCTCCTGGGAAAGGAGGGAGAGAAATCTGAGACGTCTGATGTGTAAATTCCTTCATTTATCGCTGCTTTATTGCCTGGCAGAGCAACAACAAGTGGCTTCAGAGTTTGAATGGATAGGGATCTGAAGGAATTCCTGTTGTTGAACAGTGTTTCTGTGGGCTAAAGGGGTGTTTTCCAAGTGACATATCTCCAGAGGCACCTCCACACATACTTCACATCCCAGCCCACATGCCAGCGCATGTTATTAGCCTGCAATTACTCTCCAGGAGTTGAGCAAGCAGATTCTGCTCCCACCGAGTTGTGTGGCAGCTGGAAGGGACTTTCTGGGGCTCTTGTGTGTGGAAATACAGGCTGGGATATGGATGTGCTGAGCCCCTGATGTTCTGACCTCCTTGGTTCTGCTTTTCCTTTGGGGAGGAGCCGGGCAAAGTCGCAAAGCCGGGGACAGATCCTCGAGACCAGCACATCTGGGAAATCTCTCCACTTTTTTGTCCATTTAATTAGAAGGTCCCAGGGGCGTGCTCTTTATTTTAGAAGCCCCCACTGTGTGAGGCTGATCTGTCCATCACAGATGGAGATGCACTGATGGAGGGACAGATACACTGAGCTCTGCATCCTGCACCCTCCACAGCCCTTTTCCCATGGGCTGCAACAGCCCTGCAACAGAGGGACCACTGACCTTTAATTCCCACTGCCACCAGCAGCAATGAAGTTTTTGCCACCAGAAAAAAGCAAACAGTACCTCAGTCTTCCATAAAAACTAATTGTCCTACTTCCTGGAATTATTACTTTCTTTCTTAACACTTATCTATTAATTGCTTTTGGATGGAAAGCAGCAGATGGGCAGGAGTGCATTACACACATGATTTAAGGCCAAGGGTTGCAGTGTCACCTTCTTTTATTATTTCACAGGAGCTGGGGTCTAATGTAGTGATTGTTAATATTTGTGTTGGTTTGCCTGTGAGTGCCTGGAAGAAAAAGGCGTCTCTTGAGTTTATTTTTCTTGGCAGGGGCAGTCTGTGCATACAATGCATCTTTAGTTTTTGTGACCAGTTGAAAAGCAGCCTGGAAAGGGTGATGCTGAGTCCTTGGTGAAGGACTGCCCAGGGTGAGAGCCCCCAGCAGGGTGTTGCTCTGGACCCCATTTCCAAAGGAGGAAAATGCTTGAGCAGGGTCCTGTGCTGTGTTCCCAAACCTCTGCCAACCCCAAACTCACAAGATTCCCTTAAAACTCCAGCAAATGCACTTTCTTTTAAATTGCAACAAGGGAGTTCTTTTCTCTGCCTTCTACCTTTGGCATTATTTGGGCTCCTGGCGTTTGTGCTTTTCTCTGGAACCATCAAGGCCAGAAAATGACTCCTGAAAAAAAGAGGAAAGTTGAGATTCTGGTACATTCACAGGTCTCCCAGGAGCGAGGCCCTACAAACCCCATCAGCTATGAGGATGTGTTTGTAAGAGCTGGCAGTGGCCAGCTTTTCATGTCCAAGTGTTTGTGCAAGTGAAAGCCCAGATTTTCGTTCGTCTGAAAATTATATGGTGCGATAAGGAAACGAAGTGCATGAAAAATAATGCCAAGCAAAAGCAGCCTCCAGCTTCAGAGCTGGGGTGAAGGCATGTGAAAATGTGTTCCATTAAGTGAGTGAAATGATGGGTTTCATGTAATGCAGGGGGGTTTTTATCCCTTCCTATTTCTTTGTGTGCAGTGAGGGTGTGCAAGGGAGGTACCTGTCAGTAAACAGAACTTCTCCAAACAGAGCAGTGGGTGATCCAGGCAAGTTTGTCCATGCTGTTAAATGAAAGAAGGAAAAAATCTGATGTTTCTGTATGAAATCCTGTAGATTTTAGGGGATTATTCAGGGCTGCAGCCTGCAGCCAGCGTGCTGCAGCACCGCTGTGTTCTGTGGGTCAGAGCAAGGTGACAGCAACAACTGTCCCACCAGAGAATGCCATCACTGGAGTGACTAACCCCAGGAACACGGGGAGAGGGGCTTTTTGTCAAAGGACAGAGGTAGATGGAGTGCTGGGGTGAGACAGCTCCCAAACAGAGCTGATGGAAAATGCTCTCTGGGCTCCGGGCCAAGGGCAGTGGGCCTGGCTCCTCGCTATCTGTTTGACCATTTGCACCAGTCCTGGGGGGATAAATGAAGCCACTGAGGTTTGATAGTGTGCTGCAAACATTTTGTTCCTATTTTGCAACTTGTCAGCCTTTAAAGCCACCAGTGTGGAGTGCAGGGCAGTGGAAATACATCCCCACAACACCAGAGCCGTGGGTCCCAAACGGCAGCGCCGGTGACCCTGAGGCCATGGGAAGGAGCTGCAGCTCATCTGGACATGTCTGCAAGGGGCTACTGATGCTCCACAGCACAGGAGATGTGGGAGCCATCAGGCAGACCATGAGGCAGAGGTACTGGGAGCCATCAGGAATGAGTTGTTCCCTTGGGTGGCAGCATCTGTGCCGTGAACGGTCCCCGGTGCAAGACCAGGCAAGGGGCATGAGGAGCCTCTGCCTCTCCTCTCATCCCCTTGTCCACCCTGCAGGCATCTCTCTTGCACTGGGGTGGCCCTGCTTGCTCCTTTGCCATGAGAATAAGCCTGGGACAGGCTAGAGAGGAGCCTGGGAGAAGCAGGTGAGGATGGGGGCTCACCAAGCCACTGGCAGCCCCTGAGCTCCCATCACTGCCTCTCCTCTGACACTGGGAGAGGAAATCCTGGGGTTCACTGAGACAGGAGCCAAGACAGGCTCCAAAGCCCAAGTCAGCAGCTCACACCAAGCCTGGCCTGGTGAGACAGTCACCCCAGCCCAGCTGGCAGCTGGCAGCCATCCCTGCCAGGTCCCAGAGCCCCTTTGCAGAGGTGTGAGGAGCAGCTTTGGCTGGCACAGAGGGGAGGAGCAGAGAGATGTGCTGGGATTTCACTGCTACTGCTGTGCAAAGCCAAGCTCTTTATTTTCCCTCAGAAATATATATAATGCTTTAGGCAGCCAGGGTGTGAGTGTCCTGGGGCAGCAGATGTGTCAGGAGTTAGGGATGGTTCCTCTCTGGCACCGTGGCAGCAGCGGTGCCAAAGCTGTGGTTGTGAAATCCAAACCCACGTGAGCTGAGTGTCACTGCCCTGAGAGGGAGGCCAGGCTCAGGAAACTGCCAGAGCACGGGGGCTCCAGCCCGAGGATGCCCCCGGCAGCCCCGAGCTGCTCCAGCCCAGGTTTCAACTTGCCCACGTTTCCGAACCGCTCCTGCTTCCAGCAATCGATCCAAGCCTGCCTTGTTTTGTGCCTGGGTTAGAGGAACCATAAAAAATGTCAAGCACATGGAAAACAAGGGGTCTCAGCAGAGCTGTCTTGGGTAACAGGAGCACTCCAGGCAGGAGATAAACTGGGGCTGTGCTGGGGGTGCAGCATCACCTCGCCGTGACCATGGGCAGGACAAAACCCTCAGGGACATCCTGCTAAGGAGCCCCCAGAATGTGTGGGCAGGTTCCTTCCAGGGTGGATGGTTTGTAAAAGGTTTCTCCTGCACAGGGATATTCCTCCCTCTGGGTTTGGGGGATGTTGGTGTTTAGAGGACAGCAAATCTCCTTGACAAGATCTGGTCGTGGGCTGAGCTCCCGTTTCTCATGTGAAGAGGCTTTGTGGTACCAGGACAGCCCTTTGCAGGCTGATACATTTTCTGAAAGGATGTTTGAGCACAGATAAGAGTGTTTCCAAAGCTATTTGTGTCCCAGCCAAAGAACTCTGGAATGGGAGCAGACCTGCATTTTATCTCCCAGTGGGAAATGAGTAAAATTAGTTTTCTGGAGGGACAGGGTGAGGCTGGATGTTTGGTAGCCCAACCCCTAAGTTACACATGGAGATAGCTGGAAGCTGGACTTCACTGGCCAAACTTTGTGTTTCCCCTGTCCTAAACCATCCCAAAGTGAATCAGTAAAGTTTCAAACACGATGGAGGTAAGCAGAGGTCACAAAGCAAGGTTTGGACAGCTCAGGGTGGTGCTGGGATGCAGCAGGTAGGAACTAAGTCACTGCAATATAAAAAACCCTCTGAACATTTCTCCAAGGTTTTCAGTGGATTAAAACCAGATTTTAATGAAGGATTTGTCTCCTTTTCCTGTTATTATTTTCCCTTCTCAGCACAAGAGGGATCTGTGTGGCAGTGCAGGGCGCTGGCAGGGTTCTAGCTCACCTGCAGAAGGTGAGGGCTGCAGGAGACACAAAAGCTTTTACATAAATGCAGGATGAACCAACCGACCTCCAAAAGAAAATCTTTATTTTCAGGAGCACTGCAGGGATGGCGTGTCCAGGTCTCTGGTCAGAGAGATTTGAGCTTCTGATTCCAGCTTGGAGAGCTGAGTCATGTGAAGCTGCAAATCTGATTCTCCATCTGTGACCAGACTTCCAGGCTTCGGTGGCTGGCAGGGTTTGGCCTGCTCCAGTCATCCCAAATACATCTGCCTGTCTCAAGTGAAATCTAATTTGGCACTTTTGTGAGATTTGGCCATGGTTAATTATGCCCTCAATTAATGGCATAATGTAGGCTCCGAGAGCTGCTGAACTTGAGTCTGCTGCCGAGTCAGGGCTCGGCTTGGAAAAATGTTGGGAGATGCCATTCTTGGAGAGGATGTTTCACCGGGCACTTCATTTAGGACAAGTCCTAATGTGCATTTGGCTCGCAGAGGAACTAATGGTTGCACAGACTATTTAAACATGACCCCAGAGATTTTAGGTTGGCACCGTGTGCTGAGCACAACTATCTCCTTCTGCAAAATGAAACTTAATCACGCACCCAAAAGCAGTGAAACGGCAAGTTAGCAGAAAGTTTGCCCTCCTGTTATTAACTCTGATTTGTTACTTTAAAAAACTGCCTCTTACTTGATTTTTCTAGTGGGATCTTACAAAGCAAAGTCCTCCTACTCCCCTTGGAAAAGCAGGAAAGCATATTAAGAGCACTGATAAAAGGTAAACAAACCAGGAGACACGAAGTTTCTTGATATGCTCTAATTGAGCTGGTTTCCTTACTTCTGCTTTGAAAAGGAACAGCCATGAGGCATTCTTGAGAGAGCCAAGTGAACTGCTGTTATCTCAAAAAGGTCTCCTTAATGTCTCGCTCGTGGGGGCTCCAAGTCTGCTCCGGCCATTGCCTGGAAGTCTAAGAAAAGAAGTCTACTGGCCTCTGTGATAAAGCTCCCATTTTTAGGCCTTGGGAAGGATGGGGTTGTTGACAGTTCATTCCTGTGAAAATTCAGTGCGGGCCCAGTCTCCCGATTGCAAATGGAAGGGATACATGGCAGCACTAATGCAAAAGGTATGTGATTAGATAGTCCTGCCTGCTATCTGCCCCAGCGTCCTGCTGATAGGCAGCTCTCTGGGGTGCTAAATGGGAGCCATCAGAGTTGCCAGACTGACGCCAGGCCCTTCATCAGCTGCCTCCCAGATAAGGGGGGAGGCTGCAGCCTTCGCCTAACGCGACGTTTCCCCGGTGGGTGAACTTGAGCGTTCCTGGCTGCATCTTTCACAGGCATCATGAGGGGCCAGAACAGGGATCATTTATGGTTTCATACTGCAAGGAGTCCAAAAGTTCAGTGAGAGGGATCCTGTGGCAGCCACACACAGCTCCCGGTGCCTGTTTGGCCTGCTCCAGCCATCCCAAATACATCTGCCTGTCTCAAGTGAAATCTAATTTGGCACTTTGGTGAGATTTAGCCATGGTTAATTATTCCCTCAATTAATGGCATAGTGTAGGCTCTGAGAGCTGCTGAACTTGAGTCTGCTGCCGAGTCAGGGCTCGGCTTGGAAAATGTTGTGAGATGCCATTCTTGGAGAGGATGTTTCACTGGGCACCTCCTCCTTCTCCTTCTCCTTCTCCTTCTCCTTCTCCTCCTTCTCCTGAGTGGTTCTAGACACGGTGGAAGCAGAAGGCCTTGGATGGTGCTGGTGCTCCAGGCCCCTCAAGGTGGGGGCCTGCCTGGCCACAGCACGGCCCATGGGATAACCCACCTCAGACCCGTGCTCACAGAAGAGATAAAAGTAGATGGACATGACCTGCAGTGAAGGACCCACTCAGGGGTGCTCCAAGGGGCACCACCAGGCTCCCTGCTGGGGATGGGTGCCCTGGCAGGGCAGCAGCCCCCAGGCACTGGTGGGCTGAGCCCTCCAAGGTCTCTGCAAGGCACAGTGAGGGTGGCTTCAGCATGGACATGAAGGAGCTCCAGGCTGCTCCAGTTTGAGCTCTGAGCTCGGTGGTGGGAGTGGAGCAGGTTCTTGCTTACCTGTAGTGCTGGTAGGGTTTGTTCCACAAAGCTCTTGCCCAGACCCAGAGAGATGTCCTTCCACGGCCTCCCACCCACAGAACATCCAAACCTCTGGAGGGGTGAGCCAGCAAAATCAGCTGCCTTACTCTGTGTGGCCACCGCTGGTTTCTGCTGCAGCTGGGGAGCTGGAATAGAGTCACAGCCTGTCCCTGCCCTTCACTGGGGCATGTGGGAGATGCTCCTGGTGCTACAGCTGTCTCTGCAGATTTCCAGGGATCCAGCCAGAGTTTTTTCCACCATTAACTTCCCTGCATGCTGGTAGCTCAGGTGAATGATGCTTCTAAAGTCTTTTAGCACTTGGCAGGGGGTGAAACCTCCATGAAACCTATAAACCCTCCCCAGTGAAATGCACTGCAACCAGACTCTCGGGTCCACTGGTTCCAGTTAGTCCAGAACATGATTCAAAGGCACCCAGAATTGGTAGGGTCAAATGCCAGCTGTTTCTAGGAACGTGCTGGAAGCACTTGGTAGACCTCAAGGCTCCACAGACAATTGCATTTCCTCCTTAAGCCTTATCTTTTTCCACACCCTAGAAAAACCTTAGAGTTTATTCATTCATTAAAACAGAGGGGAACTTCCCTCTAATCTTTTCTGGGTGACTCACAGGCTGTCAGAGCTGCCATGGGAGGCGTGACCAGACCGTGGGGATGTTGACCCAAGTTTCCTCTGTTGTGGTGCCCCAAACAGTGTTCCCATGGCAGAGTGGATTGCCACGTGTGTGCCAAGCAGTGTTTGACACTCCAGTGGGAGTTCTTTGGCTTTGAAGGAGCCGTGTGCATCCTCCTGTTGGTCCCAATGGTCTCTCGAGCCCACACGTGTGTCACAGCCAGGCTGGAGAGCACAGCTCCCTCAGAGCCATGTGTGGGCTCCTGTTAGTCATTGTTTGCAAGGATTTGAGTGATGGCCAGCACTGATAGAAATGTCTACACAGCCCTGGAGATTCATAACTGTCGGCACAGAAGAGCGTCCTACAGAAAATCCTTAGCCTTAAATCCCAAAATCCAGGTGCCAGGCCTTTTTTGGCATCTGGGGCACAGATGCCAGAGGTCTCCTGCCTGGCAGCTGGAAGGCTGGGCAAGACACAAAGTCAGATGTTGCATGGAGAAGGTGTGAAACTCAGTTTAACTGAGCTGGTCTTCAAACAGAAAGAAAAAATAGGGGTGACATTTGCAGCAAATGCTGCACTCAGTAAATGACATCCCTGGGCTCCGTGCTGTGCATTTACTTGAGGATTGTTTTGTTCTTCTCTTCCTTTTTGCTTCCTCTGTGTCTTTTTAAAACTGTCTTGGTTTCCGTGTCTTTTCCAAGGAGTAACTACACCAGTAATTTTGCACTGTCAGATTTCACACGAAGTTTGTTTCTGATTTCTTTGAGCTGCCAGTTTAACAAGGCGTGTGAAGCTGGAGGTGTTCGAGTGGGTACAACTCAGGTGCAATGGATTGATTAACATAAAAAGGAAAGGAACATGATTTGGGGGATCTGATGGTGGCACTGGCTCTGACATCCCATGCGTGGCTGGCTGGGTCTGGGCATCACCTACTCCAGCCAAAGAGCCAACAGAGAAAGGAAAAAGAGACACAAATGCATTTTTTGCACGGCAGCTGAGAGATGCATTTCTGTGTGTGCTAAACCAGGCTTTAGAAGCAAGTTTAGAATTTCAACTTTCATTTTGAAGGAGGTTCCAACCACCTCTATTAGGGACATCCTGTCAGATGCTGCTGCTGCAGGGAGTGTGGGCCCTTCGTTTCTGGGAGCCAATTTAAAAGCCAAGTTTAAACTTGCAGACCACTGTTTATTTCAGTGAATCATGCATGCTTAGGACCTGATCCTGCGAGCTCCAGAACATCTCCTGGGAGATCTTGA
The DNA here is from genome assembly GCA_013398275.1 of Promerops cafer. Classification (NCBI taxonomy): domain Eukaryota; kingdom Metazoa; phylum Chordata; class Aves; order Passeriformes; family Nectariniidae; genus Promerops; species Promerops cafer. The sequence goes on along the minus strand of VZSE01002452.1, from coordinate 18,515 downwards.
GAGCTCTCCTTGATACTGCAATTATCCCTTTTCAACTGGAAGACTAAGGCAGCAACTGTGTTGCTTGGAGAAGTGCAAGGGAGGGCTCGGTGGTTTGGGTTCTGCTGATGAAAAAACCCATTAGGGGCGAGCTCACCCCATTAATTGCCCCAGTAGCATCTTGCAGCGTGGACAAACAAGTGGTTACATGAACAACAGAAGCAGCTGGACACACAGCCATGGGTTGCTCCTGCTTGTTTGTTCACTGTTTATATCACAGGTCAGTTTAAGGAGCTGACTTGAAGACCATCACCTTTTCCATCAGCAGAACCCACCCACGCAGGGGATGATCACGGCCACATTTTCTCCCATCACATTGTCCATTTTCTGCCTGGTGTGAAGCTCAGGGCTGCCAGTAGGAGCACAGTCAGGGATTTCTATGAGGTTTGAATCCATATTTACTTCAAATCATCACCTTTCCCTTTTTATTCAGACAGAGCAGATCTTGGTCTTAACCACGGGGCAAGATTGGATAAACCCAGAACAATTGGATAAAGCCTCCCATATGAAGGAATGAAGCTGTGGCTGCTCCTGGATCCCTGGAAGTGCCCAAGGCCAGGTTGGACAGGGCTTGGAGCAGCCTGGGACAGTGGAAGGTGTCCCTGCCCATGGGGACAAGATGAGCTTTAGGATCCCTTCCAACCCAAACCCTTCCAGGATTCAATGACTCTGAGCGCACCCCCCTGTTCACATGGGTTTCTCTCTGTCCTTTACTGCACCTCCTGTTTGCTGCTTGGCAACTGCAATAATATTACTGCACACACACGTGAAATGAGCTCTCACCTGCAGTTATAGGGTTTATTTCTCATTCCAGGTGAGCAGACCCAAGCCCTGCCATTTTGAAGGCTGCTCTTGCTGCCAAAAGGGAGGCAGCGCTGAGGGAGTGAGTCACGTTCTTACACACTCGACAGGATTAGACATTTCACTCCTTAATGCTTAAATGGAAGGTCATTAAAACAACCCTGTGGTTTGGGGAGGATAGCAATTCCATAAGTTGCTTATTTTGGTGGCAAGTGAAAAGCTTGCTTTGAATCTAAATTAGTTCTCAGTGTCGTGGCAGAGAGGAGCAGCACGGACAGGCTCTTCTGTGCTGCTGCCTCTCTTCTTACTTTGTTGTGTCCAGCTGTGTCTGAGGAAAGTGGGAATTTTTCTGGTTTATAGCAGGGTCCTGCTGGGGCTCAGGAGCTGCAGTGCCCCAGGCAGGCACATGAGAGCCCCTGCTCCAAGAGCACAATGTCAAGGGATCGGGCAAAACAAGGGATATGGGAAACTCTGGGGAGAGATCAAGGCTGGAGGGAGACTGTTATGTTTTACCTGGGGTTAGTGGTCACCACCCTTTCCAGAGAGAGGTTTCAGAAAGCCAGTGGTACCTCCCCAAACCTCTCAAGGCAGAATCTTTTTTTTTATTGTGATAATAAAAATAACTTGCCCCGTGAGCAGCGGAAATACTGAAGCTCTGGTTTCCTCCCTGTTTTTACCTTGTGCTGGGATTTCTGGGTGACAACAAAAACAGCAGCTTCTAACTCCAACTTCTTCTGACACAGTATTTCCATCCTGCCAGTAAATTCTTTGGTGTCACATCTTCTGGGCTGTAGATGGGTCCTTCCCCAGCAGTGGTGCTCAGAGGCTGCTCTGCTCCCAGCTGGGATGGTCATGGAGCTCCTCACCTGTGGCACAGCTAAATTAGGTGGTGACTGACCCACGACTTCAAAATCCCCTGCCATGGTTGCCATGTGTGCACGTGGTCACATCCCCAGGGAACAGCTACACGAGCTTAGAAGACCAGGTTAAAACACGAGAAGTGTGTTCTGGATAAGGCCATGCTGGGTATGATCTCCTGGTTTCCCAGACCGAGGAGGCTGGACAGCCTTGGGTGCAGCTGACCCGGCGTGGAAAGCCTTGGGAAGTGTCTGGAAGCAGCAGCACTTCAGGCTGGGCTCACCCAGGCTACAAAACACCTGCAGCAGGTTGAGGTAAAGCACCACAAAAATCGTTTTCACAGCCAAACATCCCCGTGGAGCTGAGCTGTGTCAGGCTGTGCCTCCATCTGCTCCACTCCGATGGAGCTGTGAGCAATTCCCAAACCCAAACACCTTCTAATGCAGTGGTTGAAGCTGAGGGGTGGATGATGAAACGTGTTTCTCTTTAATCTGCCTGGATTAGGAATGTCTCATTGCTCACTGGGAAGCAACTGCAGCAGGATAAGTGATGTTAACAGCAGCTAATCAGATGGTGCCAAAGCAAGTCCCTGCACATCAGGCAAAGCCTCATCCATGGGGAGAGAGGGGAACACGCTCCCAGAGTGTCAGGGAAGCACATGAACAAGGTGTGCTGAGGGCCAGGAGCAGGTACAGGTGGTCATGGGGAAGGGGAAGGTTCCAGCCCTCATCCTGGGCAAACAGGGATTTCATTCCAGGATAGGCAGGAAAATAGAGGTGACCCACCTCGGTGTTGTTTGGGGGCAGCTTAATGCCAAGGAGAGGCAGTTGTTGTATGGAAGGGAAGCTGCCAGGCTTTCTTGATGCTGGACATAATGGAAGAAAGTGAAATCTGTAGTTATTTGGGGATTTTGAGTGAAAGACCTGCTGTTTTAAAAATTACTGGATTTTAGGCTCAAGTTTCTTTTGGGAGTGGGTGGGGGGCAGGTGCTGTGAGTGCAAGTTGAACACTTGGCTTGCACTGTTTCTTGTTTCAGATCTCTATTAATTGTATAAATTTTTGAAAGGAAAACAATTAAACCCCTCTGTTCTTTGGGAGATCCAGTATGGCACCTGGACTCAGTGTTCAACCTTCTCTGTCAGTCTTACAACCATATGTCAGTTTTGCATGCATCCCATTCCAGAATGCTAAAATCTGGTTTTGGCTTCTCTAACACAGATCCAGAGCAACTCCATTGGCTTCAAGCACCACTTGGAGAAACATCTGGCACATGGGCTTCTTCCTTTTGTGTTTCCACGGGACCTCAGGTCCCATCTCTAGGCTGGATGTTGTACTCATATATTTTAAATATCATCTCACCCACTACCAAGGTAACTCTCAGCCTCTTCCTGTGATCCCTGACAGTTTCCTGCTGCTGGACACCCTTGGTTTTATCCAAAGTGCCTTCAGCCTGATCCTGTGCCTGGAGTAAGATTTAACCTTGAATGGGGAGCACAGACTTCACCTGTGCTTTCATCCCCATTAACTGCTCAAATTGGACCTTGGACTCCCAAATAATGGAGCTGTTTTCCTTTTTAAAACCTGACGTGTATGTTCTGCAGAACCTGGTGGGGCCAGCAGAGAAAACCTCGATTCCAAAGCACTGTCTCCTCCTCCTGCTGAGCTCCCTGACTTCAGCTCTGTGCCTGAACCACAGGGCCACCCCTTGTCCCCTTCCTAGGACCATTTATTTGTGAACCAAGCTGATGGAAGCCACCAAAGAGAGAGACAGAGAAAGCCTCTGCTGTGCCTACAGAGCTCGTTCAGCCCGGGGCCAGCACGGGCAGGCTGGGCTGTGGTGGCTCCCAGAGCCAGCACTGATGTGCTGACGTGGTGGATAATCACTACATGTCCCTCAGAAGGTTCACAGGGATGAAAAGGCTCTGTGCAATTGTAGATTTTATTTTTTCCCCTCTAAGGCCAGCGTTTGGCTTGGGCTCCCCAAAGCAGTTGAGTTTATTAATAGTCTGTGTCTGGAGCCGAAGTGACTCCGTAGAGGGGAGTTATTCCATGCAAAACAAAACAGGAAAACAAAACAATGTCCAGCTCCTCCGTGCTGGAGGGGTGCTCAGAGAGCTGCATTGTTCCACCCTCTCACATGAAGCAGAGGAGACCCAGGACAGAGCAGCCCTGGCAGGAGGAGGGTGCTGAGGTCAGGCCCAGCGACAGAGAGAGCATTTGGGGACGAAATGTGACTGACTGCTGAAAATGAGCCTGCTCCTGGCCAAGCCACTGGTTTAAGCATTCAGAGGGAATCAGAGGGGGAACTTCCCAGGCAGCAGCACAGCCTGTTGTGGGTGGGATCCCAGGGAACGGCAGGGAAGGCAGCGGGGTCTGTGAATTCCCATCAGCTGTGTGCTGGGCACTGAGACTTGCCCCAGGTGCAGCAGTGCAGTGGAACATTTCCCTGTCTCTTCAACCCGAGGTTTTGTGGGGTCCTCATTCTGGACCCAGTGCTGTCCTTTTCCACCCCTCTGCTGTTGGTCTGATGAGCACTGCTGGCTCCTCAGCTCACCCAGCTCAGGTGCTTCAGGCACGGGGACAAGGTGCAGCAGGGGCACAGGAGGGACAGAAGAGCCAGGTGAAAACAACACCCAGGAACAGGCAGGCAGGAACAGGCTCTCCTTCCAGAGAAGATTAAAGGAGACCTCTGAGCTCAGGAGAGCCTGGGAGGATGAGGCTGGAATCATAGAATTGTTTAGGTTGGGAAAGACCTTCATGGTCACACAATCCCAGAATGGTTTGGGTTGGAAGGGACCTTAAAGCTCGTCCCATTCCACTCCTGCCATGGGCAGGGACACCTTCCACTGTCCCAGAGAGCTCCAACCTGGCCTTGGACACTTGCAGGGATCCAGGGGCAGCCCCAGCTTCTGTGGGCACCCTGTGCCAGGGCCTGCCCACCCTCACAGCCAGGAATTCCTTCCCAATATCCAATATCAAGTCCATTCATCAAGTACAGCCATTAGGCCAGTTGTCTCTTTTTGCAACTGATGTTGTTGGGTTCTTGTTTATGCTTTCCAAGTCTTCTTCCCATCCTGGCAAATAAAGCCACGTGGGCTGAAAAGGACTCGGAGAGGGGAAGTAGGATTGCTCCAGCTCTGTATCGTAAGCAACCTGCTGGGAAACACAGGAGACAGTTGTTCCTCAGGAAAATAAAACATGGAACTTTTCCCATGGCAGGGAGAAGTGTTCTTTATCCTGAAAAACCCAGCATCATCCAGCTCCTGCCTTCCCCCTCCTCTGCCTAAATATGAAATATTCCTCACACGCCTCGCTCCGCTGGGATTCTGCAGTGCTTTGAGCATTGCTGGCTTTTTTCACTGCCATATTTCAGCATGTGACAGGCAGCAAAGTGCCTCCCATCAGGTTTAGAGCTTGGGATCATTTTCCTGCAAGAGGAGAATAAGCTGTAAACATCCCCTGAGCAGGGCTGCTGAAGCCTGGGATGCATTTGGGGAATTCCATGAATCTTGGTGACAGTACAAGGTATCCACTTAATGACACCTTCAACATCCAGCAGCTTCAGAAAGTTTATTACATTAAATCTGGGATGAAAATGGATCACTGGCAGTTGCAAATTTTTGTTCTAGTTCTGAACAAACCAAATTATTTTCTGGGAAATGAGGACTTGAACAAAAATGTTGGTTGAATTCATGGGTAGATTTGCTCTCCAAACTTCATAAGCATTTTAAAACTAGAGTGAAGTGTTGGTTAGAAATGGAGATTTTCTCAGCTCAAAGAGTCCAAACGCTCCATTCTGAAATTCTTTGAATTTCTTCTCATTGAAATTCCACGTCCACATTGTAAGGAAGTGACCAACCTTGAGCTGGGGCATGTCTGAGACAGCAAATTTTGACTCCTTAGCTTCAAATCACTCATCTGGGTGGAGGAGCACAGGGCCCATCAGCAGCCACGTCTGAGGGAGGGTGAGCTGGGCACCAGGTAGGCTGGAGGCAAATTAACTCATTATTCCACAGGCTCCTCAGCTCCTTTCCCTGCCTTTGAACACCACAGAATTCCTCCTCGTTAGTCACTGTTCATACAGTCGCACACAGATTGTTTCTTAAGCATTCACATATTTTACGAAGTCAGAAAACACTTTTAAGATGCAAAAACCCCGATGGTTTTAATGAGTTTAACAATAAACAGGCAGAGACTAAAGCCTGCACAGTGCTGGGGTCAAACCCACACTGAATTTCCACTGGCCTCAGCTCAGAGGAGCTTCAAGCCCGTGCTTTCACTTCCAAATCACGCTGGGCTGGTGAAAACAGAGTTTTTACTCGTGCTTCACACATAAACGGGGAATTTTGGAGTGCTGGGGGTCACTCAGAGCTCCTTGCTGGGTGCTGGGTGCTGCTTTGGCTGAGTTTTTGCAGAGGAACCCTTCAGTTTAGGTTGCTGCTGGCACCCAGCACTGATCTGGCAGCAGCAAACTTTCTTCACATGCCTTTACATTTAACTGGGGCAGCTTAATTGTTACTCAGTGAAAGGCCAAATCTGCAGCAGAGGCATCGCTCCACGCCAGGCAGAGGAGCTGGGATTAAAGAGCTGGCAGGGAGAGACCCTTATGCAAGGGCAGGAAGATCATTCAGAAATACCCATAAAACACGAGACAAATCTTTAAATATTTATTAAAAACAAAGTTTGACTGTTAATTCCCCCTCACACATGACCCGTGAAAGAGATTGTAGAGATGGGGAAATGAAACCACAGAGGCAGTAAGGGATTTGCCCGAGGCCTCGGCCATAAATCAGGCTCTCAGCTGGAGGGCAGCTCTTCCTGACTCCATCTCCTCTCCCCAAAAAACACAAAGGGCCGAGGCTTTGGCCGTGTCCCCCCGGGTGCCACCTGGCAGTGATGCTCAGCAAGGTGTCAGAGCTCAGAGATGAGCCCTGCAGCTACACAGGGAGCACGAGGGAGTGGCTGGGATCTCCTTATTTCTCCCAAATCTTATCCTGCCATGATGAAGCAACCAGCTTCTCCAGCTGTGATGAAACAACTGGGAGTTGTTGTCTCCAGCTTGGGAGTGCTCTCCTGGCCTTATCAATGAAAACACAGCTGAATTTTACCCAGTATTCTGTGTTGTTAGTGGGGGAAATTACTGGTGTTGGCAGTTTTTTGTTTAAAAACAGCGTTTGAGTCTCTTTTTGGAGTCTTTCTAGTTTTGCCCAGCTGCTCTGTGATTTTCCATTTGGGTGGCTCCATCCCTACCTGTGCAGCCACGAGGCCGCCTGGGACCAGGAGCCCCGGACACGAATCCATCTCTCCATCCCTCCCCGTTCCCTTTTGCAAACTGCTTGAGCCTTAGCCCCAGCACCCCTGAGCAGCTGGGCTCCCCACACCCCCCTGGGCTCCCC
>VZSE01002452.1:0-11269 GCA_013398275.1 Promerops cafer | reverse complement strand
ACCCTGCTGGGCTCCCCAAATCCCCCTGGGCTCCCCGAACCCCTCTGGGCTCCCCAAACCCCCCGGGTCCGCGGCCGTGTCGCGTCCCCGCCGTGTCACCCCGCGCAGATGTGCCTTGGCCAGCGCCACTTCCTCCCGTGGGACTCTCCAGATAAGTCACTTGTGTATCAGAAGTTGTTTACGCCATGCTCAGAGCAGGATGCTTCCCTTATCTGCAGGCAGAGCCAATTCCCCCGGTGCCTCCGTCGTTCCTGGCCGCCGGCTCCGGGCTCGCTGCGCCCGTGGCTCTGCGTTATCTCCAGACAGACCCTGCCCCGAGCAGCCCCCGGGCTCGAAGTGCCCACTCCGAGGTCTTCAAAGGCTCAAAATTGCTCTGTAATTTGAATCTTTAACAACACGTGGAGAAACCTCCCGGAGCTGGCCTGTATCAGGTCTGCGAGCGGCTTCATAAACACCACGCGGAGGAATTTGGGTTTTCTCGTGTGCGTGTGTGGCCGTGAGGGGTGTCTGTGTTCTAAAAAAATGCATTTTCTGCTTTCCCCTAGGAAAACTACCACAGATCTACTGTGCAGCTCCTTTTCCTCACCCTTCCATCCCTGTCCCATAGCTCTTGTACCCTCACCGAGGGCAGGGTTTAGCCCCCATCCCTAATTCCCAAGCCAGAGGGCTCCAGTGGCTCCTCCTGGGCCACCACCATGGTCAAACCCCCGTTCCCATCTTCCTGAGATGCAGAAGCCACATGCAGAAAGTCAGGATAGGGAAAAAAAAGCTCGAAGGAATGTATTTATCTGAAAACAATAGTGTGTCTGGATGGAAAAGGCAGCGTTTTACACCAATCATGTGGTTGTTATTAGTGTTTTCCAAAACACCCAGAGGTACCTTATGTGTTAGGGAAGGGCGGCCTGGCCTATTCTGCTCAAAAAGCAAAAAGTGCATCCCTGCACCTCAAACTGCTCGTGTGTCTCAGCCCTGCACTGAGGCCCAGCTGGCTGCCAGAGGAATTTCCCGTTCCCCCAAATCTGCAGTCACGGGGCTTGAGCTCAGCCCAAGATGCTGCAGCAAATATTTATGGTTGTGTTTCAGCGCTCCCTTTCCAGTCCCTTCCCTAGAGCAGGAGTGTCCTGGGAGCGTGGATGGAGCCTGGGCTGGGCCTGGCAGCCCTGCTGGGCTCTGCGCTGCCGCGAGGCCTTGGGATGCCGCTCCCAGCGCCCCAGCTCTGGATGCAGCCCTGGGCCAGGTGCTCTGGGGTGACCCTGCTGGAGCAGGGACGTGTGAGCAGATGTCCCCACTGCTGGTCCCTTCCGGGCTGGCCCGGTCGGTGACTCTGGACTCCGTGGGGACCCCGTGGGCACGCTGCTCGTGGGCAGCGGGGCAGCGCCACGGCTCCAGCTGCGGCCTTCAGAGCTGCTGCGAGGAGGGATCGTTTGAAGCTGCTCCAGCCGAGCCGAGGGTTCATTTCCTCGGCTGAGGCAGCCCCAGAAACCCAAGATCCACTGATAGCCATTGAGCAAGGATTTCCATTTTTGGTGCGGGCTCAGACTTAAAATAGACAGTCTTGAGCGAGGAAGAAACTCTGTTGACAGAACATAGGGAACATTCCTCCAGTGTACTTTTGCAAAGGACTATCTCTGTCTTTAATCTCCGCGGCGTTTCCTGCAGGTCTCCCGGGCCCAGCTTCCCTCTCATTGTTCCTGGCGCTTTTGGAAATGACCTCAGGCAGTTCGCAGTGACTGGCGACCCACGGTCAGAATGACTAACCCAGTCTGTCTCCATCCCTTGGACATGTCCCATTGACTAAATAAATGACAGGCGCTGACATGTGAATAGAAACAAAAACAGCCTGACAAGTGAAATCTTAACTCTTTGGAGCAAAGAGACGTCTGGACGCGGGCTCATCCTGCACAGGGAATCGCTGCAAAAAGTCCTGACAAGGGTAAAAACGCAGCCAGGCTCCCCAGCTGCTCAGGACACATGCAGATTGGGGAGACAAACGCCTCTAATATTACTTTTAATTGTTGAAAATTGGTTTGTGCAGCTTTTTATCTCGGCGCATCTTTAATTAAAAGCGCAGCTCGGTGTTTGGGTGTCTGGGCTCAGCACCAAGAATTCCACTGATCCTTAGGAGGGGCAGTGAGGACCGAGGCTGTCACAGGATCCCAGCCCTGTGTTGGACCCCCAACTCCCACAGGGGAGCCTGGAGATGCTTCCTGCCATTCCCATTCCCACTTACTGCACAGAACCACCCTTTGGAGAGGTGATCCTGGCTCCCCAAGCCTGCATGGACCTGCAGGAATATACGGATTGGAAGGGAATATATGGATTTATGCCCCTCCTAAAAGCCACCAGTGCTGCTGCTGTCAGGTTTCAGGGACAGAATTCCTCATTTTGCCATCCATCCCCATCCCAGCTAAGCGACACCAGAATTTGGGAACATGCCCCAGCATCCCAGCATGAGCCATTTTTTTATGCTGTCTTTTTTGGTCCTCTTTATGCACCAAACTTGCTGTCTTTGAAATCTAACAATAGTTTTACCAATAAGAATAGAATTAGTGTTAATAAGCTACATTTGTGGAATTTTTTTTTTTTTGTTGGAAAAGTAGGCAAGTATTCTCTTTAATATCATCAATTAAATGCTGTAATTACAATAATTAATAATGCTTTTTAGCAGTTATTAGCACTGGGTGCCTTGTTAGGATGTCTGTGTTAGCTCAGGTTTAATAATGAGCTTCATATAAATCCAAAAAGAAGAAAATAATGATACGGGGAGTGGTTGTAGTGCTGTGGTCTGAGGGCTTCTTGCTTTAATGTAAGTAACAAATAATTCCCTCTGGCTCTCAACATTTGTGGATAAGGCCATAAAAAAGGAGAAAAAAAAAAAAAAAAAGAAAGGAGGAAACCTCAGCTAATAAAAATGCCACCCTGGCTTTATGGCCTCATGAGGAGCATTTGTTGTTGGGCTAATGATGATGGGAGCAGCTCCTGGTGGGATGTCCCTCTGTCCTCCTGCACGTGTCCCACCTGTCTGGAGAGCACAGGGACAGGGGTGGCACTGGGTCACTGTCACTGCCATGGGCACAGCCCTTGGCTGCAGGTGCCTTTGGGAGGGGTTGGCAGCACCTGCAGCCAAAAATTTTGTCCTAACCTGGCTTTTATTGGAATTTATTGTCTTTTTCCCCTTGTCCTGAGCTGGTGCTGACCAGCTGCTGTCCCTACCACAGGGCTGGTGAAGCTCAGTGAGGAGAGGGAAGGTTCCATGAAAAGTGGGACAAGAATTGCTGGGATTTGGTTCCTGCAACCCCTCAGCTGAGCTCCCCACGCTCCTCCTCTCTCCTTGCTGCTTTGGTCTCGGTTCAGCACGTCTGGTCACTGTGCATCAATCATTTACCAGCTGAATAAAAAGAGGCTGGGAGCTAAACCCCACTCATTTCCACAAAATCAGTTTTCTCCCGAGTGTGGTGCTGCGTGCTCTCTCTCCCTGCTGGGCCGTGGGGAGCTGTTTGCAGACAGCAGCTCAGCTCTGCACCCCTCAGCCAGGCCGGGTCTAGCACAGGCTGGATTTTGGGAAGGGTGGGCAAGAGCCAGCGTGCAGGGTCAGGCTGGGCAGGGAGGCGCTGCAGGCCCTCCTCAGCAGGTAAATAAAAGTCAGAATTCGGCTGGCACCTGCCTGGGGGAGGTGGCATCTGCTACACCAGGGCTCACCAAAACACCAGCAAAAGGGCTGAGTGCCAGAAATGCGTGCCCAGCTCTGGAAAACCCCAGTCCTGGCTCCAAGAGGATGGAAAGGGGTCTGCAGAGGGCACCTGCACCCTGGAGCTGCCTGCCATGGCCACGAGTGGCCGTGCTGGCAGCCAGGATCCCTGTGCAGCAGGAGAGTGCTGGGGCACCCACGGAGCCCTGGGGAAGGAGCTGCTGCTCCTGAGCCTTCCCCCACAGCCTGGAATGTCAGAGCCAGCGTTTTCCTGGACAGACCTGGGTTCTCAGCAGAGTTTGAGGAACAGAAGGGCCACCCCAGGGGTGCCAGCTCAGAGAGGGGTTTTCTCATTCCACGGTGTGGCAATGGAAGGGAGAAGATCCCCCGGAGACCTGACTGGGCTCTCAGCAAAGCCTGCTCCTGTGCTGGGTGTTTAAGCTGGGTGTTTGCAGGACCAGACTGTGTCCTGGTGTCTGTTCAAGGGTGATTTGCTCTCAGGAACACCCAGCAGTGCCAATGACTTCAGGGTCAGCTCCTTTCCTCCCTAATCCTGCTTTCTGCTGGAAAAGCAGCCCTGGAGGTCCTGCAGCCAGCTGCCAGCAGGGACACTCAAAAGCAGTTTCAACACAAAAAGAGATGAGCTTTGGCACTTCAGCAGTGAGTGCCTCTGGCTACCTTTGGTCCAGACTCACAACAGGGAAGGCAATATTCTCTTTTTCCCATAATGATTTTCATATCCCCATTTAGAGGTTGTGAGAAATTTGGGGAAGCATCAGCCCGGCGTGTGCTGATCCCGCAGCCGTGTCCCAGCACCAGCTTTAGAAGCCTGCCTTCCTCAATTTTCCCTTGCTGCCTCTCCAGCCAGTGACTCAGTCCCTATTTCTATTCTCTTCCCACTTCTGTTCCTGCTTCTCCAAAGTTTTGGTCAGTGGCAGCAGCTTTTGCTAATGTCTTGTGGCTGCTTCTCTCGGAGTTATTATTGGAGATGCCTACGAAATAACAGTGCTGCTCTGTGAGACGCTGCTGCAGCACTGCAGAAAATATTTACCAAAGCTGTGGTAAGCAGCTCTTTACTGGAGTGACTGGCGTCTGCTCTGAAGCTGCCCAGACGCCACTCACTCCAGCAAAGAGCTGCTGCAACAGAACAAATTGCCCAGGGCAGCAGATCTTGGGCAGGGAGAAAAGCCAGCAGCCCAGTCTGTCTGTCTTTGTGTTTTCTAAGGGAGAAAAATTATCTTTTTACAAGCCTGCCCTAGTTGGCTCTGACCAGCTCTTCCCAGAAAATGCCATCATAAATAGGAGAGCAGACTACTGCAGAAATGGACAGGTTGCCATTTAGGGCTGACCTTTCTCAGATCTGCTTTGGTGTCTTCCTCAACCTTCCTTCTCCTCCAGCCCTGCTGTGTTTTCAGCTCCTGCTTCTAGCAGAGCACAACTGGACACAACAAACCTCAATTAAAATCCAGTTTGGACATAAACATATACATTTCTATATACTCCCTTTGCTTTCTGGACCAGCTCCAGATAGAATAATCCTTTTTTTAATCCTATCCCCCTGGGGAACTTCCAGTTTTGTGTTTGCAAATTGTATGGGTAAACACGGAGAGGGGTAGATTTATTTTTTTTAAGGACACTGGGCTTGGCATGTTACACAGTTTGTTGCTGGATCAGCGTGGTGGCAGCACGCAGAGCTGTTTTTCTTACTCAAATAGTCCCTTTCCAGCTCAAAAATGACAATTCACCAAAGCCAAGACAACAAGAACGTAAAGGGCAGTTTCAGAACTGGGTGTTATCTGCCTGGAAAAGGCTCCAGAAAGGCAGACTGTCTCCACAAGCTGCTGAATAAAAGCTGACAGAAGGACAAACTCCTGGTGTTTGTTAGGGGGTGTGATTTCTGGGCTGTAATTCCCTTCCCATCTGAGCAGAGCAGCTGGTTCCTGTGGCAGGACTGGGCTCCTGCAGCCAGAGCAGGACAGGAGGGGTTTAGGGGCTTTTGGTCCTGGGGAAGGAAGGATTGAGGCTGAGGTAGATGGTCTAAAATCCCAAATTCCCAAATTGCAATGCAGGCAAAGGCTGGACTCAGCATGTGCATCTCTCTCCTGCAGGAGCCTCAGAGCCTGCACTGTTTTTGGAGGTGCTGAAGGTGACTTTTCCTCCCCTTCTTATCTTACAGAATCCCAGAACGGTTGGTGGTGGAAGGGATCTTAAATCTTCCCTTGTCCCACCCTCTGCCATGGGCAGGGACACCTTCCCCTGTCCCAGGCTGCTCCAAGCCCCAATGTCCATCCTGGCCTTGGGCACTGCCAGGGATCCAGGGGCAGCCACAGCTGCTCTGGGCACCTGTGCCAGGGCCTGCCCACCCTCACAGCAAAGACCTTCCTCCTGATATCCACCCCAACCCTACTCTCCATCAGTTTTAATCAATTCCCCGTTGTCCTGTCACTCCAGGCTCTGGTGAAAAGTCCCTCTCCATCTTTCCTGCAGGCTCTCTTCAGGTACCGGCAGGATCTCGCACTGTCCCCCACCTCTGGGGGATCCACTGGAGTTCCCAGTGCACCACGAGGTGGGAAGTCCTCCAGGATAGAGCCCAGATGGAGGCCCAGCAGTCAGTGCCTTCACTCTCTCCAGCCACATGGCTCACGCTCATCGGTTGGAAAGGCCACGGAGAAGGCCCAGCCAGTGGCAGCAGGAGGGACACGGGGAGGTCGGATGGCAGCGCCGTGCTCGCAGGCCACCCTCCCCTGCCACTGCCACAGGGAAGCCTGGGCACCCTCCATGGAGCCCTTCATCCTCCTCTGCTTTGCTGAGCTGACTCTGCATTTTCTGAAGGTATCCAGGGCTGCTCAGAGAGGATTGCACTTCCCATCTGGGATTCTCAGCGCCCCTGGGAATGACAGAAGATGCTTCTGCTTCGTGTTTCACCCTGTGACTGACCCTGTGCCTCTGGCTTGCTCTGCCATGGGAAAAAATGGAAATTAATCTTTTATTCAGGAGAAAAGCCCCACTTTTCTCTCTGTGGAGGCTGGCATTGTGTTTGGATGAAGGCACTCTTCCTGTGCTGCAAAACTGGAGACACCAATGCTTTCCTTGGATTGCAGCAGGGCTTTTCTGGGATGGCTTGAGTTTGTTTTCCTAAAAATGAAAGCAGCAGCACAGGGGATAATCCTGTACTCGTGGCACTGGCCTGACTTGTGGTTCAGTCCTTGTTTGTCCTGAGCCAAACCAGGCAACTGAACCCAATGCTCCCTATCTCAGATCAAGGCTCTCATCTCCAGTGCTAAAGTCTGACTCTTTCTCCCTCAGTGACTGCTTAATTATTTTTTACAAATCAGCCCAGCTCCACCTAGAAGGGATTTAAAGAATCCACGTCCCTGCTCCAAGCAAGGGACCTTTCCTGGGATGGGGACCACCACGGATGGATGCCATCACCCACCCCGAGGACCTCCGGGGAGATGACTTTACCTCTGTGGGTTTGACTAGAAATCCAGGCTTGCTCTCAGAAAACTCTTCCAAGCAACATTTCGTGGAAACTGGTACTTTGCAACCAAAAAAGCAAAAAAAAAAAAAAAAAAAAAAAAAAAACACACACAAAAAAATTCTGGTTTTGCCGAAGTGACATTTTCTGACCCAAGAAAACATTTTGTCAAAAACCTTCCCAACCACTCTGCTGGGAATGTGCTCTTTGCCATCAGTCCCCAAGGCTGGAGCGCCGGGGTGTTGAAATGTTACTACAGCCCTGGAAACTGTGAGTCAGCTTGTCCCCACCCACAGCAGATACTCGTGGGAAGGGCCTTGAAAAGCCTGGAAACTCAGCAGCTCCTGCCCTGCGGAGTTTCCATTAACCCGTTCCCATTAACTCCGGGTGAAACGCGGTCTTTGGCGAATTTCTCTTGGGTTTTGCCTCTTTTTTCTCCTTCCCGATTGTGATGAGTTTTGGAGGATATTTCATTTCCATCCATCCCTAAGCAATTTGGCTGCTTTGGCCCCGATTGACGCCCCAGCCCCGAGCCCCAGGGGCAGCAGATGCAGCCTCACCACGGTGCCGGCGGATCCGGTGGGATTTGGGTGGGATCTGTGGGTGGGGAAAGGTGCCAGAGCAAAGCTGGCCACTGGGCTGGGATGTAAATGCACGGACCTGGCCATTCCCTGGCCAGGCAGAGGGTCCTGCACTGATGTCCCAGGTTCTCCGTGGGGTTGTCACACGCTGGGACGGGGCTGGGGGTGATGCTGCACCTCTGCTCTGGAGCCAGGCTGGGAGAGCTGGGAATGTTCACCCGGAGAAGGCTCCAGGGAAATCTTAGAGCCCCTTGCAGGGCCTGAAGGGGCTCCAGGAGAGCTGGAGAAGGACTGGGACAAGGGATGGAGGGACAGGACACAGGGAATGGCTCCCACTGCCAGAGGGCAGGGCTGGATGGGATATTGGGAATTGGGAATTGTTCCCTGGGAGGGTGGGCAGGCCCTGGCACAGGCCCTGGCAGTGCCCAGAGCAGCTGGGGCTGCCCCTGGAACCCTGGCAGAGCCCAAGGCCAGGTTGGACAGGGCTTGGAGCCACCTGGGGTGGTGGAAGGTGTCCCTGCCATGGCAGGGGTGACACTGGATGGGCTTTAATGTCCCTTCCAACCCAAAGCATTCCATGATTTTACGCCCCAGGAGAGTTGGCAAAGTGTGGTTACATCCCACGGGAAGGGTTTTGCCACGGCTGCAGCTCCTCCAGGATGGGGGCACAGGCTGAGGTGCTGAGGTGAGATCACATCTCTGCACAAAGTCCTTCAAGGTGCCAAGGAGGTCTGGGAGTGTGGAGTCCAGCAGTTGGGAAATTCTCCGTGGAGTAAAACCCTTCAAACATCATATTTTTTTAATACTTTGGATTTATCAAAATGCCCCATTCTGATTTTAGCTTTTTCCATTTTGAAGAGGGTCCAAGGTCCTATCACAGTGTGTTACCACGCAGGGTATCACATTTGCAAGAGTAAAATGAAAAGTCAGTTTGAACTGGAAAATCATGGCAGTGTCGTGAAAACAAAGGAAACGGGACATTCTGATGTTGTCAAAACCTTTTTTTCTCTGGTTCCTTTCAAAATCAGCTTCCAGCAAAACCAGCAGGATTTTATGAGGCGTTTTAGTTTTTGGCAGAGCCCCTGGCTCTGGCGCAGCAGGTTTGTGGTGGTTTCTCTGGTGGGGCTCAGACACTCTGAGCCCCCATTCCTGGAGGGAAAAGGGGGTGCAGTGTGTCCCCCAGCCCTCTCCACCCCTTGGGGGTCCCCATCTGCCCCCCCATTTTCAAGGCATTAAAATAACCTACAAGTCGAGCTCCTAGAACATTATTTAAATGTCAATTATTAATTTTGTGTTTCAACCCCTGCATTCTGCTTTTTGACCAGGAATGCATCAAATACTAGAGATTTTTTTTAAAAAAGCAGAAAATGATGATTTTAATTTTCCTTACTGAACACCTGGAGTTCCACAGTCAGGTTTTGGGCTCTACTGATGCCTTTGAGGGTGCTGGCAATGGCAAGGCTGGTCCTTGTCCCCCTTTTTTCCCCATCCCAGCTGCAGTTTGGCTTTGGGAAGAGGTTGGTGTCCTCCTGGCCACCCACGGTCCTCTTGGACCCGGGAGGATTTGGCTTTCTGTCATACCTGGGAGATCCATGTCAGATAACACTGGCAGGCTTTCAAAAGCTTCTCTCCAGCTTCCCTGCCAAGACCTATAGGATGTGTTCCAGAGCATCTCCCAGGAATGTTTGTTATTATGACAGGCAAAAAAAAAAAAAGGGGAGGTAAAAAAAAAGGCAGTTAAAGAGGACATTGCTGCTAGAAATCCTTTAATAACCAACATTACTATAAATGATATGTGCATTGTGACAGGCACAATCGAGGGCTCTGTTTTTGCTGCCCACGTTGGGGCAGGAACAATGTGCTGTTGTTGCAGGAGCTGGGATGGATGGCATTCCTGCTGGAATCGGGGCTGCTCCTGCATACCTGTGCCCGTGGAGATGCTCAGCTGCTCCAGATCCCATGAAAGCCCCATTGTTCTTCCTGCCATATTGCACACTCCATGATTACAGAGCGTTGGATGAGCCGTGAGACGTTGCTTGTTGGAATAATAACCTATTCTTAGCTCCAGCAGTGCTGTATTTAAGATTTATATATATTTAAATGTTGGTAATTGCGCATTTGGGACGGATTGTAATTTGGGCGACAGTGCTGGGAAGGAGAGCATCAGCTGCCTTTAGGGAGGTGAATCCCGGGGTCATGCAGGGCAGGGTGATCCGTGTGGGTTTTAAAAAAGGGTTGGAACCTCTCTGGAGCAGCCTCAGGATGGGCAGGGATCCCGCCAGGGTTGGAGATCCATCCCTGCAAGTGTCCAAGGCCAGGCTGGACAGGGCTTAGGGACAGTGGAAGGTGTCCCTGCCCGCGGCAAGGGGTGGAACCAAATGGGCTTTAAGGTCCCTTCCAACCCAAACCATTCCATGATTCCATGAGATCCAGGAAATCTCAGTTTCTACTTCCACGTCTGAGGCTGAATTTATTTTTTTGTAGCCCTTTCGTGCCTTTTCAGTGTGAAAAGAAGGCATTTCCCTCCCACAGTGGGGTGCTGGGTGACTTCAGTCCAGGCCATGGTACAGGTGTGAAACTCGGCTGCTCTGCAGGAGGCCGAGAGCTGAGCAGTGTCAGAGGCAGCAAGTCCCTCACTGATTTTATAGGAGTTTTTATATTTTTAACCAGGCAAGCTGCACATTTCCTAAACCCCACCCCAAAACAGCAGGGGAAAAGGAGCTTTGCCTCTGGTCCTACGGGTCAGAAGTGACCCCAAAATCGAAAGACCTATTTACATTCTGTGTTTATATTGGTGCAAATGTTGGTGGCACACACCTATGGGTTTTAAATGGAGTATTTGATGTTACACTGATTAAGTTTGCTGTAAAAAAAAAATGGTAGTCTTCACCCAGGAGATTTAAATTATGTTCTTGGGTGGATTCGGGCAGGTTTGGGGAAATGTGGACAGAAATTTGGACAGAAGCCTTCAGGTATGGAAAAAGCCACCCAGAAGATTCCAAGAGAAGAACTACGAACGTTCAGGTTGCCCAGGATCCGTTGGTAGAAATAATTTCATTGGTTTGGTTTTGGGTGTTTTTCCCTTAACTAACCAACTGCTGGGGGATTAATTGCCCAGGTTAATTTTTGCTCATTAGCAAAGTCTTCAGGCTGGCCCCAAGCTTTTCCTCCAGCAGGTTCCCACCGATCCATCCCAGGGCTGGGGGAAACTTCCCCGGGGATGGAGCGAGGATGAGCAAATCCGTCCTGCTCCGAACCCCCGGACCGGCTTCCCCGGGTGGGAATGGCTATTTTATAGCAATTCATTCACTTATTCTGTATTCGGGGAAGGCTTATTTGGGATGGCTCCCATCCAGGGGGGTCCCCGGGGTTCCGCTGCCCACGGGCAGTGTGTCGCTGAGGCCCGGGCCGCTCCCCGGTCCCCATTTCCCCGTTCCCCGCGGCGGCGGCGGGCGCGGGGACCGCGGGGCCGCCGTTCATTCACGGCCGCGCCGGGGTGGGAGCGGGGCGGGGCCCGCGCCG
>VZSE01002451.1:1529078-1667756 GCA_013398275.1 Promerops cafer | reverse complement strand
GGCTCGGCCAGCGCGCCGCGTCCCCCGCGGCGGGCGGGGGGCGTGAGGGGCGAGCCGCTCCTGAGGGGGCGGCCCGGGCCGGGCGCTTCCCGCCGCTCCAGGAGAGACCTTGGAGTGTCACGGAGTGCCCGTGGGGAGGCGGCAGCGCCGGTGTGGGGCATCGTCGGGAAGGGGCTGAGAACGGGGCTGTGAGAGCGCTGGTGTGAGGAGAACGCGGAACCGCCGTCATGGGATCCCCCCGAGCCCGGAACAGCGCTGCGAGGCTGCTGGGAGAATCCTTAAAATACCCCTGGAGAAGGTGCTGGGTTGTGTAACTGTGGTAGCGAGCTCGCGGAGGCAGGGAGGCTCAGAACGCCGGGAGGGAGGCGCAGAAAACGGGTTCGCAGAATCATAGAATGTTAAGGATTGGAAGGGACCTTAAAGATCTTCTAATCCCAACCCTCCTGCCATGAACAGGATATCTCCCGCTAGAGCAGGTTGGTCAAGGCTTTATTCAATCTGGCTTGGAACGCTGCCAGGGCTGGGGCATCCACAGTCTCCCTGGGTAACCTGTGCCAGGGCATCACTATCCTCAATAATTTCTTCCTAATATCTAACCTAATTTTTCCCTCTTTCAGTTCGTACTCATTAGTCCTTGTCCTATCACTACAGTTCCTGCAAAGAGTCCCTCTCCAGCTTCCCTGTAGCCCTTTCAGGTAGTGGAAGTTTACTCTCAGGTCTCCACACACCCTTCTCTTGTCCAGGCTGAACAGCCCCAGCTCTCCCAGCCTGTCTTTGTAGGGGAGGTGCTCCAGTGCTCTTATCAACATCGTGACTTCCTCTGGACTTGCTCCAACACTTCCATGGCCTTCTTATGTTGGGGACCCCAGAACTGGATGCAGCACCTCGCTCCAGGTGAGGTCTCATCAGAGCAAAGCCCTACTGGCTGTGTTGCTTTTGATGCAGCCCAGCATTCTTCTGGCTTTCTGGGCTTCAGCAAATTCTCAGATAAGGGACACTCAAGTGAGTAGGCAGTGACTGTAATGCCTCATATCGAGCACTTGCAGGTGCTGGGAGAGAATGAGAGGTTTGTACCAGAGACACACTGCCCTCGAGCAGCCCCTGCCACTGCTGCAGCCTGGCTGCTGGCAAAGGGGGCTCTTGATCCCACCCTCTCCTGGGTATGCTCAAAAAGAAGCAGGAGTTATATTGATCTCTGGACATGGAGACTCATCCTGATCCTTTATCCTATAAAGAGATGTTCCAAGTGCTGCACAAAGCAGTTCAGAGCAGTAGGTGAGTTTAATTTAGTAGCACTGCAGGGAATATAGGGCTAATTAGTCTTTAGACAAGAGTGAATGTTCTTGAAGGAAGGATTTTTGAAAACAAGTAATTACACAAATTACTAAGATCTTATGCTGCATGAAAATAAAAGGAAGTTGATCAGTGATGATAATCAGTGACAGATCTCTAATTAGTAATTATTTACAGAAAAGATTAAATATAAACTGGATGAAGTCTGTATGAGCACGAGATTAAATATTGGGAAGAAACTCTCCCCTGTAAGGGTGGTGAGCCCTGGCCTGGTTGGACAGGGCTTGGAGCAACCTGGTCTGGTGGGAGATGTCCCTGTCATGGCAGGGGGTTGGAATGACATGATCTTCCAACCAAACCATTCCTAGATTTTATTCTATGGTTCTAACAACCCTGTATGACAGGATTTTATTAAACCTTGTGCAAGTAGGAGCTCTCCTCAGCAGGAAAAGCAGTTTGCCTTTGCAAGAAAATGCTTTTACTTTGTTGGGGGTAAGATGTAGAAATGTTAAGTGGAGTTAATATAACTCAATATTTCAATATAACTCAATAATTCAATATTAAAAATACAATGGTTCTGAACACCATTATCTCTTTCAGAGATCATGAAAACACAGCATCAAGCCTGCTGCAGGACCACTATCTTGATTCATCTTGGAGAACTGGCAACAGTCTTGTAAGCAATTTTTAATCAATACTGCTTGTAGCAAGGTTATCAGAGCTTCTGTGTTCTCTCTTTACTCCATGTACATGCTCTTTTAGGTTTTTAACCAGTGCTTCTTCCTTTTAGAAACTATTTCTTGTCAGTACTCAAGTACAGTGTGACAGAATTCAGGTATTAAAATGTATATTTGTTGTTTGCAGCCCTGGACATTGGACAGCAGCATTAGTGAAGAAAACAGGGCTGTCATTGAGAAGATGTTGCTGGAAGAAGAGTATCCTTTTGCTGATTTGGTTTTATGTTTTCCTTTAGAATGCTAAAAAACCTCCTATTTCCATAAGAACTGGACAAATCTTTCCCTGTTAAGGTGACTGAAGCCCAGTAAACTTCTAGGTAGATTGCAGAAATCCTGCTGTAGAAACTGCAGGATTTGTTTCTATGGCTGGGTAATTCTGAAGCAGTGTAATTTATCTGATTATTAAAATTCTCTCATGTACAAATATCTCTGGTGCTTTGCAAACTTACTTAATGACTGTTTCAGATATTATTTATCTAATAAATCACTTTCTGAAAAAATATGGCTCAACCAAAAGGAAGTGGAGAAAAGATCTATGAAAAGGTAAGGTCTGTCTGGGAAAAATTCTTAGTTAGCTGAGTAGAAATGAAAAGTCCTTCTAAAATAAGATTATTTGCTGGATATTTACCAGCAGCACAATTACTAATTTTTATTTTCACTCTTGCATTTGCAGCCCACATAAGAAAACTGGAAAAGTCATGTATGTACATTTTAACGATTGAATTGCATTTTTAAGAGTGGTGTCTGATTTTGTTAAGTTACCAGATACTATTTTAAAAAACTAAAGTTTCTTTTGTTTTACTGTATAAAATTATTTAAGAGACCTTTCAACAGGAAGAAATATTGTTGTGTGTAGCAAGAGGCTAGAGTATACCAGGTTTTGGGAAGTTTTTTGGTAGTACAGTGGTCCTTATGATAAAAATTTGTTAATTCTAGTTGCCTTTTTACCTGAACTTTTCTGTTGCCTGCTTTGATGTATTTCTGTGCCATTGGTCACTGATGAATATTGAGTTGCCTTGAATCTTCCATCATGATGGAGAAGCTGATGTGATTCTCAGTATTTTATTTATGAGTCACATTCATGTTTAGAGCAATACTTTGAGTTTTGCCAAAGATGGGGAGTAGTCCTCCTGTCAGAAGGTGCCTTGAGTGACTGGGATTGGAGAATATCTGGATTTGGGAAAGCACTGATTTCTGCTTCCTGCATTCCCAGGGTGCGTTCACCTACAAAATCACCTGGCTGTTCCTTGAAGTGGACATCAGAGGAAAAAGAGCTGTTTGAACAAGGGCTGGTGAGTTTGTTTATATATACATATAAAAATTATTTTAAATGGAATTAATGAGTTTATCTTGAACAGTAAAGTAGTTGATATGAATAAGCATGTTGTATAATCACAGTGCTGCATTAACTATGAGAAGTATAGTATATTGTGCTCTGAAGGCAAATCAGGTGATAAAGTAAAATCCTTTACTGTTGTGAGATCTGCAGAGATTATATGGTTGTGCCAATTGTAAAAGGGTTTGCTTTGCTAAGCACAAGGATTCCTTGTGATAACAGGCAGCAGAGTGCCTGAAATGAGTGAAGAAGATCCTTTGGTTAAGAATAACAATAATTCTTACTACTGGATGCAGTTTCCTTCTTGGTAGAACATAACTAGTGAAGTTTTTTACCACGGGTTTGCTGTACTATTTGTGCATTTTAGTGAATGGTGAGGTTTTGAACTCATTTGACACATGCAGTGCCATGTCTGGGGTGTCAGAGTTTGGGTCACTTCCATGTGCTTTGTTGTTTCAGGTGAAATTTGGCCGCAGGTGGACAAAAATTGCCAAATTGATCGGCACTCGAACGGTTCTGCAGGTCAAGAGCTTTGCTCGGCAGTACTTCAGGAACAAGGTACAGGGAGCATCCCTGGAGCTGGCAAAAAGGTGTTTGCCAGTGGGTAGCTTGGTTTTAATCTGTCTTTTCAGGGCACTGCTGTCAAAGCAGGTACTTTAATCATTCCTATATTCAGAGAAGTGGAATATCCTTATTTGCAGATTTAAATGTGAAGTCAGACCTGATTTCAAATTCCTAGAGTGACCACTGTTTTTATTGCTGGTGTAACTAAACAATAAATGCAGTATATTTGTGGTCCCTTATACTGTTGGTTGTTAGTCTGAAAATACTGGTTTTCTACTACACAGCTCTTTCTGCTGTGTGTTGTAGTTTTAGCTTCAGCCTTGTTTGAGATTTCATGGGCTTTAAGAAGAAATAACTACTTTCTAGGGTTTTTTGACTGGAAATACATGTATATTTACACTTGGCTTAAAGTATACCTATAATGCTGTTTAAAAGTCAGTTGCAATGGATTAAACTAAATTAAAATGATGAGTTGAAGAAGAAACACTTCAGAATATCTCCTGTTCAAATAAAAGAGTCCTGATTATTTGGGAGGCAGATGGTTCTGGTTTGTTTTTCCCTCCTAAAAATGATTTCTATTTTCCTAAGGCAAAAAATGGTGATTCAGAAAAAGAAGAGCAAAGTCAGTGTGGGAACAGCCTTCCCACAGAAGATGGGACAAGGGTGGAAGCTGGAAACTTGAGAGGCCGTGCAGACCCCACCCTCAATGTGGTGAAAATCGAAAAGCTGTCAGATGATGAGGAAGTGGACATAACTGATGACATGGATGAACTACTCACTCCTGCCTTCCAGCAAGAAACAGGGAAATCTGAATTATCTGTTATCCCAAAAAGTCCAGTTGAAGAAACAAAAGCAGTGGAACAAAGTTTTTCATCTGCTGGCCACAGTTCTGCAACTGCTTTGCCTAAAGAAGATCCTCAGTGCAGCAGGCCAGAGACAGTGGATGCATTGGTATTTCCTGCTGTGGCAGCAACGTGTTCCCAGCACCTGAATGGGGATAAATCTGTGAATTTGGATTACCAGCAGTACAATAATTTTGTTGAGAAAGCTGAACAAGGTGTACCAGTCACATGTCGTGGGACTGCACAAGGAACCGAACAGGAGCTCAGTGAGGAGCAAAGAGACCTGGCTGATAATGGATTGCTTTTTCCTTCTCCCTACCCAGTGGATGAAGATCATCAAGAGGAAGCAGAGGAGCTGAAGCCACCTGATCAAGAAGTGGAGGTTGACAGAAGCATCATTCTGGAAGAAGAAAAGCAGGCTATTCCTGAATTCTTTGAAGGGCGCCAGGCCAAAACACCAGAGCGTTATTTGAAAATCAGGAATTACATTTTGGATCAGTGGTGAGATGCATTAATTTCTTTTACTGAAATAAATGATTAAGATGTCCTGGTCTGATGTAGTTAAAACACTACTTGGCACTAATAGCTTACTTCTGAACAGAGTGAAATTAATTGTATGGTAGCTTGCCAGTGAAGAACATTCATTATTAATGCTTCTTTTGCATCTTCCTGATTTTTTCTCTGGCATTCTGGAAGCTGAGCAATGAAAATACTTTGAAGCATTAAGAAAATGAATGTCCTGTACCAGAACAGGCTGCATTTATTTTGGCTCTGCTATTTTCTTGCCATTTTTGCCATCCTATACATAAGAATGGTTTTAATAAATGGTTCCTTAAAATAACTAATGGCATTAATTCTGTAGCCCTGCCTTTACAAAAGGCAGCAAGAAGTAATAGTGTGTGCTAGAACAAATAATGTTGACCAAAGGAATGCCTCAAATTAAGAATCGATTTGGAGTGGTGCTTGTACACTTAAATATTTTATATTCCATCTGCAAAGGATTGGTGTAAGGAAACATAGTGACTTGTTGTAGGAGGTTCAAGATAATTTGGTTGCCAGTTTTGGTTTGTACTTGCTTTCAAGTAGAAAGAATTATTGAGTTTAACTCTGTTATCACTCAGTTGTCTTGTGCTCTGACAGCTTCTACTTGCAAAGAGAGACTAAAATTCCATTCGACACCAGAGAAGTGTTGAACTGAGAAAATTCAGTATCAGTTCAAAGGAAGGAATAAATGCATAGAGGATGAAAACAGAGCCTCAGTTAAAACCACCCAATTCCTTTGTTCCCCCATGGTTTGTTCTGCTCTTTGACCAGGTGCTGTGCTTTGTTTTAGGGAGAGATGTAAACCCAAATACCTGAACAAGACCTCGGTGCGTCCAGGCCTGAAGAACTGCGGGGACGTCAACTGCATCGGGCGGATCCACACGTACCTGGAGCTGATAGGAGCAATCAACTTTGGCTGTGGTAAGGAGATTTCTGTTAGGGTCAATAAAGAGCCTCTTTTGGTGCAGTGCTGAAGGTCTGCCCAGCGTTAGGGCGTGCTGCTCCACAGAGGATGCACATTCATCCTTGCTAGGAAGCACCTTCCGACAGATTGTCCCTCAAAACTTTGGAAAATCTAGAAGAGCTTGTAACCTGTTAGCAGGATTAGGAATTCTGGGCTTACACAAAACCTTCTGTTTTTTCTTTTTAGTTCCCTTTCCTCGTGTTTAACTACACACCAGTTGGTGGGATGTTTTTGTTTCATGCTTTTCTGTGTATCTTCATAGCAGCTGTGTCTGAAATTCTGCCCTCCTTCTTATTAGGCAGAATTCAAGTAATTCTTTCTTTTCCCACACGAAATTATGACTGTTTCCTAAATAAACACTAATACCTTCATCTTCAGGGCTAGTTTTTAAACAATTGAAGTGTTAAAATTAGGTGACCTGTTAAAAGTGAATATGCACCTGTAACTTGATGTTGGTTTAGAGGCTCTGGAGGAATTTTGGTCCGAAGCTCAAAGACAGTCATCTAGGAGAGGAGCAATGTCCTGCAATTACATTTTGTCTGAAGTGAAGTTATCAAAAATTAATTAACAAGAAGGACTTTTTGTTGTTTTAAAAGTGTAGTGGGAGAGGGCTGCATCATCAGAATTATGACTGTGAAGGGATATCTTTACTGTGAGGGTTTTGGTTGCTTTCTCGCTGTGCCGTTTGCTGTTGTCACTTACCCGTGTCATTCCCGTGTGTGTGGCAGTGCTGAGTGGCCCTGAGCTCTGCTGACACGGGAACTGTCCCCTGTGTGTCCTGCA
This sequence comes from Promerops cafer, assembly GCA_013398275.1. NCBI lineage: Eukaryota > Metazoa > Chordata > Aves > Passeriformes > Nectariniidae > Promerops > Promerops cafer. The sequence continues at coordinate 1,660,694 of VZSE01002451.1, read as the reverse complement.
GAACAGGCCGTGTACAACCGCCCCCAGCCCGCCGACAGGAGCCGCTGCCGGGAGGGCAAGGACACGGTGGAAGCCTATCAGCTGGCCCAGCGCCTGCAGTCCATGGTACAGCCTGGGGGCAGCAGAAACAAGGGCAAAATCCTCCCAGCTTGCACCTGGAGCCAGGGCACCTCAGGGGATTTCTCCTCTCGCTCAGGTTGCAGTTTCCTTAGGGTGCCCTGTGATTTGGGTGTCAGTTTTGGTCCAGGTGTCTCACACCCACTCACATGTTTGGGTGCTGCACTCCAGCTGTCTCGCAGGCCTTCCCCTGCAGGCTGAACCCCCTCCTCCCACTGTTTATTAGCCTCAAAATAGTGAAGTGCATTGCAGTGTGTGATTAAGTTGCTTGCATTTCAACTGTTAAATAAAGTAGGTATATGTTATGGCTTACTGAGAGCCCCGTGCAAACAATTAAATGCAGAAGTAACTCATTTATAACTGCATGAATTACCAAGGCTTGCCAGAGTTAATTTTTATATTCACACTTAATGTAGCATTTTTAAGTACTTCACAGCGAAGTAAATCAGTTGATGAGAGGAAAACTAAATCAATCCCACTTTAAAAATAATAGATTGAAATGTAAAGAACTGTAGCACACACTAAAAGTAAACACTCTGAGTTTATAGCTTTGTGTGTTGTCTGAGCATTAATTCAGAGCTGGATATCAGTGCCCTGTTGCTGTCAGGGGTGCAGATATTCCATGGAACACTAACAGGCTTTACAGCCTGAAACCCCAAAAACTTTACTGATAATTCATGATAGATTGGGAACTACTTAATTCTACAGAAATCCAGGGTGTCCTTTATTTTCTGGGAACATGCTGGGGTGTCAGTAGCATTCCTGGGGCAGTGACCTTTTGGGCAGTGTCCTTATGGCTGCCGAGGTGCAGGAAGTGCAGTTTGTTCAGGGTAAGAGCTTTGCCTCATGGTGGTTTCTTGCCTCAGCGCACGAGGAGACGGCGAGTGCGGGACCCGTGGGGAAACTGGTGTGATGCAAAGGATTTGGAAGGACAGACATTTGAGGTAACCCTCCTGTGTTTTAAACTTACCTTCAATCATCAGTTCTGGCTAATTGCTGGCAGGTGCTGTTGCATCAAACAGACAAGGGAACAGTTGTGTCACAGGGATTTAACCTCTCTTGTGAAGCATAATTTGAAAGTACTGCAGCAGCTGGCACATCTTCATGCTGATAAATACAGCTGCACTTGGGGTTTGCACAGGGGTTTTATGCCCTTAAAACTCTTTGCCTTGTCTTGTAGGAGATTTCATGACCTGTTGCTTTCAGTTAACTGCCTTTAGGGTAACGGTAGGGGATGGGAGAATAACATTTAAATGTTATTTTTTCAGTCCCGTATGGTTTCTTTGTGCTCATTATGCAGGTGATAATGAGTTCCTAATATTAATTCTGCTACTAGCAATATCCCCAGTCATACTGTGGTTTATTAAGTGCTTAAAAATTCATACGAGGTTAAGTACTTTATGGGGGAATTGGAAAGAAAATACATGTCTGTTCCTACAATTACAAATTACATGAAAAGTGAAGAACTGTAAACATCCAATTTTCCTGTATAGAAAACCTTCTTAAATTTCAACCTTTCAGTAATTACCTGTAACAATTACTTCCATAATGGTATCATGCATGCCATTTTTGAGTAACTGTGGGTTAATAATTCTAACACTTCCTGGAATATACATATTTGGATGGAAATAAAGGTTGAAAACGTTCATCCCTAAGGAGGGGGCATGATAAATTCTGGCCGTGGTTTGTAGTGGCAGGCTGTCACACCTGCATTTACACCTGGTTTGTGATGTGGGCTGTGATTTTACTGAATTTGAATGATTTGGAGAGTGAGAGAATTCTCTTACCAGGCACCTTGCAGACCTGATCTCAGGTTGTCATTCCTTCCACACTGCTTGGTTCTGCCATGTCTGTTGCCTCTATCTTGAGTAGTCTTGTAATACACAAATTTTATTAAGAGGGCAGGGATAGCAAGAATTTATTCTGGGCTGGTTTTTCAATCAGGGCTGAAAAAGCACTTCAGACACTGAAACATTCAATTTTAAAAAAAATCTTTTCAGCATCTCTCAGCTGAAGAATTAGCAAGAAGGAGAGAGGAAGAAAAACTGAAACCTGCAAAATCTTCTAAAGGTTCGAGACAAATCAAAAGGTATTTGATAGTTTCATGTTCAAACATTGATCTGCTAGAAATGGAACAAATGTAGTATCAGGCTGGAACCCTGCACAGCATTAATATATATCCTGGTCTGAAATAGCAGGGATGCTTTTCAGATGTTCTGTGTTGGAATTCAGGAATGTGGGAAGTGACATTTCTGTATTTGGTGGAAGTTATCCTAATGTGGGATCAGAAAATCCAGTGAAGAAAACAAGGTTATTCGTCCTCTGCCAAGGAGACAGTGGGAAACTTGAAAAGGTTCCTGACTGTCCTACATCTTTAGAGAAATTTTCTTTCATTTTATAGTTCCTTTGATCCCTTTCAGCTGATACCATGCTGTTTGTTCACAGAAGAAAAGCAGGTATGTACCTCTGAGTGAATTACTGAGAAGGCTCCATTGCTTGGGTTACTTTTCTGACTATTGTGTTTATCATTTCAGGAACCCTTTCAGGTGAAAGTGTCCTCCGAAGCACTTTTAATAATGGATTTGGTGAGCATTAAGTTTTGTCTTTCAAAAAGCTGTGATGTGTATGCTGTGGGTTTGGTTCTTTTTTTTAATGAGCAACATAACAAGACCAAGAAAATAAAGCAGAGAAGCTGTGGCTACCCCATCCCTGGAAGTGTTCAAGGCCAGGTTGGGTGGAGCTCTGAACAACCTGTTCTAATGGAAGGTGTCCCTGCCCATGACAGGGGGGATAATGAGATAATCATTAAGGTTCCTTCCAACCCAAACCATTCTGTGATTTTTTTCCAGTCAGGCCTAGAAGTGAGAATCTAGTATTAAATAAAGCCCCTAAAATGAATGGGTTTTGTATTGTGCTTAATGTAAACTATTGACCTTCTAGAAAAACTAATAAGAGCTTTGCTAGTTTACTGAGAGCTTTACTACTATTTGCTTAAAGCTACTTTCTGAAACAGAGGCAATCACTGAAATACAAATACCACTGCCCTTCTGAAATCTATGGCTTCATTTTCCCCCAGTCTGGGAATTGATTTTTTGTTTGCAAGGCAATGTGTGGGTTTGTTCAGCACTGCCCTGGCTGCAGTTTTTGAAGCCAGCATTGCCTCGTGTATGGAAGTGTTGCACCCTTGCACTACATCTGTGGTGTGTATATAATAAGCAAATTTAATCTTTTCTGTTTGCTTTAAATGGAAGTACTGGGTATTTGAGTCTTGAGTTGTCTTGAGCTTTCCTTCTACATATCCTTGAGAAGTCACTGACTTGTGAGAAATTCTACAGCTTGGACTTTCCTACTTGTTTGATCTCATTCCAGCACTCTCACGTGTCTCTGGCAGAAGTGATTGGGCTGCTCGGTGGAAAGTACTCTGAAGCTGATAAAATTGTGGAAGTAAGTGTTTGTCTTTTCTCTGTAGTAGTAAAACTGAAATGATCAGCTATAATTTGAATAGACGCAACTTATTTCTAAAAGGCAACTAATTAAATATATTCAAGTTGAAGTTCATTACTGTAGCCTTGAAATATGAGAGTTAAGCTTACGTTCAAGTGTCAACTGCATCATGAGGTAACTCTTAAAACTGAGTGAGTTTTCTGGAACTGCTGGAGGTTCCTTGCACTGCTGCAGCGGGAGGTTCTTTCCCCAGGTGTGTGCAGCAGAGCCGTGCAGCAGCCTGAGCACGGGCCTGCAGTGCGAGATGGACCCGGTGTCCCAGACGCAGGCCTCGGAGTCGCTGGCGGCCAGGGGCTTCCGCGTCATCGGCTGGTACCACTCGCACCCCGCCTTCGAGCCCAGCCCCTCCATCCGCGACATCGACACGCAGGCCAAGTACCAGGTACCGCAAAACCGCGCCGGGCGGCCCCAGCCCGAAAGCCTCCGCGCTGTCTACAGGCCAGTGGGCTGCAGCACCAAGGCATCTTGCATCAGCTCGGCGTAACTGATGTAAAAGCTGCTCTTTAGGTTTCAGCGTTGCTGTTCTGAGTAAGACTGGATTTTTGTATGTGGTGTTTTTGGTGTTTTTTAGAGCTATTTCTCCAGGGGTGGTGCCATGTTCATCGGGATGATCATAAGCCCTTACAACAGGAATAATCCTCTTCCCTATTCCCAGATCACCTGTCTGGTCATTAGTGATGAGATCAGTCCTGACGGTTCCTATCGTAAGTGCCCCTGTTTCATCCAGTGTCTTAATTCTCCTTTTCCTTTTGGGTGTTAAGGGGAAGATGTCTGGTTTTGAACCTGAGAAGTCGGTATTTATGTATTTTTGTTGGTAATATGATGGCATAATATAAATGGTGTCATTTATAATGGTAACATGTGCTGGACAAACCCAGGAATTTCACTGAGAGAATAAACCTGTGGGTTGTCTGTGTTGTCAGGACAGGAATACACAAGTATAAATATGTACAAGATTGATCTTCTGTGTTAGTAGTTCCCACAATTCCTGAAAGAAGTGAAAGGACTGGGACACAGGTCCCTGTTATTTACATACAGAATCCACGTGAACAGCTCAGAAACTGTTTCCCATGTCTTTCTTGGCCTTTGCTGCGTTACAACATTCTGAACAGATTCTCTGCTCGAGGAGACAGAAGTAAATAGCAAAGAACTGGCTGCTGTAGTGGCCAAAAATCCTTAATTTTTGAGTGACATGGCATTCAGAAGGTCAGAAGATCAAATAAATGTACCAGCTGTCCAGGGGAACACAAGGCACGAGAGCTGAAATGGTGCTGGGATGAACCCCCACCTAAGGGAACAAATTCCTGATTAAAAATACCATCAGCATTTCATGAAAACAGGATCTTTTCCTTTCTTGAACAGTTGAGGACATAGCACATAAAATTTGCTGTATTGCAAGTGATGATCAGATCTTCTGCTCTTTTCCTGACATGGATTGGAGGAAAATTCCCCTGATAACAGTAGATGGTTCTGGTAGCTGCCCGTTCTCTCTCCTCCTCCCTCTATTTATAAAGTCCTGATTTTTGCATCCACACTCCAAGGTTTCCAGTTCTCTTGGCACAGCAGTAACCCAGGCCTTGTGAGCCCACAGTTCCCTCTGTTTTTTCCTGTGGAAGCAGACAAGGGAGCCCATCTGCCTGGAGCCTCACTGCACAGGCCTGGGGCAGGGGGAGCAGTGGCCACACCTGTGCCCCAGTTCCTGTTTACCACACTGAGACTCCTGCACTTTTGTCCTTTTCCCACACATCCCACCCTTGTGGGGGGCAGTTAAAATATTGACAAACTCTATTGCCCTGAGAGGTGGACATTTATGTAGTCATGTGTATTTTCTGTCAGAGGATTTCAGATTTCTGTTTAGCTCCTGGAATCAAGGTTTTACAAAATGCCATCTCCTCTGGCCCTTTGGAAATTATTTACTGAAACGTACAGTCTCTTTCTTTCTCCCTGATTTTTGGTAAACGAACTTTCTGCAAATAACTTCCTGATGGTTATTTTAAAATATTTTCTAGAGTTCTTTTCCCCCACATGCAGTAAACTAGAAGAATTTCTTCATTTCTGAGGAAAATTCCTTTGAAATTGAAAACAATAGTCAGCACTTCACCATCAGCCCATTCATACTGAAAAACCAAACCTTTTTTATTAATTTAATGACCATATAACTCTTAGACTACAAAAGTGCAGCTAAGTTGGAAACACTCAATTCATTTTTTCATTTCTGGGTTTGTTGTAGATTTCTGTCCTTTCTTACGGAATGGGAATTGGCAAGGGCAGGGAGCAGAACAGATTTGTTCCTACTCCCACCAGAATTAAATTTGGAATCCAAAACACATCATCCCTTAACCTCCTTAATGTTGTCAAGTAACAGAGCTACAGGCTTCTGCAGTCAGTAATAAATGAGGAACAGTTATGGGGAAGGAAGGGATTGCACCTAAACTAAACAGGAAAAAAACACTGGAGCACTGAATAATGATCTTCAATTGATTGCAGGCCTGCCCTACAAATTTGAAATGGAACAGATGTTGGAGGAGCCTCAGTGGGAATTAATATTTGAAAAAACAAGGTGGATAATTGAGAAATACAGATTTTGCCACAGGTTTGTGTCCACTTCTGTTACAAACAGCCAGGTTGGAATTTTTATACATTTATTGTTATATTTCAGTCAAGACCCATGGCTGCTTTCTCCAGCACTCCTGTTTGTTTTTCTTCCAACAGCAGTGTCCCCATGGATAAAATTTTTCATAGAGATTCTGACCTGACTTGTTTGCAGAAAGTAAGTTTTCTTCTCTTAACTTTTTTATGTTAGATGTTTTTTTAAATGCAAATCTGTTTCGTGTCAGAAGTCACCTGGAATTACACTTTTACAAATCAGAGATGTAAATTAATGATAATAAATAATTTCTGTGGCACAGCTTATTTACTTACAACACAGTGAATATAAAGATCCTCCTCTGAGAGAAGTGGGGCTGTGGTTATGTGCAGACACCAGGTTTGGCCCTCAGTTTGGAGAGGAATTAATGGCAATTAATTACTCAGGTCTCTCCTCAGCATTTTGTGTGCTTTCAGTGTCAAGACCTGCACATCTCAAGAGCAGATTTGGCCTTCCTGGTCCTTTGTTCCATCAGTAAAATAATGCTGTGCCATGTTTATCATGGATAAGTAGCAATTTTAATTTTCCAGTCAGTGTAGGCACTGCTCTGGAGCTCTGACTAATGGCAGCTGTACTGCACAAACAAGACAGAAACTCTGCCCAAAGCAAAAGACATAAACAGAAAACTTGCACACAGGAATTGCACACATTGAATTTTTTTGTTTCCTCTCTATACATCTTTGCTTATGAAGTGTAAATCTGAACTTGAGTTGGTAGAATGCTCTGAAATTTAGTTGTTGGGTAATTGGTTTTAAAGACTTGTGTTTAGATCACCCTGTTCCTTTTAAATTTAGAATATACCAACAGCTTTTGTAGTGTTCATCCTAAATAAATAAATAAAAATCTCTTTGCAATACTTGCCACATAAAACAGGGGGGAATGTCAATTTTAAACAGATTTCCTTTTCTTTTGCCTAGCTTTTGGAGTGCATGAGGAAGACTTTGGGCAAGGTAACAAACTGCCTCATTGCTGAAGAGTTCTTGACTCAGATAGAAAACTTATTCCTTTCCACATACAAGAGTGAAAAAAATGCTGAAAGAAGTGAGAATGAACGTTCACATGAATTGCCAGTGTGATGGCTTTGGAATTTTGATTTCATTTTTTAATTTCTTCCCCTCCTCTCCATTATGTCAACTCTTTCAGAATTGTTATCCCTTTTAATAAGGACTGTTAAGAATCCAGTGTCATCTCATTGTTGTGGTTTAAAAACACTTTGAAACCTCCTAATGTGTGTGCCTGAGGAATGCTTAATGCTAATGAGTGCCATGGAGTTAGTGATTGACCAGCCTGGTGTTTGGGAAGGAGGACAAGAATGCTGTGCATCAGTCTTCAAGGAGAGTTTGTCCTCTCTCAAGTCTTTCAGTTTGGGAATTTTCTCTAATGTATTTTATCTACAAGTGCACCTCTAACTCAGAATGAATTTGTTCCTTTGCTTTAGAGAGTGTAAGTTTGAATGAGTTCACAAAAGGGAAACTTAACTGAAATGAGAGTTTTGTAGCTCAAACTTTCCTGGTGTCCAAAAAGAAGTTTCATCCAGCTGCAGCAAAATACATCACCCAATTTCTTTTTTTACTATTATTTTTCTTATTACTTTTCCCCATTGATTCTGATGGTCAAGGAGCTTTTTGGCACATTCTTTGCCATCCTGCTTCTGTATTGGGGAGAAAAAGCTGATGAGTTTCATGACTTCTCAGTAGTGGCTGTGCTTGTTTCCAGTGGAAATGATAACTCCTGTCTTACCACAGGTTACCTCTTTCTGACCTTCCATCCTACAGGGAGGTTTTATGTTGTTCTCCAGATCGTTGTGGTTTGTAATTGCCACTGTTTCCTGTGGAAACAAGAGCCTCTGATTGATGGCAAACTGAGTGCAACAAGCAGAAAAGGATTTGTGTTTCTGAAGAAAACAAATCCCCACTTTTATATTGAGTCTTCTCTATAATGTACAGTTCAATAGAAAAACACTTGTTTATATCAGTTCCTCAGTTATGATTTCATACAGGTATATATTTAGATAAATCAGTCACAGATTGATCTTGATTGAGAAGTTTCCTGATTGCAACTTGGAAATGTTTCATGAGCTGTATCACTGTGAATCTTTAGAAAAAATATGCTTTAAATGTTGCTTTCTAAATACTAAGGAAACCTGACTTGTCTACAGGTATTACTATTTACACATGATTATCTTGGGCAGAGTTTCTCAGAGAGGTCTGAAATATATTTGGAAGTCTCAAGCAAGGCTTGGAGTTTATATCTAGAGGGGAGATAATAGACCCAAATTTTATTTTAAGAAACTGTGTGTATGTGTATATATGTAGTTCTACATAACATAAATGAAATTTAAAGATTTTATATGTTTCAACTTTTTGTTTGTATAAAGAGTTTGAAAAGCTTTAAAATCATAGAGTTGCATCCCAAGGAGGGAACTCCTTCACGGGAAGTTAATGTTACATTTTTATCAGGCCTCTTGAGTCTCTTTCTGTCACTAAGGGGAAGGAGCAGAACCTGATCTAATGAAAATGTGAGCCCTTGAAACTCAGTGATTTTCCCACATTTAAGAGCTGTGGACTCAAAAGTACTGGTGGGTGTTGTGTGCTCTATGCCCAGATGTGCTGGTGCACAGCTTTAGGTCCCACTACTGTGTGTAATTCACCATGTGGTGTATCCATCTCTCTCTGGCCTCTTGACTCAGTCTGCCTCTACTCCAAACTCTCATCTTTGGGGCTTCCTCACCACTGCTGTTGCATGGATTCCTGGATTCCTGGCTGAGCTACACTCCAGGTGGGAGAGCATTCCTCCTTCTCAGTCATGGGGTCTTGGGCTGCAGTTTTGCTCAGGTTACCCTGGAAAATCCCCCAGTGCCAATGTCCTGACAGTTCTAATTAGAGCTGCTAGGGGAGAATTCTGAGCCTCTGTTGTCACACACCATGAAGCAGATACTGCTCCTTGTCCTCACGCTGTTCCCAGCCCTTAGGGACCAGTCAGGATTCCCCAGGTAGTGGTAACAATGTCCCAGCTGCTTCCCTCTTCAATGATCGCTGAGGTAAAGTAACACAGTTGTATTGTTCTGTTTAACAGTGGGGTTATGAAAGGAAATTTTTGAGTAACCCAGACTTTTGAAGCGATTTTTCTGAGGACATGGGGCAGGATTGAGCCTTTGACATGCACATAAAGGCTCCAGAATTCCAAGTGTTTGTTGCAGGGTGGTGTGGGAGAAAATACAATGCTTGTACCATCAGGATCCAGTCTAGCACACAGAATTCTATAGGAATTGGAAACAGCACAGTTGTGATGCTGAGCAATGATTTTGTTGACAGGAGCCAGGGTAAGAAAATAAACTAACCTACTTTTCATCATTTAGTTTCACTGAGTGGTTAATAATATGAGTTTGGAAGTTGCATGCTTCCCAGGAAATAAAAATCTGTTTAGCTGATATACCAGTTCTACCAAACACATTTTAGGCATGAAAGATTTTTATTAAAAGGCTTTTTTTCCCCATCCAGGCTTTGTTTCAGTGGACTTGTGCAGACTAGTCTGCTGTTCCTTTCCATAGGACCAGTGTTACACCTTACCAAGTTGTTGCTCAGGACATGAGAAATTGTTGAGTAGTGAGTAGAATGATGCAGTTAAAACTTTAATTCAACAGGTTAGAAAAGGAAAAAGTAAATTAACAAAAAAAACACAAAATAAACTCAAACAACACTGCCCCCAAGATGTCACTTCTGGCAAATATCCCTATGGGCATTTGTTGGCTGAATCATGTTTTGCTCTCCCAGTTACCAGTAGTGCTGATCACAGGAATGCAGATCTTGTGTGCAAAGGGAGGAAACATCCCTAATTTTATTTTTTTTTAACTAACCAACTTGCCAGAAACAATTCAGTTGAAAAAACCAAAATCCATAACCAAGTAAAAAGTTAATGCTGTTGCCATTGATATTCATTCAGGACTTTTTTCCTTTGCTTGCTTCTCTGCTATTTCTGACTGATGACGGACAAGAGTCCTCTAATAAAGACTGTACATGCAATACGCAGAAAGATGTGTCTGTATTTGTAACAGACAAAATACAACACTTGTATTTGTATTCTTGCCTCCGCGCCTGGGTCTGGCAGTTCTTTGTTCGTGTCGGTGGCAGTGACCGAGGGACAGAGTAAAGCCGGGTCCCAGCAGAGGGCGCTTTGTCACAGCTGCTGCGGGAGCGCTCCGGAGCTCGGAGCTGCGCCGCTCCTACGCGTGTGTGAACCTCCGGCCGGCAGCACATTCGGGGCAGCAGTGCCTCGCTAGGGAGCTGTTCCCTCATTTGTTTTACACCCGCTGTGCTTCCGTCTCCCTCAGAAGATGATCCGGCGGTACTGGGGGGCAGGGATGCTCGGATGGTACCCCGGTGTTTGCCACACGCGTCACAGTCCTGAATCGGCAGTGTGAGGGGTTTGCACGGGCGCATCCTGGAGGTGCCCGACAGATCCTTCTCCAGCAGCCCCATTCCCTCCCCACGTCTGGTCCAAGTGTGTTGGTTCCAGCTCTGTTACCGGGTTCCTTCGTGCTGGGCACGGCTGAGCCATGAGGACAGAGTGGGTGTAGGGGGAAGAGAGGCTGTGGAGGAGAAGAGTGCACCCCAAAAGAGGGGTGTGGCACAGCAGTGCACCCCAAAAGGAAGGTGTGGCACAGCTGAACACCCCAAGTGTCTGCATGGGGAGGCAGAGGTGCTGTGCTGGGGCTGTGCGCCCCCGAGGAAGTGAGGGATAAGGACTCCATCCGTCCCCACGGGAAGGAGCTGGTGGTTTAACATCCCAGTGAACACTGTAATCACGTGTGATGCTGGACAAAGTATTTAATGGCCTAGATAAAAGTATTCGGGTTGTTTAATTGCTGCTTTACATGGACCTACTGCCCTACTTTTACAAGGTTTAGAATTGTGCTGAGAAATTGTTTCCATGGAAGCAGAGATCACTAAAGAAATAATGCACTCCACATTTCCTACAGGATTATTCCTTTTACAGCCTGCTGTTCTAAATAATTAACTCTTGTGGTACTGCTGCAGTTTAGCATGGATTAAAAGAAATAATACTTTTTTGTGTCATTGAGTCATTACATTTTTTAATACATATAAATATATATAAGTAGTTATATATATATATATATATAGTTGGAAAAACTTGTCTTTAAAGTAAGTCTGTTGCTTCCTTCTTTAATTACAGAGTGGAAAATCCACCAGTAAAAGAAAAAGTCAATGAAGAAGTGCACTTTTATTTTGAACTATATTTCACATTTGGTGTTTAAAATAATGTGAGATAAAATATAGACAAGATATTAGGAGGTAGGTGATAGTTAAATGGATTTTGACTTTGAAGGAGGGATGTGAAAATTAAAAAAAAAAAAGGACATTATTGTAGTGTGGGTAAATGAATGACTTAGAAATGGGAAGAGAGCTGCTAAACTATTACAGAATCATCAACATGACAAATTGACTTACCTGGCAGTTTTAATAATAGTTTTAGCTGTAGATCTCAATTATTTTCCAAGGAAGGTAACTGCAGTTATTATTACCTGAAGGAATATCCAGAATGTGTCCTGCTTTGGCAGAGGGTATTTACATCCCATTTCCATGTGGAGCTCTGATTTTACACCTGCTGGCAGGCAGGGTCCTTCCCAGACTGCAGGAGCCAGCACGGACTGGAAGTGGGGCAGTGCTCAGGAAAGCAGCATGCAGGCAGGAGCTGACTGCAAGGCACGTGGCTGGGAGTGCAGTGCCCACACGGCTCTGTGGTCATTACTGGTCTCAAAATAATGATTTAGAAAGAGTCTGACAGGGTTTGACAAATCAGATGAATGGGACTGACTTAATGCAACCTGGAAAATCTTTGTCAGCTGCTGCCAAAGCACATGGAAATGGTAACACAGGTTTGTAGATCACTGGGAGACTTGGGAGCCACTGGAGTGTTCTCTGAAAGGCATTATTGAAGTTCAGATTGAAAAATCTCTCCAGAAATAACAAATAACTTTGAAAGGGTAACATAAGTATGAAAATCAGCATTCCTAGTGCTGCCTTGGGACGAGCGTGTGCCAAAGGAAAGGTGGGAGAGAAGCTTGCCATGCTGGAAAATGAGGCTGATCTGCAGGAGAGCAGCCATCAACCTGGTCAGCTGTGGTTCCTCTTGAAACAGCAGCTGCTCCAGGCAGCAACCATCAAACTCCCAAAGGCTTTATTTAATAAAGCTGTGAAAGTAGAATGTCCATAACTGATAAGAATCTAGATAGTAGAATGATAGAGATGCTGTGCAGTGAAAGACACAGGAACAACCATGATGGAAATGGAGGAGTAGGATTTCCTGCAGAAGTGGAAGAAACTCCTTAAACAGCCATTTGCATATAGTCCATACAAAGTCTAATGAAGGGAAGGGGCCAGCTGCTTGTCTTTAATCCATAACGGAAGCCCATGCAGGAGCTTGGCTGCTGTCTCTTTCTTCCCTGGTGTTTCCTCATCAAGCAGGAGCGAGGGAGGCAGCTGGAGGCAGGTGCCACTCCCTGAGAAGTAACAGGGAGCTGGGAAGCTGTTGACTGGGATTTGGGAAGGAGATGCCAGTTGTTTTGGAAGAAGAACCTGTTTGGTGGGTCTGATTTGAATCAATAAAGGGAGCAGCACGCCAGTGTGTAAGGAATGAGCAGCCTCCATCAGTGGATTAAAGCTTTGGATGCTGCCTGCTGTCGCTCAGGACTTTATCTGTGCTTTTCTCCTGCACTATGGAGCCTCTGTTTGGGGTTGTGCTGGTTTTGATTCTGGCAGTCGCTTCACCAGCCCACGACAGCTGTACCTGTGCGACCAACAAGTGGGCAGTGTGTGTCCAGGACGGCCCTGGGAACTGCACCTGCAAGCTGGCAGGTTCAGATCACCCTGTAGACTGCTCAACCCTGACTTCTAAATGCTTCCTGATGAAGGCAGAAATGATCCCCCTGAAGGAGAAGCGCCTCTGGAGACCTCCGCACGGGCTGTCAGACAGCGATGGCCTCTACAACCCCGACTGCGAGGACAGTGGTGTCTTTAAAGCCAGGCAGTGCAATCAGTCCAGCACCTGCTGGTGCGTGAACACTGCGGGCGTGCGGAGAACGGAGAAGGGAGGCAGGAGCCTGAGCTGCAGCGAGCTGGTCCGGACGAGGTGGATCTACATTGAGCTGACACACAAGAGAAGCTCCAGTGCCTTCGACATTCCCGACGTGGCAAAGGCCCTGACACAGCTGTTTGAGAGCAGGTACAAGCTGCACCGCAAGTACATCGCAGCCATCAAGTACGACCCCCCACTTATCCAAATCCGCCTGGACCAGAACAAGAAACCCAGGGGGGATGTAGACATAGCTGATGTGGCCTATTACTTTGAAAAAGATGTGCACAATGACTCCATGTTTCATTCCAACAGTAAATTAACTGTCTCAGTCAACGGAGATGCTCTGGCTATTGAAAAGCTCTGGATTTACTATGTGGATGAAAAGCCCCCAGAGTTCTGCATGAGGCAGCTGGCAGCTGGCATTAGTGCTGTGGTCACCGTGGTGCTCCTGACTGCTGGCATTGGCATCGCCGTGCTGCTCATCCTCAGGTGGCTGCGCACAAGGACATATAAAAAATTTGAGTGTAAAGAAATGAGGGAAATTAAAGCCCCAAGCTTAGAACTGCCCTGAGCTGAAAGAAGAAAGGCAACTACAGGAAGAAAAGGGAAAAAAAAAAAGGCACAAAATACAAAGAACAGACTCGGTATATGTGATGGATTTCGAGTTTTTTTCTTCCTACAGGAATTTGTACAGTGAATGTTCTAAATTATTCTTGTTTAGTAAGAATAAATTTTGGGGGTATAAATGAATTTGGGAGTCAGTTACCTAAATATTTTAAAAGACTCCTACTTTGGAGGGTAAGAAAACTGTTACAGCTGTCTATTTAACATAACACAGAATGCTTTAACTTCTGCTGCAGGCCTGGCTCAGATTGCTTAAATACTTAAATACTCTGTGGGGTTCTTGGTGTAACTACTTACTGAAATTAAAACACTTGCCTCAGCATATTTGGGCTATATTGCTGCTTTTCTCATGGTAGACTTTTTTAAAATGCAGTTTGTTTTTAGTTCATGGGGGCTTTGGAAAAAAAAAAGTTTCTGGAACTTTTTTTATCAGCAAATAATTTCATAAATATTACTAAATAACCATATAAGATAATGATAAGATACTCTGCAGCATCAGAGGCTTTTATAGAGTGATCTGTTAATTGTTGGGTCACTTCCAGGTGCAGAGATCCCACGTTCCCAGGTTTGTATTCAGGCAGCACAGTGAGCTATTCCCACTTGTGCTCTTTAATAAGGGTCTGACACTCCTTGTCAGCAAAGATCCCTTGATTCTCATGCAAGTGTAAGTTAACCTTGGTGTTCTGCCCACATTCCAACCCTGGTAATAGCTTTCTGTCTACCTAAATTCCCTGGGCAATTTTAATGGGAGGAGATATTTTTCAGTGTTGTACAGCTTCACAGAAACACTACACAATGCTCCGGGACAGCTGAAAGAGAACTTTATTCCAAGTGAGCTGCGGGGGGAATTTAAGAGCAAAGTGTAATTACTGTACTTGGAATTTGGCCAACACACAATTGGACTGCTTGGCTACCTACTCATCTGCTGCATTCCTGGTTTGGAGAGTCATACCCACTGTGAAGGACATTTTAAAGAAAATAATACTGGTTGTTGAATGTTGGGATATTGTCAGTTCCATTCTCTGTGCTGCATATGGGTGTCTAAGTCCATCATTCTCATCTGCTTCCCTCAGCAGCACCTGCTCCACCTGGGCACTGCCACAGGGCCAGCAGCTCTTTTCTTCCCTGAATTAGTTTGTGTTGCTCCTTTGTAATTCTAACAACAGTCAGTAATGTGCTACTTCCACAGCAAACCATTAAATATGCAGTTCTAGTTCTACTGAATGGAAAGGATATCAGGGAAAAAAGGGAAGAGGCTTTGATTCTGATTCTGTTTTTGTTTATAGACGCTGTCGGGTAAGAACATTTGTTGGGTAATAACATTCAACATACACCATTTCCATTTGACCTCACACTTGTTCACTTACCTGCTGGAAAATTCTGGGTACATAGTTTGGGTTAGGTGCATCAGGTTTTCCCAAAACTGGATTTTTATCCAATTGCAGCAGCATCATTAGTACATTCACAGTTTTGGAGCAGGGTTTGTAATTCATTGTGTGCCTTACAGCAACACCTCAAAGCTGGTTGGTTGTTGGCCAGGAATACACACGTGTCTGACAGAAGATGAAGTGAGAATTTGAGATCTAGGCTGGATCTTTCCATGTCATAGGAAAACTCAGAACTGAGCCTAACTCCACACAATTTTGCAAGTGGCCATTTATAAAACAGATTAAAAATCTAGAGCTGAGCAGCCCTCAGCTGAAGAAATGTAGGATGAGAATAAAAATTTTCCAAGTACACTGCTTAAACGATTTCTTAACTTATGCAGAACAGATCAAAGCCATGTGTTTGAGAGGCTGGTGCTGTCCTTTGGTCAGGGACCATGAGATGTACAGTCTTTTCTGGAGATCTACGGTGGCTTTCACCAGTCTTTTAAAATCCTTGCATTTTTCTCTTTTCCATCATAGGAAAAAAAAAATATTATTTTCAAGGTGAATTGTGAGATTTTATATTATAATATAAACATTTAGACATAACATTCAGTAGGAAAGGCAAAAGTGACTGTTGAAAAAATCTTAACAGGTAACAGTGTCAGCATCTTTCCTTGGCTCCTGATTTTCTTTTTAGTAGCTGAGATTAAGAAGAGGTGCTGTTGTGGTGCCATTGAAATTTTTATTATTAATTAAAGGATTGCCCCATGAAAGCCATGAGTTGTGGCTGGTTATTTCTTTGCTAGTCCTTCAGCACCAGTGGACTGCACAATGGTCAGGGACTGGAAATGCACTAGGGTTGGTTAATAGGAGGGATAAGGTATCTGCAGTTAATCAATAAAATTAGATTAATTGCAATGCAGGGCTCAGAGAACCTCTCCTTGGACTAGATCATCCTCCTTGAATAAAACTGTGTAGAGCTACTGTAGGATGTGGACTTGAATAAACCAGAGCTGTTGCTCCTGCTGAGTACTCATTTCTCTCCTGCCACCTCTCACGCCAAATCTTTTTGGCACGTGGCAGATCCTGTATTTTACTGTAACTGTCCATCACATTCTGCCTGTTTGACTTTCTTACCACTCCTGATGTTCTCACTGAAAAAGAGACAATGAGCCCTTTTTCAGCTTTAAACTTTGCAAAATGAAAATGCTTTTTATTATTCAGATTTTGAGGTTGTTAACTCTAAAATTTCTAGCTATCCTTTGCCTGATTACATCATCCTGTTTTAATGAAATGTTTGCTCATTTTATTTAAGTCATTAGGCCCTGTGCTCTCTGCAGTGGGTTCTGGGTTCTGCGGGTGATAGCAGAGAGTGTCTTTGTGCTGTTGCCTACTTGGGTTACAAAGGGGGGTGTGCTTGCTTTAACAATGCCAGAGCTGGCTGTTGCCTAAATTGTGTTCTGCCGTTCCAACTGGCTGCCTTGGAAAGCTCAAATTAAACACATGCAGAGAAAAAAAATCCCCTCTCTGCACTCCAGCTCTGAAGAGGCCAGTGCTGCCCTTTGCACACAGTGCCACTACCCCTGGGCAACTGCACAAAGTGAGCTTTGGCCTTCGCTTTCAACGAAAACTTTTGAACCACTCACGATCTGAGGACAGTGCCAGAAGCAATGGCAGCACTACAGCAAGGAAATGAAAGATAAGGATTAAAACCCTCTTAAACTCTGTTCTCTCTACTCCCCCAGTAAAATCCACGTCTGCCTGTATCTCTGAGTATGTACCCTGGAATTCTTTGACACAAAATGCCCGTGTTGGTTTGTAGGTGTTGGTGTGTGCACACACCTGTGTGTTCCACACCTACATTAAAAACACACACATCACTGTTTGTCGAAGCAGGCAAGCCCTCGGGAAATCCTCGTGGCAGCAGATCCCCCTCTGTACTCATCACTCTGCAGCCTCCAGCTCTTATCATTGGCAAAACAGTCAAACCTGCTGCTGTTGTGGAACAGCAAAGAATCCTCTTTTTGTCCCATCTTCCTCCATTTAAGAATAATCTCTTAGGGATGTTTAGACTGGGATTATGCCAGATAAGGTAACTGATGAGAATCCTACCGACTGCCATGTAAATACACTGAGGTCCCTCTTGTTGGGATGGTGAAACACCTTCACCTGTGGGATGTTATTGACAACTGGAGACAAGACCCCTCCAATATTTCTTGAAATGTTTAAACCTTGGGGAATCACCCTGGAAAAAGCCAAACCAATATCTACTGCTCAAATATCAAAACCATGTTTTCAGTGAACAGTTAAAGAAGTAACAGATTGGCCCTTCCTCCACTTCTCCTTAATTGGGCCAGTTGATGCTATTAAACAGATCTTCCTTGTGCAGGTATAATTATCCTTTCCAAAGCATTTCCACTCATTTCCCTCAGGGTTTTAAATACTGCAATTACATCCTTTTTTTTTCTTTTTTTTTTTTTTTGTCAATGCTAAAATTAATCTTTAGTCATTACCATTACTATTAAAGCAGGCAAAATGAGCTTCCAGAATTTTTACTATTATTTTTCAGCAGTTCTAACCAAATCTCTGGTACCAGGCTTTACCTAGTTAAAATTTCATCCACGCCAGGCAGCTTGACAAGATCCCCATCTCATTTGCACGATGATTCCTGGTCCCTGAGGGATAATACTCCTGCAGCCCCACTCCAGCACCAATCAAGCGCCACAGAAACAATTAGGGAGACTTTGCATTATCTTAATGAAAGATTGAATTATGAAAATGTTCACTGCTAATTTTCCACTGAGGTTTTTACATGTGGGCCCATCAGTACTGGTGGTATATACACCCAACCTTTTTCAGGTGGTTCTTTTGAGACAAATTTATCTTTTGAGATAAATTTATCTTTTGAGATAAATGCTTGTCCTTGTAAGGCTTGAAGTGAGAAATCTCAGCACTTTTGCTGCTCTGGTTGCACCCAGAAAAGCTACTTGGAACAATTAGAAGGCAATGAAGAGAGCACTCCTTATTTCCAGCCTCTTCACACGTGTTTTGGAATTAAATTTGGCATTAAATTTTATGACAATTTTTAGAGGAACAGTTTTACAGTAAACTTCCATTTGGTTCAGTAACTTTATTTTCTGGATTTTAAATCTACTTTTTTAAAAACATCAACAACAGGGATAATATGCAGCAATAGTTAATACCTATTAAATTCTTAAAGAGCATCCTCTAACTGGTATCTCATTGGGGAAGGGGAGGGCGAAGGACAGTTAGCACATAACACACTCAGTGGATCAAGGCAGGATATTCTAGTGCACAACATTTGGAAAAAAGTCTTGATATTAATGAAAAGCATTGTCTGATCTTTTAAATGAACGTGAACTCCTGATATTTCAACTGGCCAAACAGACAAAATGGAATTAAATCCAATTTCTGACTTGCAGAAGGTGAGGGAGTGCATTTTTTCAGCCAAGATTTTAGCCCAGCATTCATGAGCAGAAGTGAATTATACTGAAACTTGAATTACAATACTATCAATTAATAATTAGTTTTTCCTTGGATTTCTATAAAACCCAAATATTTTAATATTTTATAGTGAGTTTTTTTCATTTGAAGCTGAAGACTGTATATTTTAACTGACAACTTTTTAATTGTGATCAAAATTGATAGCAGAGAGACTTTAATACCAAATACTGAAGTATCCTTATACCAAGCACAGAAAAATACTTTTTATATTCAGAGTTAAACTACTTTTCATTACTTTTATTTGATTTGGCATTTGCTTGTGTGAGTAATTTCATACATATACAAAACCTCATTCAGTTCAGAAAAACTACTTGTATAAAGAGATACACAAATACTAATGGACACACCCACACAGGAAAATTGTACCTGTTAAGGTGATAATTGTTTAATTGTACTTAGGAAATCACTTATGACCTCTAAATAGGTCTTCTGCAATCTTAAAAATTTTATATTTGCTTTCCGGTCTTCTTCTGAAACAAGAATTACAGTCTTTTTTTGTAGAAGAGATGAGGTTTGTAAGCAAAAACTCAGCTACAAAACTGTCTTAATCTACCTCTCTTTACCATAGAATATTCTATTTTATTTCCTCAAGGAAAAAAAAGTTGTATGCACACATCTTCATTAAAATTCAAGAGAAGCAATAGTATAAATTACAAGTTAGAA
Organism: Promerops cafer; assembly: GCA_013398275.1. Lineage (NCBI taxonomy): Eukaryota > Metazoa > Chordata > Aves > Passeriformes > Nectariniidae > Promerops > Promerops cafer. The sequence continues at coordinate 1,641,149 of VZSE01002451.1, read as the reverse complement.
TGTTTTTTCCACTACACATCTATTTAGAGGAAAAAACCACTCTACAACTTTCCAATTGCTCAACTGTTTACCAGATTTTCATCTAGAGATATATTTAGTGCTAGTATTTGATAGATCCTATAATTACCTGTGCTGTATTTGCTGCTTGTCTGCTTTGAAATTTTAATTGCAAGCGATGATACTTGGGGAAACTTCGGAAGTGCAGAATGTAGAACACAACTTTTAGCCCCATCCTTGCACATTCAAAAGATCCATTGATTTTAAGAAGAATTTAGCCAAGTCAGGAATGTGGGAATAGCTCCTATATCCTCTATGCAGACAGAGTTAAATAATGCATTGGAGAAACAAATAATTGCAAAAGAAACATACAAAGAAAAAACCCAAACCGGTATGTTTTCAGCAGACTCAATAAAAAGTGGAGACACTGAGGTGGAAAAATGACAGAAGAAATGGTAGAAGGCCTTAATGGGTTAGGAATGGAGAATTCTAGATAGAGAAAACAAGAAAAGTAAGCAAATAGAAAGTCTAGTAAGTACATTAATGAGAGCTTTCATCTCAGTTCTTCATTTCTGACAGCTGGGACACACACAAGCCTTGGGTTAGACAGAGTGCCTTTCTGCTGCTACAGCTCAGCTGGTTTTGTGACTGGAGCAGACAGTCACAAAAATTAATGCTGTGTTAGTGACTGACAGATTTTACTCTTCGTGCTTCTTATGATAATGGAGCCTGGGCAGGTCTTAAAGGAATTGTGTCAGAGGAAATTATAAGATTATCACTAAATAAAGTTCCTTCTTGGCCTGGACTGCAACAACTGCTCACTACATATTCCACTTGGCAATGACCATCAGTGCTTAAGAACTGTCACAGGAGGTCTCTNAAAAAAAAAAAAAAAAAAAAAAGGGTGAAATAAGGAGTAGCTCAACAAACACGGAACAATATTCAGCTGTGCTCATACACAGAGGATGTGGCTCTGTGGCAAAGATTTGTGTTTCTTTACCTTCCACAACAACAAGGCCTCTGTTTACATTCAAGGCACCAGGGCTTATGTGCAGCTTGGGCTGCCCTGTCATTATCACACATCCCAGCCTCACCCTCCCTCAGCAAATAACCTGGTTTTTGCATCACATCACTCAAGATGTACTTGTCAGCCAGAGGAGTAGGACAAGAGCTACACATTAAGTTAGCAGCTTGCCATTTTCTTGGGAAAAACATCACCTCTGCTCCTACCATGGCAGCAGATCTGACTGCTCCCTGCCCAGGAGTGTCACCAGCTCTTCTGTGGCAGGAACCACTTCCCATTTCAAGTCCCCAAAACCAGAACTGCAGAATCAATCATGTTGGAAAAGACCTCTGAGAACATCGAGTCCAAGCTGTGACAGATCCCCACCTTGTCAACCAGCCCATAGCACTGAGTGCCACATCCTTGAACCCCTCCTTGGGCAGCCCATTCCAGTGTTTAGTCACCTTTTCTGTGAAGAAATTGATCTTCATGTCCAACCTGAACTTCCTCTGGCACAACTTGAGGCCATTTTGTCATGTCCTGACACTTGTTACTTGGGAGAAAGACTGACCTCCACCTGGCTCCAAACTACTTTCAGGGAGTTGCAAAAGTGAGAAGGTCCTGATTCAGGGCTGCTCTCAGCCATGAGGTTGTTGCCCACAAAATGGGATTGTTACCTGGTGTGCAACAAGGCAATGATTACACACTTGAGATACTTTTTATTTCAGAGTTGCACTCCAGCTCTCGGAGTCCACAAATCAATCAGGACCACCAGATTTTTCCTGCCATTATTTATACCCAGGAATTCAGAGTTAGTAACTTTCCAAGCACAGCCCTTCTATTATGATTGATTACTAATTTATATACAAGTTACAAAGCCTCGTCTGACTTCTACATATGCTCAGGGAAAGGCTCTTCACCTGGGCAGGGTCTTTTTAACTTGTATGATTTTTCTTATTATAATGATCATAGTTCATCTATAGGGTACACAAACTTTGAGCGCTCTGCCGAGTTAGCAATGTATACATAGATATACATCAACACCTTGATTTGCTACATCCTTAAACCTTCTTAGTTCCCGGATGTCTTTGACTAGGGGAAGCTGATTTAGACTTGAAAGCATACAAAGATCTTACATCAAAGAACACCCTGACTTAAAATAATCCTGTCATATTCCACATTTTGCAACCGGGTGACACGGAAACACCGCGGGCAAAGCCAGGGTTAAGGCACTCAGAACAGGCTCTGCCCCTGAAGAGGGGCGCCCCTGCTCCCCGCGCTGCCACAAAATGGCGGGCGCCGCCTGAGGGGAGCGGCGGCGGCGGGAACGGCGGCGGGCGGCCCCCCTGAGAGAAGGAACGCGGGGCCCCAGCGGCCGCTGCAGCGGCGCGGCGCCCATCCCGCCCTCCGCCCCGGCTGCGTATCGACACCGGCTCCGCGGTCCGGCCCCTCCGCCGCCGCCTCCCGCGGTGGTGAGTAGGGGAGCCCGGTGGAGGAGGTGGTTCCCGGTCCCTGGACAGCCGGGGCTGTCCCCCGCCTCCCTGCCCGCCATAACCCGGGCGGGCGCCTCAGAGTGACTCGTCTCCCTCATTCCCCACTCCCGGCTCCTCACATCAGCCCGTGTTACGATAATCGCGGTTACCCCCGAGGGTGGCGGGGCTGGGGGAGAAGCGGAGGCCGTGACCGGAGCCAGAGGGTGAACATGACGGCGGCGGGGCCGCTCAGGCGGGAGGGCCTGGGTCTATTCCGTGCCAAGGCATTTCCATGTCCGTTAGCTAGAGGCTCCCGGCTGGCGGAGACTTGGTTTCGCTGTGTGTTGTTTGTAGGCCAGGAGTAAAGCACGAGCATTGTGCTCGCAGCCTCATGTATAGGAATGGCAGCGGTGGGCAGGAGCCCAGCGCAGAAAGGTGATGACCCTCAAGGGACACCTGCAGTCACTCTGATCTGGTGGTAATAAAAGTGAAAGGAAAAAAATAAATCACACCTTGTTTTATTGTCATAGATGCAAGATACTGATATCTTTCACAGTCGGAAGCAGATGGATGTCTTACAATTGTAACCGGATGCAGTTGTGACTGTGACCTTTTTTTGTGCAATGCAGATGTTGACAAACTAATACAGAGTATCCGGGGGAAATGAGATGATGCAGTTTCTTGTTTGGGTGGCCTTCTAAATACCGGTTTGCTCTTTTTTTTTTTCTTTGTTTCAGGGTAACCAACCAAAGAAGTTATGAATATCATCTGTGGTCTAAAGGCGTTGGGCAGGAACTGTATTTTGTCTCATTTGGCTTCTTTCTGCAAGCGGGGGAAGTGCAATAATCACTCTAGGTCCTACATAGGATGGTGCCGAAGTCAGGGTGACAGAAATAGATGCCAAAGTTTGGATTTGAGGGGAAATGCTAGACACTGTTTTTTGACTGGAAACCTTGACTCCTATAGAAACTTGATAGGTAAAGGACTGAGATGTCTTTTGGATGTCCCACATACAACTGGACAGGAAGTGTACAGGAATGCACACCACAGTTTGGGAAGGTTTTTCTCCCAGTCTTCTCAGCCACTGGGGGAGAAGATTTCATCCCTCCTGATCAGTTCTCTAGGGCAACCCCCACGTCACTTTCCTGCTTGGAACATTCAGATCAACAGGTCTTTTCACACATCACCATCACTTCAGGCTGCACCAGTTCCTCTTTTCTGGATTATTGTGAAGCCAGCTCAGAAATTATTTGCCATCATTCTTGGCAGGTAAAATACTGTGTTACTTTCCTCTCAGCACAAGACCCATCATGCAAAGTGTGGGTGTGGGGAGGATGGCAGGTGTGTTTGTAGTGTTGTTTGACTGACAGTTTGCTCAACAAGAGGTGGTTTTTTTCCATTATCAGAGGTGTTAGATGTATTTTTTGCTCTTTTCCTTCTCATTTACATGTGGTAGAGGGAAATGAACCAGGACACTAAGGGGCATTCCTTCTTCTCCTGTGGGAGGGAAGAAATGCAGTGGAGTGAAAGCAAATTACAGTATAACCCCCCCATAAGCTCCTACATGAGATGAGGCTAATAGGCTAATGTAATAGAGAATAGAGTAACAAAATCCTTTTCAAAGATGTCCTAAGTTAACACTGTTTATATCTTACAGGAGCATAAGAAACTGGTGGAAGGCACTTCCTCCTAATAAAAGGGAACTCTTCAAAGAAAGTGCAAGAAAAAACAAATGGAAGATCCTGCTGGGTGTCAGCAGCTTAGGAGTTGTATTTGTCATGTTTTATTTTACCCACTTGGAGGAGACACCCATCACGGGGCGCGCTCGACTGTTGGTGTTTGGCAAGGAGCATTTTAGGGAACTGTCACAGATGGAATATGATATGGTAAGATTTTGGACAAGAAATGGAAAGTACTCTAAAACTGTTGCTTTTTTTAGTGTTGAGATAGTCCTGTTAATGAGGTGGGCAAACAGTCCTTGTAGTGTCCTTGATGAGTTTTGAACTTCATGCTCAGAACCCTGCAGAGTCCCTTCATCTGTTACCTCCTCCTCTTGTCCCCATCCTTTTTTAGAATCCCCTTTCCACAAGGAGCACATAGCATTCATGTGGACATGCATGTAAACATTCTTCAATATTTCTTGTCCATTGAACTAGTCCCTGTAATTTTGAGTTCTGTGATTTCCTGTTGTAAAGTGAAACTTGGTAAACCATATCCAAATGTATCCATATTCCCGTCTGTCAGAGACACGAGATAAGAAGAGAACAAGTACAAGGATGTTTTCAAATTACATGTTTTGTATACATTTGTCCGCCTTAAAAATTAGGACCAATGAATTTTTTTTTCAGTGGATGGAGCAGTTCAAAAGTCAAATGCTACCTGAGACAGATGCACGCTACCAGGTTGTGGAGAGAGTTGTTGGGCATTTGTCTGAAAGCAACAAGGACATCCCCCAAGTCTCAGCTCTCAAGTGGGTTATCCACGTGGTGGATGAACCAGGTGTAAATGCTTTTGTGCTTCCAGTAAGTCCTACACCACACAAAAAATTAATGATATTGAAACAGCACTTCTTATGTCTCCCACTTAATTTTTATTCTCTTTGTTTACAGAATGGCCAAGTGTTTGTTTTTACTGGGTTACTGGATGCGGTTTCTGATATTCATCAGCTGTCATTTATTTTAGGACATGAAATAGCTCATGCTGTGCTGGAACATGCAGTAAGTCTTTAAAGAAAGCTGTCTAATAGTCTTAAATTATTAATTCTAATTACTCTAGTTATGATTTTCCCTATCATTACCAACCAAGTTTTCAGTGTGACTCTATCTAATTAATGCAAAATTGAGTTTGAAATGAGTAGCCTGCTACAGTAGATCCTTATTATTTGTGTAGCACTTAATAACTGTCAGAAGATCTGTGGTGGTCCCTGTTAACATAAAGGCTGCCAGGGCTTTATTCACAGCTGTACAGGTGGATTATGACTCACTTTCAAGAGTCATTTAGAAATTGGTCTGCAGATCTCTCTTACAGAACAGACATAAAGAACTGGAGGTACTCAGCAACTCTGTTACTCCTATAATTGTTAATACCTGCAGAAGTGTATACACTTTAGAAAAGTATCTTAAAATACTTGATAGTGTTATTATTGTAGCACACAGTTTTAGAAGGTCAAATTCTAGAATACCCAGAGCCTGGTTCTTGTATGATTTTGAGTGAGCAACAGTTCACATCATGGTTTCTTGGGCTCAGTTCAGCTAACCAACCCTTTAAACTTCTAAAAAATATTTCTGATAATAAAAAAGAACTTATCTTGTTTGTATGGAATCTGTGTCACCCAGCTGGCACAGAGAGAAGTATTGCATGATCCTGCTTGTAAATTCTCTGATCGATTTGTTGCAATGTCAAATAGAGATCTGAAAAACAGAATAATCTCTTAGATTCTGAATTTAAAGGAAAGCAGCAGAAAAAAAAAAAGATAAATACATTATGTGTCCTGTCCCCTTATCCCATTAGTGACCCTGTCTCAGTGATGTGTTATCTCTTCTCAAGTTAATGTAAAGAACAGTCTTTGACGTCTTTTTATAGATTTTTCGTTCACACTGAGGTGTTTCATGGCCTTTTTACTGAAGAACTTTTTCTGCTTCTTGCCTCCATCCTACCTCAAGCTTTGAATCTCTCAGAGAGTCTGATAGGCAGAATGTATTTGTTCCAGCTGTATTTATGCAGCTTATGTGAATTTTGGCCTGAAAGCACCTTGTATCCACCTGGATTGTTTGTTTGTTTGTTTGTTTGTTTGTTTTGGTACAAGCAGGGAATGTTGTGCTTGCCCTATTCCTGTGGCTCCACAGGAAAAAAAAAAAAAATCAGTGACTTCTAAAATCTTTCCTAATTCTGTTATGTTCTAAAGAAATATCAGACAGTAAGGAATGAAAATGGGGCAATTTCTGTTTGCAGGCAGAGAAAGCCAGCCTGGTTCACTTCTTGGATTTTCTCTCACTCATCTTTCTCACTATGATTTGGGCCATCTGTCCTCGTGATAGTTTGGCAATTGTTGGCCAGTGGATTCAGAGCAAGTTGCAGGAGGTAAGACTGACATTTTCTATTGTCCTTCCTGATTTCCTTGGAAAGATAATTTTCATCTTATGCTACACTAAATAGTAAGTTTGGGGACAAAGGCAAGAGGAGAAATGTAAGCAAAAATTAATATTTGAGTCTGTTATGGAATGAGATATGTTTTTATAAATCTGATTCTGCTTTAGTTGATGCTGATTTTCATTTGTCATGTTGAAGAACTTCAGGTTTCCTTAAATGACTGGATTTAGTTGCACAGGCTGCAGGAACCTGCTTGCCAATTAAGACAGGTGATTGTCTTTTAGAAAGGTAACTTGCCCTTTAAAGTTGTATATGGTAAAATGCCATGTTTTTAAGTAGTTAAATTCTTCCTAAACCAAATAAAAAATACGGAATTCTTTAAATATATTGTTAGTAGTAAGAATGGTTTCCAAGATTAAAAAATTGAGAATCTAAACACCATTTATATAAACCACGCTATAGTACAAGTTACTAAAATAATCTTTTCAGCCAGCAAATATTTCAGCAAAGTAAAATTCAGAGGCTTTCTGGTGCCAGTTTTCTTCAGCAGTTTAATTTACTCTTCGGACAGTTACTGATCCATTTATTTTTTTTTAAAGTGTGTTTTTAAAATAGAAATTTGCTTAGATCATAAAACTGGAATCTAAATTAAAGTGAAAGATCTCTTTGGTTTCTTTGACTTGATGCTTTTCCTGAGATTTCCCCCAGTTCCTCAAAAACATGAAATTAAACATAACCAATCTGTTTTGGTAGTTCTTATGCTAATGGGTAGATGTGTGCATTCTGAACATAAATTATCTCTTAAGAGCTTGGATATTTGCACAAGTAGCTAAGAAACCAATACATTGATGAATGCTAGCCAGCATTTTGAAGAGCTGAATTTGGCAAAAACAAAGTGTGAACGAATCCTGAGACTGCTCATAATTTAGAAAGCAAGATTCAACTCCCTGTCAGCATCTCTTCTCCTCTCCACAGAGAATGGATATTTTGGCATCGTGGATTGGAGTTGTGCTTTAGACTGGAAAGGGAATCTGGGTTTAGGCTCTGAGTCCCGTGCAAAGGAAACATCACCTATGGATAATGTCCTGGTTTAAAAGGCTGATCAAACTTCAGTAATGTTGAACTGATAAATACTTGCAAAGCTTTCATGCCATAGACAAAATAAGCTGAATAGAAAATTTTGTTTTTTTAGTCACCCAGGAGTGCAGTGTCTGTTTCCCTCATTCAGTATTTGCCTGTTGTGCCTACATGAAAGTGAATTGTTCTCCAGATTTTCTCAGGATGTTTCTCTTCCTCTTCTTCCATAATGTGTTTTGCTTTCTAAAGCTTTAGCATCCCATTCTGTGAAAGGGTTATTTAAGCCATGCTGTGGTACTTGCTTCTGTTTCAATATTTGTTTTTCTCTTATGTCCTTAGAGGCTTGACTTTTTGACCTGCTGACTATAGTGTATTTTTTATTACTGACTCTGTTTCCCAGTGATTCTTTGTAGGCCTTTGGGCATGTGAGCTCCAGTTCTGCCTTTCCCCCAGAGATAATGGATTTTCTTTCCTTAATAAATTGTTAACTTTTCTTATGACATTTATTTGGGGTTGTTCCTTAAACATGTATTTCTGGACTGAAGCATATTGGCTTTGTTATGGAGCAGCAGTTATTTTATATGGGAACTAAAGCCTAGGAATTATTCTTGCAATAACACCAAGCATGACTCTGAGTTTTACTTGTGCCCCACACACCAGTATGTACAGATGCAGGACTTCACACTCCTTTCTTGTCCACATCACACCATAAGATTTGTATTTCATGTGAAAACTGGTGATTTTGGGTAGTCTAACATCCCTGGAACTCCCTTTTCTTCAACATACAAAGGCAGTTCTGATAATTGATTTGAAAAATCAAATTAATCTTCTTTTTTGTGTCCAATTTCTGACAAGGATTTTGGATCAGAGTTTTGAAGTTCTGATTTTTCACTCCAGCACATTCACAAAAGATTTTTTAAACAATTTCATTTTTCAGTAGCTGATGAATACCACTGTATGTTAGATATCTTAGGACTCTTTTGCAGGTTACCAATTTAATTTCCCTGTCTAAAAATGTTTAATAATCAATCAAATAATTTATCTGGCTAACTAGGAAATGGTGCTTCAGGAATATATGACAGACTAGCCAGGGGTTTCTTTGCTGTTTAGTGAATATATGTGCACCAACAGACCTGGAGCACTTTTCAAGGCAATAAAAACATGTATTCTACTTCAAGGAATTACTTTAGCATCAGAAGATTTAAAAAATATATTTATAATTGCAATGTTTAAGGTCTGTATGGACACTAAGAATTTGGAAAGTGACCTCATCTCTGCTTACTTCTAAACCAGCGTGTTTGACTTCTAAAGCCAGCTTTGGTTGGCTTCTATTTTTGACTTAGGAAAGAAAAACTATCAGTACTACTTTGGAAAGCAGCAAAGAGTTACAGTTGCCTTTATGTACTGAAGGGACTGGACCACTTCTTTGGTGCTCTTCATTTCAAACTGGTTTGTGGTTTGTTGTTTGGTTTTTGGTGGTTTTTCCCCTGAAACTTCTAAGCAGGACAAATTTCTAGAGCCAGATAAAGAGCTGATAAAACCTTTTTGAGCTGATAAACCTTTCTCTCTTCTCTAACCTTGCACATTTGCCATTGTTCAGTTCACATTTCCTAATGGATGACTAAACCAGGATGTTGTGACAGGTTCCTTATCTCTGCAGGAGCAGGCTGTTTAAACAAGTCCTGATTTGCATTTACTATAACATGACAGGCTAGGGTAAGGCTGCCCAAATCTACATGAATTGCATTTGAGAAAACCACCACTGCCTCTTAGGGTGTGTAAATGCTCTAGAAAAATGGGAGAGGAGTTTGGTCAGCTTTGTGTCTCCTAGTTGGATTTCTCAAGGGCAATTTGAAGCTTGTGTTAGGGATAGTCATGGCAAAGAAGTGATTTTTGCATGCAAATATTTATGGCTACATTCCTTATTGTGGGCAGTTTGCCATATGAAATAGATGATACCAGGCTTAAAAGCATCATAAAAGTTTAGGGAACCACTTGAATTTTTTACATACAGTTGCTGCAAAAAAAATCTTGATGTCAGTAAAAGAGTGAAGTGAAAATATTGTAGTGAAAAGTTGGTATTTAGCTTTCAGTTGCTGCAAAATGACATTGGCTCTGAGAGTGCCCATGAAAATATAACTAATTTGAATTCATTTCAACTGAATACAGGATCTATGAGTTACATATAATGGAATTAGAGATCACATTAAGAAAATTAATACTGATCACATGCAATGTGAGCATGATAGATAAACCCCACTTCTTCTGAGAAGATTAAAAGACAGCTACAAGGCTCTATCTTTGTACACATTCCAAACCAAGGGAGCTTTGATGTTTCTTTGCAGTTCATGTTCGACAGACCCTACAGCAGAACCCTGGAGGCTGAAGCTGATAAAGTGGGACTTCAGTTTGCAGCAAAGGTAACTACAACTGATTGGTTTTATTAGCAATAAAAATAAAATTAGTGAAAAAATAAGTACCAGATATTTTTCAGTTTCTGTTACAATCAGAGGGAGTTTCATTCTTCATATGGAGGTAAACTGTAAGCTTTTGAAGATATGTAGTTTTATGAAGTGGTGGGAAATAAAATAGTTTTTAGGGAAAGACAAAGTCATTCTGTCTAATTGTATGTAATAACATTGAAGTGTGTAAAGTTGTGCATTATTTGCACAGTCTCCTTTCTGTGTAGTTTGTTGCTATTTGAAGAAAACCCCATGTATTTGTAAACAGGAGAACTCTAAATAGGGATCTTCCATAGGTAGGATTTAATGATATGTAAAGATTTAAAGATTTAAGCTAAATACAGCCAAGACAACAATACAGCTTTGCTAAAGTAAGATGAAAATTCAGTCAGAGGCTACTCAGCATTTTTTCATAGTTTATTTTTTCAGTTACTTTTTTTTCCCCTGGGGAATTTAATTCTATATTAAAGGAACTGAACCAACTCTTTGATTCCTGGCTAACTGCAATAGACTTATGTGTGAGATACCAGTGAGTGTAGCACCATCTAGTGTTAATATTTCATAAGCAAATTTTCCTTTTAATGATTATTAATGTTTCTTCAAGGAGGGGTTTTTAAAATTAACTTTGGTTCTGGGATTAAAACTGCATTTGTAATTTGAAGTTGTCTAAGGGAATAATACAATCCATGAAAAAAATGTAATTGCTGTGTTTGTGTTCACTGCTTTCTAATACTAAAAAGTAGGGCCATACCAGAAAGGAATAAGTGAAGTGGCATATGAGTATTTCTCTGCTTGTGCAAATAACCTTTTTATAATAATAATTTAAATAAATAAATTCAAAGGATAAAGCACCACATCTATCCCTGGGATAGGGAATGGGAAGAAGTAATTTTCTGATCTTCTGACTACTTGTCCCTTTTTTTATCTTAGCAAATAAAGGTCAATGTAAGAAATCTTACTGATTTTTCTTCTCTACTTAAATGCAAAAATAGAGAAGTCTGGTGATACACAAAAGCAATTATAAAAGTTACTGTTCTATGACTTTCTATGGTTAACTATATACTTCTTGAAGAGAGTCAGGAATTCTACAGAATTAATGTTTTATTGTGTCATGGATTCCACAGATCACCCATGAAAGGCCATGTAATCAATTACAGAAAAGCATTTCCAGTTACTTTTTAAGTATATTTAAGTATGAACTATTATCACCTTGTATTTTTGACTCAACTTCTTCCTGTAAATTTGCCTAAATCTGTGGAGATGATTAATTTATTCTATTAAATATAACTTTGAATTTGCAGCTGAGCTTTTTTTTAAACAAGTGTATGCCAGAAATTGTAAACTTTTTCTTCCTCCTGAATTTTCTTAATTCAGGTGTAAGTTTTTTATGGGACAGCCATGAAAAGGAATAGATCCAGTGTCTGCATGAGTTTTTTATCACTTTCAGATATTTTGGAACAGCTTTTTCCTGTCAGATGTAAGGACCATCTAAACAGTCTTTAGAGACTTAAAATTGAAGATGTCTTTTGTAATTCAGTATCAATTAGACTTGTATTTATTACCTTAAACATACAGTGGTGTTTCCACTTCCCTTCTGTTCTCAGGCTTGTGTGGATGTCAGAGCCAGCAGCGTCTTTTGGCAGCAGATGGAGTTGGCAGAGACCATTCAGGGGCAGCCCAAGCTGCCAGAGTGGCTCTCCACACACCCTTCCCATGAAAACAGGGCTGAGCACTTGGACCGCCTCATCCCAGAGGTGAGCAGGGCTCGGGGAAGTGTCTTTTCCTCTTAGGAAAGCTGCCAGAAGTGGTTTGATATTAATTGATTAATTAGCTACTTTGGTATTAATTCACAATTTCCTCTGATAGCACCATGCTTATCTTTCTCTTTATCCTTACAGAAATTCTCCATTGCAAAGCTTTCAACCTCAAAGGTTTTATTAAATGAGGAAAAAGTAAGCACAGATAAAATGTAATTATATTCCAAGTGGTTTGGGTTTTTTTTTCTGATTTCTGATCAAAATATGATATTTTTTCTTTTGAATGGCCTTTTGGTATAGATGTGACAGTGCCACAGGTGTCATCCACTCTTTCTATTTTTTTTGCCATTTTGGAAAGGCAGTTTTTAAGTTGGATTCCTAAGTTGTCTTGACTCCTCTTGCTTTTGTAGCAAATAAAAAAATAAAATAGAGTGTTCAAGCACTCCACTGTGACACTGTTTTTCAGCAAGCTAAACTGTGTTTGGAAATAACTTTTTTTATAACCAAATAGTAATTTCTTCTCTTTTTTTTTGAACTCTGTCACTTTAAGTTTTTCTCAGTTCCAAACTGTAAAGACACTTGAAGATTTATTGGCAGAGGGAGCACTAAAATGTTGAGGTGTTTGCTGACTTCAAAGGAGAGAAAAAGAGTTTCATGAATCCTTTGATGAGAATGAATACAGTAAATATTCTAAATGATGGCATAAATCAAAGTCAGTATTAGGGGTAGCAGGCTGGAGAGTGGCTAGACTGGATATTTCAAATTAATATACACAAAGTCTGTACTTTGCAAAAGCAGGCTGGGAGAATGTTTTTGATGGATTTTCTAACACATTTGAGCAGCTGAATAGAAAATTATTTTTGTTGTGGAGCCTCAGTTTTAGCTAGATTGAACATAAAGGGATCAGGATCGTTTCTTTTCATATAGTTGTTGACTGGCTTGTGAAGAGGTAATGAAATAAATGACTTCTTATGATCTACCCCAGGCCTGAGCAAATAAGTTAAATAACTGAGCAACTGGGTAGAGCTGTTATTTCTGTCTCATCTCTCACAGTTTAGCAGGTGGAGCAACCCTCATCTTTTTACAGCTACTCTCACTTCCAAGAGCAGTGGAGGCTGGGAAGATCTTCCAAAAGATAATTGAGGGGAGATGTTTTTGTTTGCCTTTTACCTTAAACATTCTTTGGAGTAGGATGAGAAAACAGGGACTGAAGGCTTCCTGGTTTTAGCAAGTTCACCAGGTAAGTGAGGCTGGCACTACAAAACTGGAATAAAGATGAAAGTGTGTAGAGGATTGACTCCCCTTCTTGAGGGAGCTGCTGCCTTCAGGCTGGATTTCAGGCATGGAAAGGGAATCCCAGGCTTTTATTGTTGCTCATTATCAGCCCCTTTTTGTTTCATTGTTCATGTACTTTGAGCTTTTTAGAACAGGATGTTTACCATTTATTAATTGCCATTAGATATTCAGAGCCCAGGAGAGAAGCCAGATTATCAGAAAAGGCCTTTTTATCTCTAGTATCTCTCTGTGAAGGAACTGGTACTTCTTAAGACTTGGTGCCAGATCCATCATGAGTATTATTGGATTTCATGTGCTGCTGGATTTGGAGCTGGAATGGTTTTCAGGACAATACATGTCTTATTAGACCAGCTACTATAGCTGAGACAAATAGGGGCAAGATTTTGGACTTGTCTCATCTTTCTCTACAGACTTTTAAGCAGGTTAACAATAAGACGCAATCATATAAAGTGAGAATTTTTCTTCAGGTATTGAAATGTCACATCTCAATGAGGTGACTGAACAGTCTCAGGAAGTGTAAATTAAAGGGGGACTATCACAGGGATCCCTTTCAAGTCATTAAAGACTGAGAGCAAATCAAATGAGTGTTAAAGATCTTGCATCTGGTTTTCTGAGCATGTTGGAAGCTACAGCCACGCTGAGGAATCAGAAAACAAGAGAACTATAAGCAGTTAAAAAGTGGTGCTGTCCTGGAAATGAAATTAAACAAATGAAAAAGATTTGCTGTGTTTTGAAAGTATTTTCCCCTCAGACAGGGAGGTGTTAGGATAGTAAACCAGGAAAACAGAGTATGCTCTTAAATAGGAAACTGAAATCTCTTAGAATTCGTGCATGGAGGCTGGAGAGGTGCATTTTATTTTCAGAAAAAAAAAATCTTAAAATAATTTTGTATAAGGGTGAGAGCATGATCATTGTTCTGGAGACAGAGAGACTGTGGGAGTGTAGTGGCAGAGAGAAGATACAGGATCTTCTAGTTCATCTCAGTGATTTATTTTCATGTTTTCTGACTTGCTACAGTGTCTGTTTCCAAGCATGCTGTTCAAATGCAGCACTGTACCTCAGCAGAAGCCTCAGCTAAACTGAATAAGGCAGAAGGTTATCTACTGAGCCTTGCCTGTGATACAAAAATTCATCTTGATGTGACATTTGCTTTTTTAGCATCATGTTGTTGGCTCACATTCCATTTTTGATTCACTATAAGTCCTGTTTCCACTTTCTTGTGGAAATGCCATGGTGAGACCATTTAGAGACTAATAATAAGTTGGGATATATCAATTGCATGGCTTGTCTTGTTTGCTAGGTCAGTTAACTTGTCAAAAAAAGTTAATTCATTTCTTTTGGCAACACCTGTTTTTGTCAAATCCACATTTTCTGCTTATTATTTTTATTAATTTTTGTGTAATTAATACTTTTTCTTCTGCTGCCTTTTGATATGGGAGATACCTTTATTTTCCTTCCTTTTCAAAAGTGGGTTGGTATATTTGCCCTTTGCTTATGGGGTCAACATTCCTTCAGGTAATTCTAGTACTAGAATATGTTAATTAATCCCTATCAATGTGGAAACAAGAATAAAAAAACACTGACCTGTACTTCTATCCTCCCTATAAAGTTATTAAATATTTTGTCACAATTTTTCTTTCCTATGCCAATATCAGTGGAAGGTTGGAAGTATTAACATTATATGTAAGCTGCTTTTCTTCTCTATCCACTAAAGTCTATCAATTCCTTTAATCATCTTTTTACTGCTGCTTCATTAAGACTCTAAGGGCTTGAGACCAGCAGGAAGTCTGGTGTCTGTGACAGTGTGAAGGATTAATATTGGAAGCTAAAAATTACTTATTTCTCTATTTGTCTCTGCTGGTAGCTTTACATTAAGGTGATAGGATGAGGGAGACCTGCCTAATTCTCCTGCCTTGCCTGCTCCCAAACATTGCAGGAGGTGACTGTGACAGTACAGATAAGATAAACAGCTTCACCTTTGTAACTTCCAAGCAAGAGTTTGGATGCTTTATTTGGGATCTCCTGAGCCTAGAAGCAGGCAGGTGGCTGCTCTCAGTGGAATGTGTGGTTACAGCTGTCCTGAGCAGGGAGCTGACAAGTTAACTTGGCTTTTCTTTCCACATCTGGAGTTTTTCAGTGGCGTGTGAGGTGATGATGTTGAATAGCTGCCTTCTACCCCCTTGCACAGCCAAGAACTCCAACATCCACAGGGTAAAAATGTTCACCTGAAGTACTGGTTTTTTATCTTTGCTGTTGGGACTTCAGGTGAGTGAAACCATGGCAATAGGTCAGGCACTGTATAGCCTGGAAAACCCAGAGATACAAAATTGCTGAGTTAGTTTAAAAGAGGATTATGTTGCCTTTTCCAGGATACAGCCTAAATGTTTATATTCCCATTTGCCTTGAATAACACTGCTTGACATTAATGCAGTCTTGCAGCAGCTTATGTTCTAGAAGAGAACAAGAGAAAACTCTTGGTTTATCATAAATGTCAGTTTAGAAATTGGTCACTGAAGCAGAAGAGTGTTCAGCAGTACAATTACATCTGGTGACTACATGGATGATCATGCTGTAGAAAAACAAGCTGTGAAAGCTTTAGCCATGCTCTTAAAAACTTAGGAACAATATTTGCATGCCTAATCCAGACTTGTGTATCCAGTAATTTGAATTTTACATTTCAGCAAGAAACAACTGGAGAAGCTCTTGCTACATTTTTGGAATGTGTCTTTTTCCAAAACCATTTGTTAATTTTAAATTCTGTTTGTTTCTAGCCATTTACAGCAAACTTTATCAGTTCACTGTAGTAAAGTTAGAGGAGAAATATGTTGTGGAATCTCCTTATAAAAAAAAAAAAGAGCTAAGAAGCTCTGCTCTTCTATTTTAAAATCTGCTGTAGTAAGATGTTTCCAGTCCCTCCTGTGGAAGAATATCAAAGTGTTTAAAAATGATGGGCAAATACTTATGCAGAGGTGTACTGGAATATTTGATTTGATATTTCAGACAAAGCTAGTGGATATAAAGCAGATTAAAAATTTCTGCTCTGTCTGCAATGCAATGCTAGGACTGCTGTGAAAATTGTGTTATTTTCTTCCTCCTCATGAATGCATCTAGAACAAATTAATCAACATGTGTTTTCTGCTGATAGTCCCAAATACTGGCCAGGAGGCACCTGGCTACAACTCAGGACAGCTCTGGCCATTGCTTTTCAGGAATCCATGATTATGAAGTGAAGTGGAATAAAATGCACATTTGAACTAGTTTTTCTGTGAAAGGATTAAAAACAGCTGGATATAAATCTGCCCATGGTTTATGCTGTTAATTGAGGCCAAGACAGATAATATTGAGCAAATGTGACTGTACCACAGTGACCATTGATTAATGGCAACCATCAGACTTGTTTTGGTCTTGGTGTTTCATTTTGCACATCTCGAAAAAGTAGTTCTCAGTGAAGATGCAGAACCCTCTAGAGTTCTACATGTAATATTTTGCTATATGATACATAGGATCTCCTTTTCTTAATTAGTTTAAATGAGTTATAGGAGGATCCATGGATACCAGTAGTTCTGTGTACAGCTGCTTACAAAGCACTGCATCAGTTGGTGTGTGCCAAACACAGGAGCTGCCAGTTTGTGTGGACTAATTAGGGTATGTTCAGCTTTGTGACAATGAACACAACTTAAGCATCCTTTAAAGCAGCTGACTTTGAACAGGTTGGTATCAATTTCTCCACAGTGCCTTTGAGACATGAGATTCATCCACTCCGTACCTTTCTCGGGCTGCCAACCAGGCAGGGTGATCTGGGGGGAATGTGCTTGTGCTAATGAATTTTAGTTCTCTGGGAGGTTCTCTGGTTCCTTTGTGCCCCTACTTTCTTACTTGTAAAATGCAAGCAATGGCACTTACTCAGTGAGCAGGACTGACTTAAAGTTTGGTCTCTTACTGCTGATCTTTTTATCAAGAGAAATTGTTACATTCTAGAGACATTATTTTCTTGTGACATTATTTTCTCATAATACTTGGAAACTTGAAATACTCCAAATGCTTCTTGGAGATGAGATCACTTGTGTAACAGGACTTTAACTATACTGATGAACTATCTGGATCTCTGTGCCAAACAGTTGAAAGTCCATTGTGTTATTGGAGATTTTCCCTCCTTTTTTCAGTCAGACATCTATATGTAGTTACTTCAATAACAGAACATATCTGAGGAAGTAAATTACTCAGAGCCCTTTTTTTCTTGATGCAGTCATTTTCATTTACATTTGAATGTAAATATAAATATAAAAATATGAAGCTGAGTGCAGTAATAGCCTGTGGGCTGGATACACCCCCACTTAGTTAAGTGGATTTCCTGCTGGGATTTTTCTTCTTTCAGAGGCATTTAGGAATAGGGATTGATTCAACATTTTTCTTCAAAGTAGCCTGAAAGGGCTACAAAAAGTTTAGTTTGTATGTGGATGTACATTAAAAGGTACTGATGTGGACAAATATCAAAGAAAACTTTGGAGAACTTCCTGTCTAATTACATTGTACCTTTTCGAGTATCCATCCTTGGAGATCACAGTGTGAGAAAATAATTTCACTCTTCATTTTTCCCATTGTTTTACCATATTGCTACATTTTGTCACAGGAATTCTTGGTTTCTGTGGAGAAGCTGTTCAGTAACAATTCAGGCTCATTAATACACTAACCAATGTGCAAATGCAAACCTGACTAGGAAGCCAAAGTCACTGACTGAAACCTTTCTTGTTTTTCCTATTTGAATGAGCTTGATTTGTTTTCCTATGTGTTCACAGGCTCTTAAAATAAGAGAGAGCTGCAATTGCCCATCTCTTTCTGGACCAGATCCTCGCCTTATTTTCAAACTTAACATGCAGCATCTCCTGGAATCATCTAAAGGTCGAGGACCCCCAAATTCTACAAAGCAAGATCCCTCAAAACCAAAACTGGACTTTCCTCACACTCAAAAAGTGGAAGATATGCCAGTGACTTTTGCAGTTAAACCCACGAACTGATGACATTAATTTTCACTTTTTATGGAACTGGTGGTCCCTGAAGGTCTATCTTAAAACACTTTGAACCATGAAGAAGATGTAGCCACTCAGATTCTCCATTTCTTTTATGTGATCTCTCACTCAAAGCAATAAGGAGCCATGCCCACGCAAGAAGGGCAGCGTGTTGGAGCAGAAAGTTTCTTATTCATTAAGAGTTACTAAGATAAATCACTTCTCAGGGGAAAGATAATCTCATACAATCCAGTCACACAGTGTAATTTTCAGCTTTATCAGGCTCACCTTGATCAGAGGACAGATGAGCCAGAAGCGTCCCTAAAGCAGAGGGAAAAGTACAATTTTCATCACTTAAGTTGTCTGGTTTATCTTGCCATAATTTGGGTTAGATCTACTCAGCTTCATTTGAGAAATAATGAGAAGAGCTTACTGCCTGCTCCACATACAGGGTGTTTAAAAATACTAAGCTGAGAAGCGATAATAGCTATGGGCTTGATACACCCTCACTTAATTAGGTGGATTTACTGCTGGGATTTTGCTTCTTTCTGAGGCATTTTAGAATGTGGATTGATTCAACATTTTTCTTAAAAAGTAACCTGAAAGGGTTGCACCAAGTTCAGCTTAAAAAAAAGGAGTGAAATAATTTTCAGGGGAGTCTTCCTTCTGGAAGAAGCACTGAAAGAATCATGGTAGCACCAAATGCTTTACAAAGATGCCTCTTGTCTTTTTTAAATGATCAGGGTGCCTCATCAGAGGGCAGTTTTGCTGCCACAACATTTAATTTGGATAGAAATGATTGTTGATATATGTGGAGTATATTACATAGGAGACAAATACAAGGTTTCTTGACTGCACAGCTTTTGCAGATGACTTTATCATGAAAGGTGACTTCTCTTCAGGAAACTGGCATCTAAAGCTGAGCATCCCTCCCTCCCTCCCCTTGAAGCCACACTTTTTATACCCTGGAGACAAATATGGACAATGTAGGTAAAGCTCTGCCTTCCAGGATGAGTGACCCACTGTACCCAGCATGTTAATCTCTGTTTGCACATGTTTGAATTGTCCTTACTTTGCAGTGGATGGAAATACTGAAATGTTGATCTTGCAGGAGGATGTAGAAAGAGGTGGCAGTGAATGAAAATAAAAAAGGGAAATCTCGTTCCTTCACCTGTTAAGATGTATTTGCTGTTATGCTTTTTGTTACTCATTTGATCAAAACAAAAATCTCTTTCATAAATGGTAGCTTCTTACTTGAAGAAAACATCCAAAATATTTTACAGATTATCCTATTTTGAAACATTCTTTTTCTATAAGGAGAATGGTAGACTTAATCATATTTCTTCAATTAAATCAGAATGCAAGTTTTTAAGAAGGAAAAAATAACCTATTCAGTGCTGTCAGTGAGTTTAGTTGGAAAAACAGATTGTGAAACAAGTAATGCTTTCACTGACTTCAGTCAATGAAGCTGGGTCCTTTGAGAAACACCAGCAAGTCCCTTGTCTCTGTTCAGAGGTAAGTTGATGTCTGTGTAATGCTGATGATTCTAGGTCTGATTATATAGGTCTAGATTGGCTGCATATTGCTTACAAGTTGTTTTTAAATCTCTGCTCGATCCTGCTGGCAGGAGGCAGAAGGTCCAGCCTGGCCATTATTCATCCATCCATTTTTATTCTTTGTGACAGGAGTTTTTGTAACAGATGCTCAGTGATGTGCTGCAGCATTTGAACATTGTCACCTGAAGGTAAACAGAAAAATACACCATTTAGATTTCCCTGTGGACCTCAGAGTTTATCCTGCAGCTCCAAAACCCCAATGCTGCTGCCTCTCTCTTGCTCCAGTGTCAGAGCTTGTTTTGTTATCCAGGGCTGCTGCTTGACATGCAACTGGATGCTTGTGTCTGGTAGGACTAAGGAGAACAAATGAGGTTTTATAGCATTCAGGATGAAGTATGAAACTACACAGATTTCATATTTCTGCTGTCTGTTTTAAGTGACTGAAGTACTGCAGTTGAAGGCAGGGGATGCAATTTTCAAGTTCACCAAGGGAGATTTCTTAAAATTTGTAAGTAAATAGTCTTGTAACCATGATCATGGTGATGTGAGAGAAAAGGTTTCAAGGGAGGGGTAATTGCTTATTAGATTGACAGGGGGATTATGGTTTTTTTTCAGCTATACTCATCTAATAAAACACACCCCTCTTTTTACAAACATATACACACACAAATATAAAGTGCACACACAACACACACAAGAGTTAGGCCTCCACCTAGAAGACTATATATTTAAATACTGTTTAAATTCTTTCAAATGTATAGTTTTACATATAAGGTGGGATGCTGACAATTTCAGGTTTTAATTTACATTTTAATTAAACCCTAATACTTTTCTCAAGTGCTTTGGAAAGGGTTTCTCCTTTCTACTTTGCTTGTGTCCAACACAGAAAATGCCTTATGTTCATCTGCTTCTTGAAGGGCACTTTTTTCTTAAATTCCTATTGAATACTCTGTCATGGATCTGCCTATATTGCTAAAGCATTTTCTTTTTTCTTTCTTGAACAGAAAAATTACAAAAATGTTGCCTTCCATGGTAAACATTTCACATTTAAAGTCAAAGAAGGTATAATAATTTTGTGTGGGCATATATAATAATATATATAATAATATATAAACCATATTATTATATTATTAACCATTAAAATATAATTTCAAACTATGTCCCTTAGGAAAATACTGTGGTTGCAAGCTTCTGATTGTCTGTATAAGCTTTTCCTTGCAATTGTAAGTCACTATGTCACAGGAAAAGCAGATCTAGGAGTGTTGTTGAAGGAATTCAGTGCTTGGAAAACACAGCATATAAGAGGGAGAATAGTGGCTATAGTGAAAAAAGCTAAGGTAGACCAGTAAAAATTCATCTGGATTTCCACCTCCAGTACTTTGTGCTGCACTTCACAGCTTCCTGCTGGAAGAGTAAATACATGGTACAAATGTCACTCTTAAAGCATTTACTGTAGTGGAAATGTTGAGAGAATTCGTGAGCAGGGGAGATGCATTCAAGGCAGCCCTGCAATAAAAATGGCTCCTTTTACCTTTTGGTTTATCAAGTTTACTCTTTTGATTTGGTTAGTTTTGTTTTTTTCATTTTTTTTTTCTTTAAACTTGAAATACAGAAGTTGCCAGGAAAGCAAGGCAAACAGCTGTTAGAATGCTCTTTGTTCTTCAATTCTGTTTGTAGTCTCTAAAAGAGAACAATCCTGCAAGCTTGATGCTTTTTCCATATATTATGTAGGCTGCCAGAGCTTTTTTTTTAATCCAGTGTGATGTTTGTATCTCAATACCCTTGGTTGAAAAGCTACTTTCTGTGTAATAGTCTGTGTAAGCTCTTTTACAGCCATCCAGATACTCTCTGGTGAAGATCTTTGTTTTTCCAGATCTTGGGAGCATTTGAAAGGGGAGCAGGATGATCACTAAGTGTGGTGACAGGATGACTTTCCTGTCAGTACAGGGTGTANGATGATCACTAAGTGTGGTGACAGTAGAGGTGACAGGATGACTTCCTGTCAGTACAGGGTGTTTTCTTTAGGTTTCCTGTCCAGATTGCAGAGTGTGGGTTCAACACTCACAGGAAGGAGTGATATTAACAACTTGCATTTCTAAATCACCTGAAGCACCTCATAAATACAGTTTTTCCATAATACCTGCATAGGTGATCCTTCTAGCAGTTCTGTTGGAGATATTGGAGCTCAGTAAGATGGAGATTTTAGCCAAGCTCCACAGAAACTCAGTAAAAAATCTGGAGCAGGAACTTTGGCATTCTGAGCCATTCCTTAGCTTACAGTGTTTCTGTGTGACCACACCAGAGTCCTCATGGCAATTTGAAGTGATGGGCTTTGGGTGATCTCTGCATTTTTAAGTTTGTCTCCTTTCAGTGTCTATCTGCAGAGTTTGGAGGTGCCTCTTTGTGCATACTCCACTAGGTTACAGTTATTTGTTCTTGATGTGGTTATTTCTTAGCTACTTTCTCTTATGCATTAACTGGTTGTTGTTTGCTCACTGCCCATCATCACTAAGGAGCTGATGCCTACAACTCTTGACATGCTGGTTATTTAATATCAAAGAAAAGTTTGGTCTCAAATTTGTGTTTCCACAACAAGACCAGGGATTGTTCTGTATATTTATTGTTGCATTAGCTGTCAGATAAAGCCATGTAAAAGTTGGTTACAATTCCTCCTTTTCCATGCCCCAGCCCCACCTTTTCCTAGAGCTGCAGGTGTCTCTGCTGGAAACAGCAAGGGCTGCTGAGAGAGGAATGAGGATAAGCAGGAGAGGCTCCTCACTGGGTCGAAGAGGAGATGGGGCTGGGTGTTGTGCCTGTGATAACTTTATTGCTGGGGCTGACAGTTGTTGGCAGGTCTGTAAAGAGAACGGGCAGAGTGTCCCTGGTGTCGCTCGCTGCTGCCTACACACATTGCAGCCGTGCAGGAAATGTGCTCTTTGATCTCCCAAAGCCCCAGGCTGTGTGCCAAAGCCAGGCCTAGCAGAATATCCCTGGCTCCCTTGTTCTGGCTGTGCTGGTTCAAGCCTGCTGCTCTTGGTACAAGCCAGGGGCTCTTACCCTGATTTATGGAAGTATGCAGAGAATTGTTATCTGCAGCACATAAATTCATTATAACTATTAAACTAAGCTGAAATTGAACCTGTTGACCTGGAAGTGAATGGCTCCATAACATTTCATTAATCCTCTGAGATGTTTAATTCCTGCTAATTTGATATTTCAGATACGATCTTCTCTACAGATATAATGGCTTAATTAGTATACATTACATGATGTCTCTTCAAAGTACAGCATGTACAGTATTTATCCACTAGAAAAGTAATTCAGTAGAGCTCAATTATAATTCATTGACTAGAGCATAAAAGTTGAAAAGAATATGTGCAGTAGTCATTATATTTTAAGCACAAACATTTTTCAAGCAGTCTTCTGTTTGTTGATACCTATTACTTTCTAAAAATGATAGTTCTAAACATTTTGTTACAGCTTATAAAATATTGACTGAGAGCACTTTTTGGTCATACCACCAAAATCCATGCTATAGAAATCTATTTTGTAGCATTCAGGTTGTAAATCTTTTTACTGAAGTCACCTGTTTCAGAGCAAGTGTGTGTGACAGTTCAGGACAGAGGTGCCAGCTGGGACTGCAGGGGACAAGCAAAGCGAAGGGGGATGGATCTTTGGAATGTGGTCATTTTGCTGCTTCCTTCCTGTGGAAAGTCAGTGGAGGCACAGATAGGAGGAAGCTCTTGAGTACCTGAATTTATATTCAACCCAGCCACTCCCCCTCCGACCACTCTGCAATCTAAGACTTGAGTTAATTAAATCTATCTCTTTTTCCTTTCTAACATTGATCTATATTGCATATTTGAACTCTAGAGAATCGGAGCTCCTTACTCCTACCTGGGATACATTGTCAGATTCCTTCCGTGCATATCTGGAATAAGCAATGAAGGAGTAAATGCTGAGGGAATAGCGCAGTGTGAGTTTTCAGTCACCAGGTGGCGGCTGGGCTGCCCGAGCCGGGCTCCGGCCGGTGAATGCAACACCTGCGGGCTCAGTCCGGATCCAGTAAATTATCAAATTATCCTGGCGATTTCCCCTCAGTGTTAACGGCAGTGCTCCTCCCTAGAGTGAACTCGAAACATCAAGGGGAGAAAATGGACGTATTAGGCTAAGATGTTCTTATTTTCCTCTCTAGATTTCTCCTTTTAGAGGATGAAGGATAATGGAGAGAATAAGAGGTTAGCCAGACCTTCTTGTTCGGGAGGGATGAAATGGAAGGACTCCGATTTTGTTCTCTGGTCTCAATGCTCAGTGTTCCCTCTCTCCTCTGTCCCCTGCCTNATGGAGAGAATAAGAGGTTAGCCAGACCTTCTTGTTCGGGAGGGATGAAATGGAAGGACTCCGATTTTGTTCTCTGGTCTCAATGCTCTCTCCTCTGTCCCCTGCCCCCTTCCATGTGAGGTATTTATTGAACTAAGAGGCTGAAGGGCAGTAACTGATCTTGGTGTTTCAAAGAGTTGAACACATATCTCTTAGATTTCAGAGATTGACAGATGTATGAAGAGCATCTCCAAATTCTGAGCCTGGAGAAGGTTTCTGTGTTTTGTTTAAGCACTTGAACAAAATGGCAGATGATCCTCAAAGTGCTGAAGAGCTCAGCTAGCACCCTGCCTGGTGGGGTTTTACCCTCCTTTGCTGTATCCTCAGCTTTATCACCTTCCCTTTACTTTGATCATGCAGACGAGGATGCAGATCATGCATACACTGCTCTGTTTCATCATCTTTTCATCCAAAAAGCTAGAAAGAAACAAAACCCTTGAGAAGCAACAGGGTCTAATTTCCACTGTCTCAATGAGGCCTCTATTCTGTTCACATTGAAATTGCTGGCAAAAGTCCCAGTAGTTAGATCTGGATTTCTCCCTCCTTAAAACAATATTCTTCCTTTTGTGCTTTATCCTCTGCTTGTCAGAATCAGCTGATTATGAGCTCCTGCACAGATGACATTTTATCTGCAGTCAGCAGGAAGGAGGCATGAATTAGGGCTTAGAAGAAGATCTTCAATAATTAGCCACAGAGGAAGGAAAACATCCAAAAAAAGTACACAGATGGAATTGACTTATTTCATTTGACTGGGCTGGAAAGTTCAGCTGTAATGATAGTGGTTAAATTAATTATGTTGATTTGGTAACAAGGAAACTAGCGTGTCCCCAAATGCTGTGTATTATTTTTGAACCCAGATGAAGTAACTGCACACTGCTGGTGACGTGTGTCAGAGTCACAGATATCAGGTATTCCTCATGTGGACTTTTCACCCCCTGCTCCTTCAGGATGTGATTCATGATGGCACAATTTGGTCACACACAACCCTTAAGGCAGGGTTTGGATAAGTGCAAGGCTTTAGTTCTTTCTCTGAAATCTTTATTATTGTGAATAACTGTGATGGACACAGTTTTGGATGCTGTAGTGGGTTGTGATCTCTGTCATGAAAAGACATTCTGCTGTAGCTGAAGTGTGGCCTGGGGCTATGCTGAGAGTGCTGCCCATCTTCAGCAGTGACTGCTGGCAGGAATGGTCCTGCATCATCACTCCCAGACCTGTTACAGCTCTGTTCTGCCTCAGCTGCAGCTTCGGTGACCAGAGGTGTTTGTGGACATAGTAAAGAGCACACACATCACACCTGTCCCTGTATGGAATTAGACAACTTCTCTTGGCTGTCTTGGGGTGTAGAACTTAAACGTGCTCCAGCTTCAATTCCTCATGGCTGTTTGGTCTCTTTTGCTGACCTGGCAAACTGGTTTGTTAGTAACTTCTGACATGCTGACCTCTCTTTCTTTGTTGTCAGCACTGTGTGAGTGAGGATCCACTGAAATAACTTTTCCACGTGTCTGTGGAAGCCATTGACACCTGCAGACCTCTTGATTTTCTTCGTGAGCAGGTCCCAGTCTATCAGGCTATCCCTGAAGAAATCTCCATCTCTTAACTTTGTACTTCCAGTTTTGTCACTTTAATGTTTCATAGTGCCTGTGGGACATATATGTCAAGAGGAATCACATCATGGAGGATGTTTCTGAATGGCCTTCATGACCTGATCCATCCAGGACTTTAGAAGGAGGACCTTGAATTTGATAGGCATAAAACAAGACAGCCAATGAAATGAGCACAGCATTAGCAGAGAGAAATGTTCAGAAGGTTCTCATTCGTTGATACCTGATAACACTGATAATTTTCCTGAACAATAACAGATTTGAGTGTCTTTAAACTTTCCCTTTTATTGCCACTGAGGTGGAGTCGGGCTGTAACTCATTGCCAGCTGCAGTCAGGCATGGGTGTGAAGGGATGTGGGTGCTGGTGACACCAAGATGCCATAATAAAAGCATAGTTACTTTTAGAGGAAAAAAGACCCAACACAATATTTATACCAGTTTTACTTGTTTTATTCCACTAATAACACATTTTTGCCATGTATAACTTTGTCTGTGTAGAAACACTCTGCTTTAATGGTTTACAAATTTTCACATGTCAAAAAAAATGTTCCTTACAGTCATTTGGACTTGGTGTCAATTTTATAGAGTGTGTACACAATTCTGCCCCCTGGAATAAAACACATGTGTTTAATCCTCTACTGCAGGAGCTGTAGGCACAGCTCTTCCTCTCTACCACTAGGCAGAGCTGCTTTGTGATCTCTGCCTTCCTCTGAGGCTTCTTCCTCCTAACCTCTTTTCTTATACCCTGCTTTTATACTTTAAACTTGGCTGCTTGTGAAAACTGTAAAGATAAATCCAGATTATTAGTCTATCTGATACTTGTTCTACCTCTGTCTCCAAATAACAAGAGAAGCTTTGACAGCTGAGTGCCCAGGTGAGATGAGGTGACTTAACCCATGGCATGCGGCAGGGGCTGCAAGTGATGCGTGGCACCTTGAGCTCTGCCTGCAGAGACTTTCACCCCAGCTGCTGAGGCATCAGTGGCTCTGAATGTGCAATCTATTAGCATGTTTCAGTGTACCTGTCTAATGAGTTGCAGGAATCCAGCCTGGAGGGCAGGGATGAAAGGCTTGTGTTGGAGCAGCTTATTGAACCTGATTCCCCCATCTTTAGGAGGTCAGAAAACTCCTCCACCAAGAGAATGACCTTTGCCAGGTCACAGGCACTGATGGGCAGCTTGGCCTGTGCAAATCCCAGTTCTGAAGCCAGTCTTGGAAGCAGAGAGGAGTGATTTCATGTTTTCAATGAGAAAAAGGTATTCTGTGTCTTTGTTAGTTTCCTAACCTAGGAAATCCTGCATCTCTTAAAATTGTATTGAATAATATGGAATAGAACATCCCCAGGTTAGTGCTGATAGGTTTGGATTGCAGTACTTCCTTGAATTCATGTTTTTAATCTGCTCCAGTCCATCAGGGTGACCTAGTGAAAGGGGAATAGGAAAAATGCAACAAAGAAACTGTCAATACTGAGACAATTTAATTACAGTATTTTGCTTCTACAAGAATTGCCTACACTGAGAATACAAAAATAAAATCAACCCTCGAATCCTTGGCAAGATGCAGCTTCCACAGGCTTCCTGACTCCTCCAACTTTCTGGTACAAAGGTACACCATGAAGCTGTGTGTGATTTATAGAATGGAAAGAGTAAAATATAAAAAAGAAAAAAGGAGTCTATATCTGTAACTGTCATCCTCTCAGGCAGGCTTCAAAAACCCAAAACTAGTCACCTAGGAAACTTAAAATCTAGAATTCGCTCCTTTAGTATAAACATTTTTTTAAAAACTCAGTATTGTGATTAATTATTTCAGTAAAACGTGTGGATTTGTACACTGTGTGTGGAACACAAAGGTGAAGGGTCTGAGGTCTCTCCAAGCAGCAGGTTTGAGCTTTTTGCTCTTTCAAAGCCAATTAGATTTTGGCCAAAGCTTTGTGGTAGAAGCAGAACCAAGTTCTCCACCCCTCCTCTTCTCATTTCATAGGTGCCACGTGGCTGGGGCTTTGTTCCCTCTACTTCCTTTGATTTACACTGTCATGTAGACAAATCAAAGCCTACCCTTTATTTATTGCAGCTAGCAAGAGTGTGCTATAGACTTAATTCAGGATATGGACTCAAATCCTTCCCTGGAGCAGAGTGGAGTACTTTGTCATTTGCAAACACTTGGAAGCACAGTGCTTCAGAGTTCCTGTAAACAAGAATAAATTCAAGGAAAATTTTGAATTACATGTGTAGTTTGAATGAATACATTGGAATCAGAGTAGCACACAGCAAGACGAATCTATCCATCATGGGCATTTAGTGTAGAGCCTGCATTTGCTTTTCTTTGCTATTCACATAGATTCGATCAACATCGCACTTCTGTCATTCGCTAAATACATGGGCTCTGCTCGGCGGGACACCAGCTCATCAGTTACCCAGTGAGCAGCCTGTCACAGGGCCTGCACAGGCCATTTGTAACTGTCACATCCCCCCAGATCAGAATCTTCCCAGAGCCTGATCCATCCAGGCCTTGGAGACAGGCTTGCTGTACCTGAGAGCAGCCTTGCTGCTTTGAGCGGGGGTGCTGGGCCCGGTGCAAGATGTGCAGTTGGAAAGTCTGGCTCTCTCCAAGTTGGATGGTAGGCACCAGCCTGCAGCTCTGGTTTTTGCCTTATTTTTCCATCAATATCCAAGAATACTGGCACTCACTTCAACTAACTGGTTTTGGAATTCTCTCTCTAAAGTCGTAGTCTGCTGTGTTTTTTAGGAGAGCTGCAGGAAAGACATAGAAATCATGTTACAAACTCGGGCTGATGTCTGGGCAAACCCAGGCACAAGTGCTAAGAAATCTGCACTACCTGGAGTGAATCCCTGCCCCAATGCCAGAGTTTTTGTCAAGCTCTTTCAGATGCCAAACAACTGTGTGAGTTACAAGGTGCAGTTTTTTGTGGCTCATCATTTTCTTCCATATTTCTGCCTTCTAGGACACGAAGACTTTACATCTTTTCCTGAGACTGTTTTATGCCTTCAACTGCATTTTTTTCCTAAGTTAGTTCCTTAAATACAGTCAGAATGATAATTTGCAACCATAACTGGTTTGGATCTGAAAGGGTTTGTTCTTCTTTTCTCCCCACAGTTCAGTGCTTTCAGCTCCAGCTGTGTTTTCTTGTGCTTTTCTTTTTAGTTCTTTGCAGGGAAGTCGAGGAGTTTCATAATGATGATGCTGGACAGCAAAGCAGAGTGTTAACATTATTTTAGTATCCTGTATCCTAAAAACTGCTGTAACATGGATCATATCTTTGATTCCTAATCTGGACTGAGTTCTCTTTCATGTCTTTTTAAGGTTATGGTTTATATTAAACGAGTAGCTGACACATTTAACTTCAACAGAGCAGGAATTGTGTAGTGGCTGCATGTAGTTCTAAGCCAAAATTTCCCAGGGATTTTGTAGTAAGGCCAGTTGCTATAGACTAAGTGCTCTTTAGGACCTGCTAAAATAAGCCTGGTTATTTGAATTACAGATTCCCTGAAGATTATTGACATTATAGGCTTGGGAGAATATAATACTTCTTTGGGAGCATTTGTATTCTGTCACTGCAGTAATGAGTGTCAATAAAAGAATTAGAGTGACCTAGGACATTTCAATCATGTATCTCTCCATTCCTCCTTTTTGTCACTATAGCAAAGAGGGGAAATTTTAGTGCTCCTTCTTGTTCCTGGGAGACTGCTGATAAATCTCAGGTTCTTCTTCAAAAAATTATAATAAAACATTTTTGTGTCTTGTACTCCTGTTGCTGATTAAGTCATTTAAGGTTTGTGATCATCTGGGGAATTGGTGTCTACTTGCATTTTTGTTGCTATCACATATATAAAACCAGTGAGCGATGGGTGCACTGCAGTGGGAGGATGTCCATGCCTCTGGATCTACCTGCTCATGTCCTTTGTCCAGCTGCAGATTTTGCCTGGGTAGACCTTAACATTCCAGATGTGTGGAGGACTGGGCAGAGCATCTCTTGAAACATGGCTGCCAAAAAGCCAAGTTTTTAATTTCTTAGCCCTTGCTTAGGGCAGCTGCAGGATGTGCTTCACGAGTGTATCAGGGCTGTTACTCAGCAGCACAGGAACAGGCAGGGCTGTATTAGGAATCCCAGCACTCCTTGCAGACATCCAGATGAAATCTGCTGTTTCCAAGGGAGATCCTGTCACAGCCCAGCAGATCCCACTAATGCAGGACTGTTCTGGTAATCAGACTGATAGTTCTTATCCTCAATTTTGTGCCATTACCCCTCAATAGCTCCCCTAAGGACTAAAACTTGCTTTTTTCTCTTGCACACCCTTCCCATACTTGATGATGACACTGCATTTTCCCTTCCCCCTGCCTGCCCTGAATCCAGCCTGGATTCACACTGAATCCCAACACACCCATATCATTTATGCTTTCACATTTTAGTTTCCAGTGAGTTTGTAAACATCTTTCTTTGACAGTGCCAGGATACTCATAATTGTGCAGATTCTGTATCATTGAGTTGTTTCAGTGACATTTCCCACTTAGGAGGGAAATGCCAGACTTCCATGGTGTCTTTGCTTTTCACAGTTTAGGTCAAACCCTGCCTGCACACTAACATACTTGGCTGCATGTTAATTTTAGTTAATAGCTAATCAGTAAAACAATGCATCCAGCTCAAGATATATGGCACAAATTAATCTGAATGCCCAAACAAATTCAGCAACAGACCCTGGCCTCAGCGGGCTCTTTAAGTCCAGTGTAACATCCATTTACATTGTTTTATTTCTCTCTCAAACTGTAACTTGCTCCCTGTGGGGTTACACTGACTCAGTTTCATTTTCACATTGTACTGGCACCACGATAGTCTTGCATTTAAATAGTCTCATTTCATTTTGATATCATGATGTCACCTCCACAGAGGTGTTTTGAGGCTGCCTGGAGAATTCAGAGCTAATGCCCAGGCAGGGCCATCAGCTGACACGTGGCTGTGCTGCACAGCAAGCTCAGCTTCCATTTCTCAGCCCAGCCTTTTCTCTGGGCTGGTCACAAAATGGATTTTGATATCCTTTGAGCCCAGTTTCCCCTGCCACTGGCAGAAAGTGTATGTGTATGGGAAATATGGCCTCTGGGAAAGGTGATTGTTTTGGTCATGTGCAGGTCAGCAGTAGCTGGGACAGGATGCAGGCAGGGCAGGTTCTCACGTCACTCTTGCTCCATGGCTGGAGCCAGTGGAGAATTTGCTGTTGTGTCTTGGCATGGTCAAAGCTACCTGCAAAAATCCCATTTTGCAGCGAAGTGTGAATCCATCCCCTAGATGCTGTGGAATGTGGGTGTCTCTGTCCTCCCACCTGGCTGTTCTGGAGCCAAGAACAACCAGACATGAGTGAGCAGATGCCCCGAGCCCTCTGAGAAGCACACAGAGAGTTCCTGCAGCGCCCCGCGTGCCCTGAATGCCTCAGTAACACAAAGCACTGCCAGCTGGAAATGTCAACATCCCAGTGGCAATCCCTGTACGTCTGTCTGCACTCAGCATTTCACAAACAACTTGCAAATGCTGTCCTGCTACGTGGAAAATTGTGCCAGACCACCCTCTCCCAGTGAGCCACTGGGGAGGGAGGGCTCCCACTGTCCATAGCCTGTCTCCAAGGCCAGGACACAGCTCTGTGACTTTACCCCACAGCCTCAGCTCCAGCAAGCCTCTTCGTGGCAGCAGCACAGCCTGTGCTTTAGGTCAAGGGGTGTTTTATTTATAGAGCTGCCATTAAATCAGTCTAACACAGTCATGCAGTATTTATGGTAAGATTAGATACATGACTGCATCCAAGGCAAAGAGAGATTTTCACTTCTTGATGGCACATTCACTCTGAAAGGAAACCCTGGCTTTAATGTGTGTTTCTTTCCCTACTGCTATAAGATTTCCAGGGAAAAAAGTCAGTCAAGCTCTTTGACTCTAAGGGTGAAGTCTTTGTGGTTAGTGTTTTTCTTTTAATTATTTTGTTTACAAATAAATGAGTTCTGCAGCTTTTGAGCTTGAGGGTTGGTGGCTTGAGAGATTTTAATTCTCTCCAACAGCAGTGAGACTACTTGGTGTGAACCTACAAAAGCAATTCTGAGAAGCTGCTGGGTTTAGGCATTTCTAGAATGATGCAAGAATAAGACCATTTGTTAGAGCTACCTCTGGGATCCAGTGCCTATGTGCATTTGTCAAAGGACCCAATATTGAATGCTTCATTTTCCAAACACTGGCCTAAGATAAATTATATCTGGATGTTGAGCCTTCCTGATATAAATCAGTGGCATATCAATAATAGGATTCAGCTTTTAAAGTAAATGTGCTAAGATCCTAGTGGGAAATAGGCTGCATTTCATGGACTTGTGCAAGGAGTATTTTCAGTGGAGCCTGCTTTTTATTCTGGCCCATGGACTAATGGGAAAGTAGGTGTAGAGAGACACAAATTAAATGGGATTGGGATGATGCTTTGGAACAAGCCTGGCTGACTGATGAAGCACTGAGGGCATTCAGAAGCCCATGCAAGTGCTTTAAGATTAGAGATGAAGAAATGATGCTTTTGAAAGGTCACATGAGACTTGGAAGTTAAAGCGAATGGGGAAGGAAGACAAACAGTGTAAGGGACTGATTTTTTGCTGCACTAGTGTTTGACTTGAGAGGCCCAGGGTCAAATCTTCTTCTAAGTCTTAAATTACAATTAGTTTGGTGGATTGATTCCAGACTTCACTTTTCACATCAGGTCCAAGTGCAGTTCTGAAATCTGTTTGTTATGACTGACATTTTATATTGATTTTAAAGTACTTTTGCTCACTTACAAGGTCTTCAGTAACACTTTCATAGACTGTCTTTCAAGGCTGACTTTTCCCTCATGCTTTCCAGAGAGTATCTGCTAATTCTCTGTGATATTCTTATTCATCACAACCTGGAAATAGTAAAGGCTTGAGCTTCATGCCCTGTGGCTTTAAAAACATCATTCTCCTTAATGAGAAAATACTGAATCTGCTTCTTCCTCTTTGAATTAGAAGGTAAATTCTCCCAGGACTCTAAAACACAATATACAAGTTATTTAGCTGTGAGAGCCAGGAATTGCTCAATTCCTTATTTATCCCTGACTCAGATATCCAGGACACAGAGAAGAGTGGGATTATTTTACCTTCCATGTACACCACACATCAGCAGCAGGTGCACAGTTCCTCCACTGGCTTGATGTGATTAACATGCTAAAAGGGAGAACAGTGAATACAGGGAAGAAAAAAGACTGCACCCCAGATGGCAGAGGGAGTGAGGATAAAAAAAGGAGAAATGAGCAAGTGGAAACCAAAGAAAGGTGAATTTCAGCAAAGACTGAAAAGGTGTGACAGATGAGCATGTGAGCTGCAGTGGGCAAACCCTCCAGTAACACAAATGACCAAAACCCAAAACCTCATGAGCTCATGTGCTGGGTTCCCTTTTGCTTCCTTAGAGACTATCAAAGAAATAGATTTACTTTCCCACCCTTTTGCCCTAGAGAGTGGAAGCAGCCCCAGGATTATACCCAAGAGTTCTGGGTTTATTTCATTGCTTTGCTTCCTGCTGACAAATCCAGTTCCTGTAGCTGTGCTCCAGTCCAGCAGCAGCAAGCCATGTCTTTGCTTCCTTACCTCTAAAGGATAGGAAAACATGTTTTAGAGCTGATTGCTGTGAGCAAGGGCCACAGGGTGCTTGGTGCTATCATGGTATCAGTCCCTATTTGCTTGCAACTCTATGTTCTTGTCAATCAAAACAAGAGAAGGTAAAAAAATTTTGGGAGGAATATTCTGGGACATTTCATCTTGAAATACTGTCATTGTTGCAGGAACCTCCTCTCTTAACCATACTTGAAAAGGCTTTTTTCCCCCCATCTGCTCCATGCAGATATTTAGACTGGACTCACTGATTCCTAAACCCCATGTTTCAGTGTAAATTAATATTTTACCGTGCCATGTAATGTGAATTAATGCTGGCCCTCCATGACTCTTCTTTTATTTATGCTCTCCAGGGCTTAGTGGCTTATGGGATTAGAGTTGAACTCAACTAAGTAAAAAAAAGGAAGTGAGAAATCATACTTTTACTACTACTGAGAAATGTTTATACAGCTGCATGTTTCTACTTCTTTCACAGTAAACATTGTTTTATTCATGCTTATTATAATGTATTCCTGGGTGATAATTCATACAATGCAAGGCATCTCCCTTCCCTTTTGTATTTAATTATATTTATATTATTTGTTTACTGATGGCAAATGCTTCCACAGATGAAAGTAGATAAAAGGAATAGATGAATCAATAGATGAATAGATGAATCAATCATAGGAGGAAAAACATGTATTAGCAGCAATCTTTTAAAAACTGGGGCAAGCAAGAATGTGATACTTTCTGGTTACTCTGACTACTGTCACTGTACAAGAATTCAGGACAGCAAACAGACCTTCTCTTTGCCTCCAAAACTTTCTGTACAGAACAGACCTGTTAGGTTGGCTGCCACCAGGTCACACTGAGAGACCAGAGGCTGCTTGGCCCTCTGCAAAGGTCTAAAATGCAACCTGGAATGCTCGGGTGGCCAAATATCCTTGGCTTCAGTCTTCTCTAGAGCCAAAAGACTTCCCAAAAAATATTGTGACTCCAATGTTCACACTATCAGAAAGTTGATCTTTTTACAGATTCTTAAAATCTTTGCCACTGCAGCTTCTCTTTAATACTTTGAGCCATTAAATCTAATGGTGAGGGAAGAAGTTCATTTGATTACTGTTATTGATTGGTCCTTACTAGTGAATAATAACTTTCTTAAATAGAAACATTTAGAGCATTCAGGGCAAATTCTTCTTTCACTGACACCAATATAAATCCAGAGGCATATGGATGGATTACAGATTTATGCTGGTGTAACTGAAAGTGGAGTTTTGCCCTCAGTCTTTAACAACCGATTAGGAATAAATAGCTTTTTAGCTAATGAAAATGTAGCATTTTTGTTAACAGCTTCATGATGATATACACAAGTGCTACATTACCTTGATAATTGGAAAATTTACTTGCCTTTATTCCTTTGGTAAAACATGGACCTATTGTAGCTGTTTCATAGGAAAATAACAGAGCCATAAAATCCAGACACCCAAAGCATGCTCATAGCATTTAAGAATAAGAAAAATGCAACTTTAAGCAACTGAGCTCTATTCAAAACTAGCTGAAAACAGAACTATGAAAAATATTATAGTGTTGAGTTCCCAGGGCCAAATGGGGACATGGCAGTGAAGAAGAGAAGTTTCAGAGTGATCTAACTGCAGCCTTGCAGTACCTGAAGGAGCTTGCAAGACATCCTGGCAGATCCATGATACAGCCACTGCCAGTGCTGGTAAATTCCCTCAGGAAATGGTAAACCTGTCCCTTGTGGTAGACTGTGCTTCAATAAATCTGTAAGGGTTTGAAACTATCAAATGTGATTCACAAGCTGTACTTTGATTCCCAAGTTGTCACAAACAACACACAAAACTGGTGTGTGGGTCTGTTCCTTGCTGGAGCACATCACGTTGCCTTTCTGTTGCTTTGATTTCCCCATTGTTACTGTCTTTTTTTGCTTTGAAGTTTTTTGCTTTGGGGATTAATTCCTGCTCTGTATTTGGAACATTCAGTCAAAAACTGTACCTGAAAATGCTGGTGCTTCTGTACTATGAATCACAATTGGATAGTATTTTGGAGGAAACACAACTAATATGTTTCTGCAGGGGAAAAGAGTTTCTGTTTGCTTTGATTCGTTAGCAATTCCAATTAACTTCTTTATGTTTGTGTTGGTTTGAGAAACTGAGCTCCAACATCTACAGAGGAGTCAAACTCTGTATTTGGCCTTTAGACCAAATGCAATCATAGACCAGGACAGTGTGGAACACTTCTTACAAGTATTGAAGGAATGTGGTGTTTAGAGGAAATGCACACACTTGTCTGTATGTCCATAGACTAGGTGAGTGTGTTGTATTAACTACCTTAGAAGCAGTTTTTAACCAACTATTCAGTGCTCACCTCTGGCAGCAGACCTGATGTTCAAACATTGAAGATGCCTTGCACGTGTTTCCATGGGGTTTCAGTCTTTGTGACTTTTGCTTTCCCTTTGTTGCTGCTTTATTAGGAATGGAGACAGATAACTCAAAAAGCAATGTTGTCCATTTCTCAAAATCTGCTTATTAGGTTTAAGTCAAACATTTCTGCTTTCTATCATATTTACAAAAGCAATATTAATAAATATTGACAAAGCTAAATAGTCTCTGGGAAGAAGCAGCCTTGAATTGCTGTGCAAACATGCTTTAAAAATTACCTACAGACAATACTGCTGTATTAAAATAATAATCCAAATGAGAGTACTTGCTTGAATACTACTTGCTTTGCTTCCCTTTACATCCAGGAATAATGACAGATCTTGTGCTGGTTTTGAATGAAAATATCAATTGGGGAGTGGATTTACATAATAAAATTAATAGAGCATAGAAAGCTTCCAGCATCACTTTCTGATTTTCCTCTGTGTGCCACAGAAGTTATATTTAAAAAGACAGATGATTGCAAGTTTGTTTAGGAAAACAAATCCTCTGGGCTGCATATATGAGATCATATGACAGCTGGCCCAGCTCACAGAACACTCAGGTTCCTTTTCTGTTCCTGTAAAGAAAATCTGTAATTGTGCAGAGTGCCACATGTGGGGCAGAATGTCATCACTTACACATTTTTTCATATTTACTCGCCTGCTGCTCTCCATGTAGAGATGCCCTTCTTAGTTATTCTCTCTGAAGTGCACTCACCACAGAGGAGATGGAATCAGACATCTGTTATGCAGTCCAATCCCAGATTTTATTTCTTTGCATTTACAAAGGGAAGATTTTGCAGGAAAATACTTTCCCATTTTTACACCCTGAATAACCAGTGGTTGAACATTTTATGGTTGTCTGTGTCTGAGCTTTCTGTTACAGGAGAGTAACAGGAGAGAAACACCAGGGGGAAAGGGGAAGAGGTTTCAACATCTGAGCTGCTGGTTCATCACACCCAGACCCCTTCATTTATTCCCTCCTGAATCTCAGTCCTCCTTCTGGAGAAAGCTCTAAAAGTGATGTCTGGTCCCATAGCCAAAATCTGTCATATATCCATGCCTGTGATGCTGCCAGTTTTGGATTGGTGCTGAGCTGCTGTCCATGACCTGCTCCAGCCTCTCCAGATGGGGCTAAGAGGGGACCTTTCTGCCCCTCTTGGAGACTGAGCCTCTCACACTGGCTGTCACTTCACTGGCTACTTTGTAAACCTGTTTTAAGGCTTCTAAAATTCAGTTTGAGCTAAGACCAAAGAGGAATTTACTAATTTTGAGGTAGGGACAAGTTTGCAATTAGCTACTAATGGAAACTTCATGATGCCCTAAGGGCGATGGTTAAATGAAGGTTCAAGCTAAAAAATAAATGTTTCAGGGACTGTGGAGGAGTGAAAAGTGGTTTCCCTAATCTCACTCTCCTTTGTGATAAATCACAGGCTATTTTTGGTTGGCTTCATTGTTTTCAGTCGTGTCAACAAGGACCTATCTAATACTTGAATCTGTTTTGTTATTTTTACATATAAATTCGACTTCATAACAGCAATAATACTTTCCAGGCAGCTCATTTGAGGATGATTGCTCTACTTCAGAGGTAGTAAAACTCACTGTGTCTCATTATACAACTCAAGGTGTGTGAAGCAGACAATTGCCTATAAACATGCTGCCTGATGGGTGTTAATGCTGCATTATATTTACTGTTTTCTTTTCATGGCTTCAGGTGGCATGATAAACCTTTTCCCCAGGAATAAAATTTGGAAAATCTTTCCACTTTTCTTGCCAGAGTGTTCTTCCTAGCCTGGCAGTAAATGTGCCTCAGATATTCTCTAAAAATTGAAAAGAATATCCTCATCTTCACACTTTGGCGATAGGTTTTACAGCATAAGAAAAATGCCTGATTTGTTGTTTATGTGAGCAAGAGTGTCTTTACAGAAATGCACAATTTATGCCAAAGTGTTTAAACTTGTGTGTTTAAATTAGGCACCAAACTCTGGTTAATTTCCCAAATAATGTCCCAATTTACATCAGCACTTAAGCATGTGCTGAAGGGTTTTCCTGAAAAGACAAGTGATTTAGCAGTTATTCAGAAATGGGGTGATCATTGGGATCCTTCTGATCAGCCCCAGAGAAACCAGAGATGCTCTAAAAAAAGAGTCCCCTGCTCATATGGCTGGATTTGGAATTAGATGTCTGCATGAAGACGTTAATGGCTGAACATTTTGGCCATCATGTGCTTACCAGTGACAGTCTTAATTATTATAATTATTGCTACAAAACCCCCAAATACTTCCCTGCTTCTTCCCACCCTGCAGTTGTCATCAAGAGGTTCAGTGTGTCTATGCCTGTTTGGAAATGGAAAGGTTCTCTAGTAGAAGAAAGTCAAAAACCTCATACATTTTATTCCTGTTTAGAGGGTCCATCTGATTCTGTCTGGCTATTGTAATCATATAATTAGTAAGAAAAATGCAAATATTGCTGGCCAGGTGTTTTGACCTTTTACAACACAGAACATTTACACCAAGGATTTAAGGAAACTGAGGCAGATTGTTACATGAGAGGTTCATGTAATGACAGATTTTCAGTGGTTCTGACATTTTGTGGTTGGGGATTTCCAGCCAGAATGCAGATGCTGTCACACAGAACATTGTGTAACCCTGAGATATCCTCTGTTCATTTTTATGGGCAGGAATCTCAGGCCTTTACATCACTTGTACTTCTACATCTCACACTTTCCTAACAGTAATATGATATTGGTTTTAATGGAGTGCTTAGGAAAATGGGGCTAGGAAAGATTTCCTGAGATCCTGAGCCCTACCTGTTGCTGCCTTTGGCAAGCATGAGCTATAATCCCATTCACAAACAGGGAGGTTGTCTTGCATCCACTGGAGTTATTCCAGAATCCTGGTCTTCTCATGAAGAACTGAACCAAATGTCTTCATTTTGCTGGTGGCTGATTCATACCAGTAATTTTGGGGCTAATAATGCCCTTTCATTGCATTCTTGCTGTTAATGCCCTTTTGCTTCATGCTGCTTCTTTGAGGTATTTTATCTTACTGAGGTATTTAGGAAAAGCATCTCTATCCCTTGGACTATCTGATAAAGCACTTTTGGATCCATCCCCTTAGTGAATCTCTCCAACTTGTCTCCCTCTTCTCCTCAGCCATGATCTATAGGTACCTGAGCTACCTCTTGCTCTTGTTTTTCATCTGCTCCTTTCCAGCAGAACTTTTCTGTGAGATGAATCACACAATCTAAACCTCATCTGGTCACTTTCTACTGAAACTTAAATAATTGAAATGTCAATAACATACTATTTAAAATCTATTCTACTTAATCTCCCAGAGTGGTGTGTTGGCAGATTGTGAATGTCACACTACTGATGAGCAAAGGACTTGGATAACTATGAGCTTCTAATCAAGAAATTAATCTAAAATTGTATATCTGCGTAAGAAATGCTGGCACAGGAGGCTGAAGTGCTCACTAAAAGCAGTTGGGTCTAAAGTGATTACTAAAGCAGTTCAGGGTTTCAGGGACTCTACGGACTGGAG
This sequence comes from Promerops cafer, assembly GCA_013398275.1. Taxonomy (NCBI): domain Eukaryota; kingdom Metazoa; phylum Chordata; class Aves; order Passeriformes; family Nectariniidae; genus Promerops; species Promerops cafer. Next base: position 1,601,834 of record VZSE01002451.1, on the reverse strand, counting down.
ATCTCTGCAGTGATTCAGCCCTTGATCTGTTTGATCCTTCCCTGCTGTGGTGCTCCCTAACAGAGGCTGGGTTGCAGCATCCTCCTCTGCTTTGGGCTCACTGAGCCTCAGGGAGAGCCAGGAAATGCCCCACTGGCTGGAAATTGTCCCTTTGGGTTGGGCTGGCAGCACTGATGTCACTGTGCCCTGTGTATGTGTGCCAGTCCTCTTGATGAACCTGCCAAGGAACAAGTCTTGAAGCTGTGGATGCTCACATCTCTCAGAACTGGTGTCTCAAGGTACCTGCAGATTCAGATGGACACCACCAGATCAGTTGCATTTAGAACAGATTATCAGGACTTCACGTTGTAAAACACATTAGATTCCAGCCAGCCACTCAGTAATGCTATTCCAGGGTTTTACAGTTTATCCTAGTGATTTGAATAATAAGCAGAGTAACAGTTTATTCTAACCATTTGAACTGCACATCAGCGAGGTAACTGGGAATTTATTAATAAATCTAAGAGCTTACACATTGCATTTCAAAAAGACTCACAGACAGGAGGTAATTAATAACCTGGTGCCCCTGATCTGTCTATAAACTTCAGTTCCTGTCACACACCTTAGTTCCTGTGAAATGCAGTTATGATGGCTGAGATTAAAACACAGCTTTGCAGATCTCAGATGTTTCTGGGTGTAAATAGAGGATTTTGACTTTGGTCTTGCAAGAGGTGAAGCAGAACACTCAAGCTGCAAGTGATTATCCTCTCTCTGGCCAGCAAGCGAAGGGAATGTCCCTTAGTAGTTTAGTGATGCCTGCCATAAGCAGTTTATTTCCCACTGACTGGAGAGGGACAGGCTCCTACCACAGGGCCTACAAAACCCACCATGGGATGCTGAAATTCCTAATTGGCACTGAGTGTTGAAAGGCCCAAACACAAGTGATGAATCTTCCTTCTATGCAAGTACTTCTCAGCCCCTTCCACTATCCCAGGCTGCTCCGATCCCTGTTCAGCCTGGCCTTGGACACTTCCAGGGATGGGGCAGCCACAGCTTCCCTGGGAAACCTGCACAGCCAAGAATTGCATCCTAATATCCATCCCTGCCCTCTGTCAGGTTAAATATTTGCATGAGAGATCTCTCCTGACACTGACATCAATAGTTTGTAGTCAAAGGGTCAGAGATTCAGGCCTGCTATTTTAATAGTTTATTATTTTCCCAGTTGTGTCAGGATTTCCATATCAGAGGTTAAATCCCATCAGTAGAACTCACAGGCTTCCTGATGACCATCTGAATGTGGGTTATCCTTTCTGTGATTAAAGATTCCCCTTTCTGGACTGAATAGTCTGTACAGTTACTTGGTGTAACTATTCATGTTAAAAGATAAGGGAAGTAATCCACCAAAGATCACACAGGACAACTGTGGAACAAGTGAGAAATGGTAACCTGGAGTCTTTGCTTGGCAGCAAGATTCAGTTTTACCTGTTCCATAAAATAATGTACATAAGTAAACCAAGGTTAATGAAAAAGCATTCTAAACCACAGGATAAATATGTAGTTTGAGGGTACCTTTGAGTATCATAGATGGGATTAAAAGCATCTTTTAAAAATGTTAGGAAATAGCTTTGCACACTTGATTTCTTAAGTGCAGAAGGAAATGTCATTCTTGCAGCCTCTGCTTTTTCATCTGATTATGGCTAATGCAAATTACCAGTAGGAAATGCATAAATCTGCACTGCAGTGCTTGAAGTTTGTGCAAACAGCAATAATTTTTTGCAAATATATCTATCAATTTCAGCTCCGTAATGCAGAATGCTGCTTTCTTACTGAAAGACTTACCAAATCTTGGGTTGTCATAGATGGAATGTCAATATTTTATTTCTTAAAAACTGTGCAACCATTTGGATTTTGTTAGGTTCTTTCTGAGTGTGTAGAACAACAGAATTTAATCTCAGTAGGTGGTTTGAGAAGATGGAAGTTGTACTTGGGGGGAAAGTTTCACTCCTGATCAGAAAGGGTAAAGATAAAACACTCAGCAAAACATTTAATAATGGATCATTTTCCTCCTCTCTTGTAACAGGAGACAATTAGAAAAGAACATAATGTGGGGAGAGGAAAAAGGAAACAAAGCTATAGAATTACTGAGCAAATCCTCTCTTGCATTTCAGAGGGAGGATTAGAGAAAAGTTGACGTTTTAATATTTTGTAAATTACTCTGCAACATGTTTTCTGATGAATAGAATCTGGCGCCTCTTCCAAACTGATATTTCATCCAAGAATGTTTGGGCAAATATATTATTAAACTGGTAATTTAGTTTTAGCAAGTTTCATGTTTCAGTAAATTTAAAAAAAGGCAGCCTAATTCCCAGAGTTAAAGGAATTGGGCTCATTATTCCCCATGAACAGAGGTAAATTTTTAACTAGCAAAACTCTGGATTGATTTTCATCCTGTATCTCAATATTGAATGTTGTTTGAAAGATGCAAGTGGGTGCTCATGAGGCAGGAGAAAGATGAAAAGAAGTTTCTGATTGTCAGACTAACATTCCTACACTCCTGATATCTCCAGCAGTGACTCTTGGTTGTTTTCTGAGGCATTTTGGGAAAACTCCCAATTGAATACAAGTGAATTGCCTAAATCCTTCTCATCTCTACACTTCAGATGACTTTAATGAAGGGAAGAACCCTCTCCTCAAGAGTAACCATCAGGTGGCCTTCAACTCCACCCATCTGATTGCCTCTTGGCCAGTAACATTTACAGATTTCTGAGAGTGGCAGCACATTTTATAATCCTGAGGAGCCTGGTCAAGCCTGTAAGCTGTACAGCTGCTGGGAAGGGTAAGAAAGTGGGGGAATTCTGTTCATCCTGGTCATTTCAAAGAGTTGATGGGCATCAATTCAAGCCATAATGACTGCTGGAGTCTGTTGCTTTTGATTGAAATCTAAAATTAGCTGTGTCTGAAAGAATATCTACTGCTTTACTTTTGTATAAATCAAAGTTTAATATTCATTTATAAACACCCATCAACATATGCTGAGAAAATTTACTTATAAACAATAGAGAAAATTCATCATCATTACAATCTCACCAGCTTTATCTGAAATTAAGTTCTGAATCTCAGCTTAAACTCAAGCAGACAATTTCTCTGCAGAAACAATCTTTGCTGCTTAGAGTTAGCAACATTGCCTTTCAAGTGTTGATGTTGATGCAGGAAATGGAAATATTCCCTTTCTTGTTCTTTTGTCATCAAGTTACTTGGCACTTGTCAAACTGCTGTGACTTGGCTCTTTGGGACAGCTGCTGAAATTGTTGGGTGAGGAGGGAACTGTATTTGGAATATGCAGGGGATTTTTGGGAGATGTGTTTCATTGGCTGGTAGCTGAATGTAGGACTGTAGCAATGACAGACCTCATATTATCTAATTTAGGGTTATCAACATGCTGGATGTGGAGAGACTTTTAGGGCTCATGAAGGGGAATTTGAAACCCATCAGACAATGGGGAAAATGTATGAAAAATTGCTGAAAGACTTAAAATCAATCTGTTTTTCACTGACTTAACTTGTGGCTAGAAAAGCTGTCCTCCTTTAATTACAGAGCAAGCTCAATTATTCTAAGGCTTGGCCATATAGTGTTTACTTGATTTCACTACTTTTGATGGCAAAAAGTTAGGAATTAGGCACTGACAAACAGAGTGGGCTGAAGGATTTTCTCCAGCACTGGACTGAGCTCAGTACATGACATCAGGTTTTGTGTACCCAGTCAAACACATTCACTATTACAAAGCAATCAGTCATTTAATTAGTGATGAAAGCAAACAGAAAGCTCTCAAACATATCCAAAGCACATTAGTCTTTTCTTCTGTCTGCTCCCTCTTTTGTCTTTGAGCCAGACACCCTGGATGTCTTCTCTGCCTGGCACACCCTCTATTTATATTGTAGTCCTAACACTGTTAATGTGCTCAATAATTTATAAGACAGCTGACCTCAACATTAGGTGAGCTATTGAACAAACATCAGGGAGTGTTACATTCAGTTTAGGCACTGGAGGTTGAAAACCCCTCTGAGTCCACACACTCCAGAGAGTCCACAAAACACAGAGGGAAGAGGCATCCCTGGGCTTCTGCACAGCCTTGGATTCTGTCCTTAAACTCTGAAATCACACACTCAGGTGGGTGGACCAATTTTTGTCCTATTGTCTCCTCTTTCACTTCTGTGGCTAAAGGTATAATCTTTGCACACAAGCCCTGTTTAAGTACTCTGTTACTAAGGAAACAAACTTGTCAAGTATGGACCATGAGGGAATAATGGTGATTTATTTAGAAAAGGAAAGGTTTGTCATTTTAAGCTCACTACTACAAAATTGCTTTTTGATTACCTTCAAGCTTATTGCATTGTCTTGTCACAATAAACTATGGGAACAAGTGGAAAGGTTAATAATTGTGGGCTTTATTCTTGTCAGTTATTCTGAAAAGATCTTACAGGACCTGCACCTTTAGCTCAAACAGAACAAATTTCAGCAGGACTGGAGCAGGATCCTGGAGTCCCTTTTTTCTCTTGTTGTTTTTGTTATCCTTTTATTTCCTGTCTGCTTCCAAAGCCTGCCCAGCTGAGATGTGCAGATTTGTGGACTGTGACAAGGGTGGACTCTGGGACACTGCTGAGGGGAGGGGAGGCTCTTTACACAGTTTTTCCTGAGTGGGGGAAGGAGAGGGGTCTGAGCAGGAGAGGGGAAAGAGCAGGAGATTTGAGAGTGTTTTGTAAGATCTCAGCTTTAATACATCCTCTGAGCTCCATCACTAAAGGCTCCTTGTTTGTTAGGAAACATCAGGGGTTTATTTTATTTTACTTTATTTTCAGGAAATCCATTTAGGTCCTGATAATCAGATAAAAACCAATCTAAACAACTTCAGTGTTCTTTGAGCTATGTCTAATGTGCTTTTTGTCAGGAAAAATTAGTATTTAATCAAGAACTTTCTCCTGGAAAAGGAGATCACTTTCCTGCCCAGGGGTGTGTTCACCAGGAAGTTCTGTTCCACTCTGAGCTGCCTAAAATTCTTTAGATTATTAGGGTAAAATTATTTGAGGAAGAATAGAGCAAGAGGTTCAAATTGTTGAGTTCAGGGGTTCTTAAAGGAAGGATTTGCATCAACAAATCACACTAAATATTTTCACAATATGACAACAATTTATTGTGATGGAAAGTCTTGAGCTGGCAGTTCATTAGAGCATAGTTGGCTTTAGGGTAAAGTTTTAAGGAGAAACACAAAACTTATGTACTTTTGAAAATGAATAGTTTTAGGGTTTTTTTTAGTGTGAAATGATGACTCCTTTTGGAGTTTTTATTGAAGCAAGAATATTTGAAACCTAACCAAAATGTTTCCCAGGGCTGAGGGAATTTATTCTCTTATATAATTCACATCTTAACACTCTGTTGTTATCTGTATTAGCAAAACTAAAAAAACCTTGAAGTATTTCTCAACTTTCCTGCATACTTTTTGGAGATGTTGCCACTTTCTCTCAGTAGCAGCAGTCTTTTCTGCTTTCCAGAAAACACTGAAGGCTGACTGGAAAAGTTAAAAAATCCCAGCTAATATCTGTCTACTGTCTTTTCCCATGTGCAATTACTCACCTCACATTTTGCTAGAAAATTAATAATACAGCAGTAAAGGATGCAGCATAAAGTATTTATGGCAAATTAAAACCCATCTCCAGGACAATCTAGGTAATGGGGACATGGGCTACACCTGTTCTTCTCACTGGAGTGAACTTGGGAGGAGTTATTTATCAGTGGAAGTTATTTTTATTAGCTATAAGGATGACTGCAGAATAATTTAATCCCACCATAACAGGATTTTACGTGTCGATTATGACCAATTTGGTATTATTTGCTGCATGAGATTGGGGCTGGGTGGTGCTTCTGCTTAATGAGTGGGTTCATGCCCCTGTACAGTGGAATCTACAGGGAGGCATCAGGCTGAAGTGTGGGATTGGGTGCACTGAGATTTGGGCAGTTTTTTCTGCAACAGCAGTGTCAGACACAGATACATCTTTGTTTGTACTTGGGGAAGGACTGGAAGGATTCATGGATGTTCTGTAGTCAGTCAGCTGCCCTGTTCTGCAGCCCTTTTTTACCTGCTCTGCAGGATTTAGATTTCTAAAAAAGAGCTTAAAAATATGATCATTTGACTCAATCTTTTGAAATTTTGTGTGTCTCTCTTCTGACACCTGACTCCAGGCCTGGGAGTTTGAGTGTGTGGCCACTCAATTCCAAAGAAAGGTGTGTTTTCCCCATATTCTATCTAGAGGTGACTGCATCTTCCAGAGAGGAATCTCTTCAGCCTCCAGCCGTGTTCCCACAGCCTGGGAAGAACAGCTCAGCTGCAGAGCTTCCTTTTAAGGAGAATTTCCAAGCAAAAGGCCCTGTAGGTTTGTTAGAGGATACCAGTGAATTGTTGAATAATTAATTATTTGTTTATTCTAAATGCTTTAGAATATGTTTTTATTTTAGTGTTTGGATGTTAAACACATTTTGGTGATCAAATGCTAAATCTTGTAACTTTGCTTCAAAATGCACTGACAGAAGTGATGATCAAGGATAAAGAAGATTTCACTGTCATGCTTGTGAGCCACACTATAAAAGCAGCTTGCTGCTATCAGTCTGCCTGCCCTTCAGCCTGCTCAATCAATACCTGTATAAATATCTGTTCCCAAGAGATGAACACAAGGCACTGCCCTGCTCACTGCTGCAGGCAGTGCCAGTGAGCCATGACAGCAGGACGAGGACAGTGGCCTTCAGAAAAAGCCACCAAGGCAGAGAGTCTTGAACCATTTATACATTTTCACCAAAGAAATGGCCCTTTGCCCTTCCCCATGGCCCTTCTTTCAAGCACAGCAGCTGCTCTCATTGAAAGCCAGAGCACATTTCCATAAAAGAACACACTAGAAAGGATTAACGTTACACACTTTGATGAAGAAACTCCTATTTCTAATCTTCATTTAGTGCCACAGTGACTGATTTCCTCCCTGTTCTGTGCTCTGGGATCTGTCTGCGTTGCCTACAGCTCCCACTGCTCTGATCTCTTCAGGTTACCTTGCAGCTTGATTAGGTCCTGCTGGGTGTGTGTTGCACCTCCTCAGCAGAGCTGCACCTGCACATTTGATCACAGCTGAATTCCAGCTGTAAGGAACACCCAACAAAGCCACCTCATGCAGGGAACAGACTTGTTTGGGTTCCTGTTGCTGTAGTTACCAGGTCTAAAGGAAAAAAAAAGCCATGGGAAGCCCTGGCTGGAGTTTAGCAGGATGTGCCATTGCTTAAAAGAGACTCCATTGTAAGGATGAAAGTAGATCTGTGAGCCCGCAGTGATTCCATCAGTCCGAGAGGCACTGCTGAAAGGGGCAGGTGTCCAAAGCTGAGAACCCTGGAGTTTCCTGCACTGCATTTTCATTTCTGCATTGAGTTCATTCTGCAGGAAAGAGCACGAGGAAAAGGCAACATTTTCTACTGAAGATTTCCTGCCTTATAATGGAATCACAGCATGGGTTGGGTTGGCAGGGAATTAAAGATAACCTAGTTCCACCCCCCTGCCATGAGCAGGGACACCTTGCACTAAACCAGGCTGCTCCAAGCCCCATCCAACCTGGCCAACCTTCTCTGTAGCATGGGACCAGGATGTGCTGTCTTCAGACTTGTCATTAAGATCTCTTTCCACCTTTGGATTCCCTTGGGAGTTAGTGCATGGAACCAGGCAGCTACACAGAGCAATTCACCCCATTCATTTTAAGACCCTGAAGAGCTTTGGGGAGGTCTCCATTCTCTCTTCACTAAATAGCCTTGGCAGCTCATTTAGACTTGCTGCCCTAAAACATGAGGTGAGTGAGGTACATCCCCCTGAGGTGCCCTTGCCAGCTGGCCAGCCCGCAGCTCATCAGCAGGAGCCAAATCCTGCCCCAGGCTGTCGGGTTCACGTCTTGCTCAGAGGGGCACTGTGGCTCCAGGGAGCTGCTTTTCAGTTTCTCTGACAGCAGTAAGGCCGTTTGCACTCCACCCATGTAGCTTAAATGGTCAAGGATTAATTCTTCTTCTCTAATTTGACATTTAAGTTCCTTGTTCATGCAGTAAAGTTCCGTGCTTGAACCTTGTGCCTTTTTAGAAGCTGATACAACACTACATTGTGTATAAAACCACAGGAAATACAGTTGGGAGCAATGTTTTTCCTGCACCAAGACAAACTGAACCTAGAATTATACAGATGCTATCAGCATTAGAATGTGATCACTGCTCAGAGTCCTGAATAACACAGCCATACAAAGGCTTTGGGACTGAATCCCCATGGGAGGCTGGCAGGGAGCTCATCTGGGATGTGTAGGATTATAGCTTACCTGCTTTAAAAATATATGTTCTTTTCAAATTTCTCTGGTTTTCAGAGTCATAAATTACTTTTGGGCCTTTGTAACATTAAAATTGTTACCTGAAGACCAGGAATGATTTACTGAAGAATAAAAAGAAGTCCATCTCCATGACATGAGCCTCTGTAAATATCTTAGCTGTAATTTCATAAAGGTAGATGGCATCATTTCAATTTTTCTCTGCTCAAGTGGCAGTAGCCCGGCAGAGTGAGCAAAAGGCAGGAGGCAGGATGTCTTAGAAAAAAATCCAATTAAATTTCTGTATGTGGATTGATTGTATTTTATTTACCCAGACATAAACCAGATTCTAGATAATCAAAGCTTTGGCTTGTTGCACTATATTCGATTATTCCCAACAAGTTGTTTTGTGGGAGGCACAGTGTACTCGAGCTGATTTTGTAACCATTTTGCTTTCCTCCCAAGTCAAGCTAGACTAAATAGGAAAGGTTTGGTCTTGCTGAAAGGTGTTTTGGTAAGATTATCTGTCCTGCAGCACTCTGTGCCTGCTGCTCAGGAACACCAGGGCACCACAAACAGTAAGGTTCATCTCAGGAAGCCTCTATTTGGTTTCAATAATCAGTAGCTTTGATATCTAATATTTTAAAAAATATTTAGCAAATGTTCTCGGGGGGAACACCAAGGCGAAGTTCTGGGCTTTGCTGCTGCTTTTTGTCTCTTTCTGTTTTAACACTTTGCAGTAATAGACTTGCTTTAGGTAAGAGAGTCACACTGGAGCTGAAATCAGAACATTTTTTGTGGTGGGAGGAGGTGGGGAGGGCAGACATGAGGAGGATTGGCAAAGCTGGAAATGCAGTTCTGGTATTCAGTTCTAAATCATGTGTGATGGTTGGAATGGACAGGTCATAAAGATCTTAATTTCCAGATGGGTTCGTAGGATGACTTTTGTGATGACAGCTGATTAGCAGGATCACACAGATTGACACCAATCTAACTGCTGTTTCATGAATAAATTTCCTGAGGTTTTTAACCCTATTTCTGCTGAAGGTCAGTCTTGGTCTAATGTAACTTTGCAAGAAATCTTGAAACAGCTGATACCTACTTCCCAAGCCTCACATTTTCTTCCCCTTATCTCCTCTGTCTCTCCTTGCCAAAAGTATTCACCTTTTCGGAGTGGTACCATTTTTCTTGGAAAACACACAGGCCATTCTCTTTTTGAAAATCATCCCTTTTAATGTTATTTTAATGTCTTCCCTATATTTCTCCTCTTCAAGCATAGAGCAAAGTCCTTCACTGTTTTGTGACAAAGCAGGGAGCTTTCCCTGGGTGCTGAGTGGAGTCAGCACATAAATAAACACAACAGGCTCATTAGTGGGGGCTGTCAACTGTCAGTAATGGCTGAGAGTTGCAGCTTTGTATGTAATAACCTACTTTATTAAGCAAGGGTGAGTTAGGATGCAAGGGCTATTCCCTGGGCTGCTTAAAAAGTGCCAGGACATCTTTAGCTTCCAGCTGGAAGAACCACCAGAGAGTAGCAGCAGGAATCTCAGTTTAAACACCTCATTTGAAGGTCAGAACCTCTAACGGTGTGGCAGAAGAACATTGCAGTGTCAGCATTGGTTATGAGCCCAGGGCCTAATGTAGGGCTCAAAACCATGACCTTCTACACCAGAGGCAAGAATGTTACCAACTGAGCACATCTGACATTAATTAAACCCTCATTAAAAAGGAGGGCTCTTTTCCTGGGCTGAAATGTGATTTCCTCTACAAGGTTTTGTCATGCATATTTTATTACGAATTTTAGCATGTGGACTAAAGACCCTGTTCTGATCTTTTGGATTCACTGCACATGGCATATGTTTCATGCAGATGGGAAACAAAAAAGGGAGAGCAATATCCATATTCATTTGTTCTGGTGTGAAGGATAGGTGGCTGTGGAATGACATTCAGGAGCAGCTGAAAGGGAGAAGTTTAGGATCTATTTCCACATGGGAAATATTCCACAGGGCATGAACACACAAACTCTGCAAGATTTAAGTTACGTGTGAGACTTCAGGATTATCCAGAGGTTGAAAATCACCTGGCAAGAGAGTCTGGGAAAAGTCCCAAGCCCATTCTGTTTATTCCAATCAGCTCCTCAGGGAAGCCCAGTTACTCACAGGCCTGTTTTACCTGCAGTGTAGCTTTTCCTCCTTTAAACCAGCCAAGGCTTACAGCAAGTACAGGAAAGCAGCAAGGGAGAGTTCAATGTTAGCAGTGTCTTCATTTGTAACATTATCTGAATGATTTATCAGCATTGCTGAGGCTCTTTCCAATCTGGTGCTGCTTGGCTTGGCTGTTTGGGTACTCTTACAGGAGCTTGGATACCTGGGCTCATCATAGTTTTTCCATTAATTCTGTATTTAATCCAATTTCTCCATCTGTTAGAAAGGGGAAGGTCTTGAAACAAATCCACAGCCATGGAGTGGCTATAGTGGCATGGAGCTATAGAGTTGCTGCCCAATATTCCAGAATTGCAATGCAGCCCAGAGGAGCACCCTTCCCTCTTGCTTTGGCAGTAGGTACAGGATTTCAAACATTGCCTCGGGGACTCTGACCCAGCTGAGCCACAGGAATTCCTTCCAGCAGAGGCCAGCACTTCTTCTCTGCTCAATGTTGGCTGCTTAGCTGGGAGCAGGCTGAGAAGAAAGCTCTCATGCCTGTGATATTTTGGTGTCTGAAGCACCCATCTGAAGTACAGCAGACCTGAATAAATACAAAATCAAATTTCACTGTCTCATATAATAATCCCTTTGACAGCACTGACCTCATCAATCTGTCTTTTGCTCAATTTTTTTTTTATACATTGCCCCTCCTAATCACAGCTTTTCAGTTTCAGATACTTTCATATTTCCCTCCCTTCTAATGACACACTTTCAGTTCTTTCTTTCTAGTAGGCAATGTACAGCCAAACCTCTGCTCCTGTCTCTTTTTCTGAGAAGACAAGATTCATCATTCAGGATTTCTTGACCCTCTGAGGAAAGAAGCTGATCTTTCTTCCTTGCTCAGTGGGAATCCCTAATGCCAAGACACACTTCACTGGGAAATCAATATAAATAAAAAGCAGTGAAATGTCTTTGTTGTGAAGCAACCCCTTTGCGTCGCTCGTGAGCTCTTGCAGGGGGCACATCCCAATCTCCAGCCTAACTGAGCAAGTAGCAGCACCATTGATTCAGAGTCCATCTTACTTCCATCCTCTCCTGCACATTGATTCAGTCCAATTCCCCCTCTCAGCTTGTCCCCTTTGGTCAATTGATTAATCATCAATATTACTCACCAAAGACAGCTACAATTAAACAGACATTAGATGACTTCCCCTCGCATTTAATAACAGTGAGCTCAATCAGACACCCAACACTCTCTCTTCCTCAAAATATTTTAACCAATATCCTGAAAATAAAATGCTGTAAATTCAGCACCTGCTGCAAACATCTGAGAAGCTGAATGGTTGGACACTTTGTTAAGCACTGACTTTCCTCATCTTACACCTTTGTGCTATTGACAGTTCATCCATGAGCTGCTGCGACTGAGATGTGTCTGTACCTCAGAGCAGCCCACAGGAATTGTCTTAAAATGTAAAGGAGCTGGTTCATATAGAGACAGAAATGTGTTTTATTGATCAGAGCAAGGAGAATATCCATGGGAAAACTTAAAATCTGTGAGAGGGTTGGCTGTAAAACGGTGGCATCAGCCACTCAGATGCTGTATCTTGAACAGGGCAGCATTAGCTGGCTAAGACTCCTCAGATCACCTTGTTTTTATTTGGTGGGCTTCCCCTGGTCCTGTCTTATGGTACTTCTCAAGTCTGAGCAAGATTTACTTGCCTTTCTTCCTCCAAACCCCGTGAGTTTCCTCAGTGGGGTTCTGAGCAGTTCAGCCCCAGGGTGATGCAGTGCTCTGTGAAGGGAGGTCCCATATTACATTTCCATAGAAATAAGTACAATATCTCAAGCCTTGACTTTGCACTAATTCATGTGTAGATTATAAAATGCCACATTTTACCCTCTGCCCACTGTCAGATTGAGGTATTTTACCTTCATCTGGGTGCAAACACCTATGGCAGGTGAGGGCAGTGGAGGAGGAGACATGTTTTGTTCTTGGAACGTTTCTACTGTTCCACAGACTCACAGGTGGCTCAGGGTAAAACACTAAAACCAGTATTCCTCTGTAGGAGCTGAAACTGAGCCTGTTTTACTGAAGAGAGGGTAGGATTTATCTGTTAAACCATGCCATCAATTGATACTAAAATACTTGAATAAACTCAGAGAAATAGAAAGAAAAAAATTATAGATGGGAAGCAATAGAGAGACTTGTCATTATCATAGTCTGGTGAAAGTTTCCTTTCTTGTATGCATTCATCATCCAAAGACTCACTGTTTTTATATTTCCTGCCTGGCAAGTTTTCATCCCCAGATTTCTAAGAGGGTTGAGGCCCTAGAACATATATTTAGTGCCTGCCGACAGGTCCCTAATTATGGTTTGATTAATCCCAGCAGTGCCTGCACCTGTCTGTGCAAAACATCTTCATTTCTGCTTTGTGACCCGTGCAGGGTCGGGGGACGAGCGTAGCTGTGGCTGGGGAACACCCAGCTTGGTTTGCTTGCCTGCTGTCAGCTCTGCTCCTGCCCTGGCCACCAGGAATTCTTTCTCTTTTGTGGGAATAGCGGCTTCTTCCTTTGCTGGTGCTTCTGGAGAGGCTGGAAGCTTTGCTCAAGAGTCAAAAAAGACTAAAATCTGGTTGTATTAACAGCTGATTTTTGCACACTGTGCCTTCCAGAGCAATGGATTCCCATCAGCCCCGTACCATTGGTGGGAATGCTCACAGGATTTCCCCTGGATATGGGGAAATTGTCTTTTGAAAACCATTAAAAACACTGGGAAACCTCCTAGGTCTGGAATTCTGGCAGCTTTGTAGGGATGTGCAGAACTGTGACTGTGAGGGGTTTTAATTTCTGAGCAAATGCAAGAGATGTTTTATGTTCTTGCTTTATTTTGGAAAATTCTTCAGGAACTGTTAGGGCCAAGCCAGGCTCTTTTCTAGGATGCAGATCAGGGCACTTTGCACAGGACTCAGCTCAATGCCCTGAACAAGAAGGAATTCATAGGGCACTTGAGGAGAACATGAAACCCAAGCCATCTCCTACTGGGAAATACAAAGAGCACAGAGAATCCAGTGAACTGTGTTGGGAAGGGACTCAAAGGAGAGGTTATGGAATAGTTTTCTGCAGAGCATCCTTTTTTCATTTTTCAGAGAAAGACTGAAAAATGAGACACACTTGGAAGGGATCCAGACAGAACTGAGAAAAAAAGTCTTTTTTATACCACTGAGATGAAAAGGCCCAACTGAAATGACTGTTAGTGAGGAATGGGAGCAAAACACATCAGCTTTCTCCTAATGGTTGCTGTTCAATTTCCTAACCAAAATCTGGAGGAAACAAATTTAGTGTAGATCAAACCAAAGTAGATCTCACGTTTTTCACCCTGAAATAAAAACCAGGAAGTCACTTAATCCAATTCAAAACATTCTCTCTGACCTTGGAATGAAATGCTTTCTGATCAAGGTTTTGTAAAAGTAGCCAGGGAAATGAAAGGTTTGATTGACCAAACAGGAGGAGCTGTGCCATCTGCCTTTTTGTCCTACATTTTTGAGACCCAGTGTCTCCCTGCTCCAAGGAATAAAGGTCATTCTGCATACCTGCTCTTAGAGGGACTGCCTAGCATGGTCCTTTTTGATGCTGGCATTTCTAGGAGTGGTTCTGGAGCCCCTCTTTTGACTCAGGTGCACCCTAAATATTTCCTTTCCCCTCTCCCATTCAAGAATGCCACGACCAAAAAATTCCTTTAAAACACAAATTCAAATATACATGGAATTGCACTGACCAGCTCTACAGCTGGAAGAGTCTCAGTGCATCATCACCTTCATTTTGCAGGAATGAAGAGCAATTCTTCCAATAAAACTCACCTCCCAGCATTGCATTTTCTTCCAAACAACATGGGCTCTCATATTTCAGGAAAGTGTTTCTGGAGATAGCAAATAGCTCCATCCAACCCACTATTTCAAAAATAAAACAAAACTTTTGTTGTGGGTTTCCTATTTTGGACAGACAAAGGCACCTTGTTCTTTGGAATCTGTAAAGGACAGAGGATGTGCTCTGTTTGACATGAGGCAGGGGTGCCAGGACTGCCCCAGCTGGGTTGGTTGGACTGAAATAAAGGGTCAAATATCATGGAGAAGAGAGTTCATTAAATCTTTTTAGCTCGTATGTGAGAAGGAAGTGGCAGAAGAATCAAAGGTAGTGCTGACAGTGCTGGCCTGGGAGAAAGGGAGGGAGCAGGGAGGGAGGAGAAATTAAGAAATAATAGAGAAAAGCAGGAGGGGGGAGGGTGGAGGATATAAGAAATAAAGTGCTCGGTTCTGTCCAAGTTGCCCTTGAGCTGGCAGGGGGGTGACACTGGATGAAGTGCAGAGAGATTTATGTGTGTGGGGTAAGCTTGGGAAGGCAGGTGTGTGAGTCAGCACAGAGGGGACGTGGAACAGCACGAGGGAGCCACGAGACAGAGGAAAGAGAAAGGAGCCCAGCTGGGCCCTGGGAGATGTCCAAAGAGGAGGAAGGAGCAACATCACCAGGAGAGTCACGGAGAGCAAAGTGTTCACCAGGAAACAAACAGCAAGAGGAGTTTGGTGCATGGAGGGAGCACGAGCATTTGGAAGTGAATCTGGGGGAAATGCAGTTATTACTAATTGGTTTTGTAGGGCATGGATTTGGGTAGGAGTTGGAATTCATGGATTAGTGTCTAGGCTGGAGCATCCCTGAGGAAACCTGTGCCTCGGGCCAAACAGACCACAAAGGAGGGAGAGCAGAGAGGGAGTGAACAAAACCCAAGAGAAGACAGACTGAGGCATCTCCACTCTTGGGGAGGCTTTCAGCTCCTGAGGGGCAGTGCCAGGGCCATCCCCCTTTTCATCCTCCTGCTCCTAAGGGAGAGCACAGGCAACAATCCTGGAAACTGGGAAAGGAACGGAGGAGACAGGGCTCCCGGGACCCAACCACAGCTTGCTCCCAGGCACAGGGCTTACCCTGATTTACTTGTCTTTTGTTGAGTGTCAGACAAGCTCTGAGAAGGTTTAAGAGCTCAGTCTATGAGGAAGTCATCCTGCTCATGGAATCCTGTGTAAACTCAAGCATCATTCCACAGTTATAAAATGTTCAGATCTGCACCCCGAGGATCATTTGCAAATGACAATTGTAATTTGTGATCACCAGATAGTGTCACTGCTCTGATTCACTTACTGCACCTGCTACATACAAACGTGTAGAAATAGAGTTTTACTACACCCATCTTTTGAAGAGAAAGATTTTAGGTGCCCCACTTGCATGATGAGAGAAGATGGTTTTCAAGAGAACTCAGGCTGTTAAAAGGCAAGCTTTCAGGAGCATCTTATCCTTCACAGGTTCCACCAGGGAAGGTATACCGTTTTTTTCTTTTTTTTGTGGAAAGTAAAAGCTGGGGAAGGCAGCTTTTGGGGAATCTCATTGACAAGTCCTGATTTTAAGAGTTGCTGAGTGATGCAGCTGCTCCCCATGGTGTCAGAACAGTGCATGGAAATGGTATAAGTGGGGTCTGGATGTCTGGGAAGAGAGACAAATCCCTGGGGCAGCTCTTCATACCTTTAGGTACCTAAATACCTTTAACCATCTGGCTTGTGTTAATATAGTCCAATGAAATATTAGGCAGATATAGTAGCCATGTAATTTGATTTCAGTTAATGTCAGAAATCACAGAAAATCTGATCTCAGATCATGGGTTTTTTAGCTATTTTCAACGTATCTTTTTTATTTGACTTTTATTTTGAAGCTCCTGATTTTAGGCTGTTATTTTAAGCTTCTCTCAGCTGGTGACTCTGATTGCTTTTCAAACCTTCTATTTTCCAACCTTTGTACTCTTATGCATGAATCCAGGCCAAGTTCCCTCCTTCTGTTCGCTTTCCAGTGTCTTTGAGCATTCAAGTAAGCAAAATGCTGTTTGGGGCTGCTGGGGCTGGGAACCTTGGAAGACACCAAGATGAGTTTCTTTTGTTTCTTTTTCTAATTGGCTTTTCTACATTGGATAAGCCACCATCCATGTGGATTGCTCCCTACACCTCTACCTTGTTTAGCTGAGCACAATTAAAATACAATGTGCACAGGATTTTTGCCTGCAAAGCAAAGGTGGATGCTGCCACATAACAAGAAGAAATTAAGAAGGGAGCAAATTTTACAGCTCTCCTGTGATCATTGTTCAAAGGAGAATTCTCATGAAATGAGAATGAAAATCTTATTGATGGCCTGATTCTCCATGGCTGTGCAGGCACCCTTCCCTTCTCTTCTTCTAAAAAATGCTCTCTGCCTTCACCCCCACACAGGCAGGAAAAATCCATGTGACCAGATAGGGAGACCTTTAAGAAAAGACCAATATTTGCATATCTATTATGGCTATACTCAGTGTTATACTTGTTTCATTAAAATTTCTATTTGGATAATATGTAAGGTCAATACTGTCACTGTTCTGGAAAATTCATTTATTTTAAAATTAAAGCCAAGCACAGCAAGTACGATTCTCCTCATGCCTCCACCTGAATAAATCCCCTGAGCTTGACAGGGTCAGTAAGTGAAAGCAGAATTGGGCCCAGTGTGTTTAGAGATGGGGGTCTGTGGGGGAGAAAAACACGCTAATTACATGGATCCCAATTTTATAGGTAAATCATTTGTTGGAGGTGCTCAGTGCTCCTGCTTTTTGATACTCAAGGGATGGTTATTATTTCAGCTGGGTGCCTACTCAGGTCCATTAGCTTTTATCCACCAGTTAAGGTTGTCAGTTGCTGGGATTGAATCTACACAAAGAAATACCTGGGATTACTTAAAAATATGGTGCTTCCCTGAGGTTTCCAGCTTTTAATCCTCAAGCAGTCATTTTCACATGCATTTGTCTGTTGAGAAGGCTGGAGATGGGCATTCTTATCCCAGAAGAGGATCACTGCTCTTGAAGTCAGGTGTCAGTGGGTTTCCTGGTCTGATTTTGAGTCATTAACATCTTTTAGGGCCTGTGCCTTGTCTGGTTTTAGTATTTCCAGAGTTTGGGCTTTTTTGTCTGGTCAGTTGCTATTTACAGCTATTGCTTAACAATCCTTAAAATGGCATCTGGTTCAGTTCTCAGAAATCAGGGAAGTAGAAGAAATGATCTAGGACAGCTACTCTGGAAGTCACCTTCAAAGTCTCACAATAATATATTAAAAGCAAAACCTATTTTCAACATCCACAAGGGAAATCGTGTATTAAGGTGGATCTGTTTCAATTTTAACATTTCTGGTGTAAAACTGTAGCTTTTTAAAGGCTTCATTTTGTATACGGGAAACTTGTATATATCTATTGAGTCCTACAGAATTCACAAATCTGTCTGTTTAACAATCATGTTTATTAAATAACCATAAACTGGTTACCTTCACTTTCACCCTTAAGGCTGGAAAGCATCAGATGGTGTCTGTTACCCTTTTCCAAGGTGTTAGTGGTCTCTTATATGTCAGATGAGCTCAGTGGCTTTAATCCCTGTCCCAGATGTGCACAGCACAAAGAGCAGGATCTCAAGCAATAATCTCTGTGTCAGTCTCCACAGACAGAGACAAGACTACCCTCACCCAGGGGAGAAAGGGCCTTTCTTGCCAGCAAAGGTTTTTCCTCTGGCAGAAGAGGAATATTTGCATTAATGCTTACAGTGCATGGTCCTTTCTCCAGGTCTAGTTCTGAAAATTAATTTCATTTGTAGATGAGAGCCTGGGTGAAGTGAAAGTCTGCAACAAAGAAATGTCTAAACCCACCTTTTTCATTCAGCTCCAGATCCTGTGCAGGGTGCTGGTAGTAGGATAAAATTACTGTTTTATAGGAGACTGGATCCCAAAGGTGGGATTCATCCCATTGAATTTAAGCATCAGAGTTATGAGAAAGAACTGGTTTCTCCAGAGGGTGAATCAGTGGCAGAGGAAGTTTTTTTCAGAGTCTATGACAACTTTAACTTTTAGACACCAAGAGTTAGGCCATGGGAAACCCACATTGCCTGACAGAAACCTTGATTGGAGGGAAGACAGGAACTGAAGAATCTCAAATCCACAGCTTGATTGCTGGACTGTCTTCCCTTATTAAATCCCTGATCTATTAATGAAACATAGATGTGCAAGTCACCTCATGCATGATGTTATTCTGGGGATCCTGGGAATGCAGAGGCTTTGGAATGAGTAACCCACGGTGGCTTTAGCTGCTACACTCAGAAAAGCCTCCAGGGCAGTGCTCAGCACCCTGGGGATATTCTGCAAGGAAGCCCAAAGCATCAGAAACTTGCACCCTGCCAGCTCTTATGAGATGTGGAGATCAGGGACATTCTTTAACCTTCTTTACATGAGGTTGTGCTGCAGATGAGCCTTAGGTCATCATTGTGAAGGAAGAGGATTTGTGAAAATTCAGATCTCTGCTCAGATCTTGTAATCAGAACTCAATGATTATGTTATGAAACTCAAGGCCAGAAAGAACTTCAATTGTGTTTCAAATGTCATAATTTTAATGCTAAATGCTGGTTGAATGTAGCCAGCAAAAGTACAGAAAATCAAACATTTGCTACTGATCCAGAATCAGGCAAAGTTTCTGTTAGGGACGTGGAATTATTCCTATCAGAAAAAGATTAAATTGGACAGCATATCAACAATCACCAGTGTATCTAGGTATTTATCACCTCATTAGGAATGATTAAAGTGGGTTTTTTTAGCTTGATAAATACCAAGACCTAAGAGAAGTCTGAATGATGGTAAAATGAAATCATCACTTTAACATCAGTGAGCAGGAGTTGTTAAAATTGTCATTTCTTTCCAGGGCTTCACCCATGAGTTGAGAAATCCAATACTATCATTGTAGCAACCAGTGTTATCACAGGGGAATAGAAAGGAGCACCTGGATGCAGAAAATCCACGGCATTGACCTGGGGAGGCCAGACTGTGATACTGGCCAGGACTGGGAGAGAGGGGGGAACGTGGCTAAAGGCCAGAATTGAATCCTGGTAGGATAAATCAAGCTCAGAGGGAGTCCTGAGGATTCCCAACCCTGGAAGCAAAGGGATTCTGTAAGCTGCTCCTTGATCATTCTTCTGGGCTGGCAGATGAAGACTTGGCTGATTTGGTATAGGGACAACAGCACCACGAAAAGTTGCAGAGGATTTTAACACTAAGCCTTGCTGCAGGGAAAATAAAGTGGCAACATTCATTGGAAAGGAGAGGTGAAAGAAGTGAGGTGTCAGTCCACCAGCAGTGTGGTGAGGAAGGTGCAGGGAGGTGGGGTGTGAGAAAGAGAACCCTGCAAACAGAAGCACGCACTGGAAAGGGGGAGCCCCTGCTGTTTTGAAAGAAGAATATTAGTCAAATAAATGCAACTTTCTGCCTGGCACTAATGAAGCAGATTAATAAGGCTTCTGCAGCCCATATGGCCGTGGAGATTCCCTTAGCCTAAATACTGCTAGTGAATGTTTTCAGCCAGTGGTGTTTACACTCAGACATTTTTCACCCTCGGAGTGGCCTCGGACGTGAGGTAACTGCAGTGTTTATCCTCGTGCACCGGACACATCCCCCCTCTGTGAAATTAGTGCTGCTCCCACTTCACAGATAGGAAAAGGGAGCCAGAAGAGCAAAGACCAACATTTGCAAAAGCCACCTCTAAAGTCAGGCCTTGATTTTAATAATCTCGGGGATTATTAAAAATAGCCAAAATTTAAACTAGAATGAGGCCATGAAAAGGGTCAAGAGTAGCACAGGGGTTAGATTGCAGTGTCCTGGTGTCAGCTCTTTGTGCCACTGTGGGTGTTGCTGAAGAGTTCATTTGCTTCTGCTTATTAGAGCCAGCTCTGCTGCAGGCTGGGACTGCCCAACAACTGGTGACAGTGCCCACAGTGGCAGAGGCCTTCCCCCTAAACATCCACCTGCAAATAAATAACTCCTAACCTTGCCACAAATGTTTCAGTGCCAGGACTCCAGCACAGGCCATGGAAGTCTGTTTAACTCCGTGAGCTGGATGGGTTTGACCTCCTGTCACACTGCCTGTTTTTCTTGCCCAGTGCTGCTGGTGTACTTAAGGGAGTCACATTTAAGTTCAGAATTACAGCTTGGCTGCTGAGGTTCAGGCAGTCAGGTGCAAAACCAGACTGGTTTCCCTGAAGGAGCTTCAGTCAGCTGCACAAACATATCCACAACCATAACAGGATCACCAGATCCAGGCAGCACAAGGAGCTCTTGTTCTCCTTTCTCCTCTCACGTTTCTCACCTTTCTCCCTCCACATTCTTCCCTATCATTTTGATACCTGTGTCCCTACCTAGCCCTGATGAGACAAGATAATTTTTTTTTAATTTGTTCTCTAGAAAGGGCAAACATTAAGCTCTAAACGCCTCTGAAAATAACTCAGTTGTTTTCTTTCCTTAAAGATTTCTAAAAGTTATCTTCAGCTGTGCAGTTTAGACTGACCATGTGCTGCATGTTCAGTCTCTATTTCCTATTAGCTGACTTTCCATGTAGTGCTGCTTTGTTGGATTTTCTGTGGAGTGAGTTATTGGCTGGACCCAATTCCCTGCCAAAGCATTCGTGCCTGAGGTGGTGAAGTGAACATGAACACCCTTCTGTTGTGTTTGTGAGAGCAAATGTGTGCTTAAAGACAGGTTACTTTTGAAAACCAGACTCAAAGTACATGTTTATCCTGAAATAATGACAATTCCCCTCAACACCAGCACATAAATACCTGTGAATATTAATGCTTTTATGTGCATGTGCACGTGTGTCCTGTGCTGGAATAACTCAGAAATACACCTGAAATCATGCACCATCGAGGTGAAGGGCAAGGTGAGAGCAAAACCAGATGCAAACCCTGTCTCCAAGGCAGCACCCTGTGGAAGGAGACAGACCAGCACAGCAGGTAGCAAATGGCTTTTTCCAGGGCACGGAAGTGACTGGTGTGTAGGCAGGCTTGAAGAAAAAGCCCTGCCTTACTTTTATTGTCAGTCTGCCTGTCAGACTCCCTTGTTAGGCAGGACCAGGAGGATGGAAAATAGACCAATATTTGGCTTCTTTTTGTGTCTGTGTCTGAAGGCAGCAAATTTTTTTACAAACGTGTACTTGGTTGTGTCCAAAGTTAGATGTAGAAGACTAAGATAACCTACACAGGGCAGCACAAAGGGGAAAGAGAGAGTTATCCCTTCTTAACCCAGAGCTGAGAGATTTGTTCCTTCCATTCTCAACTGTGTTGGAGCCTTTCCAAGGGCTGCCTTAGTTACTCATGGAGGGGAATGTTCTCCATGTTTGATTCCTTGCTGCACTCTGTGCTCATGGTGCAGGGCAGCTGAAAGTAAAAGAAAATCAAAGTAAGAGGCACGAGAGAAGAGAACTAGAGCAGATGCTGTGTGTGGGTTTCCCATCCCCTTTCACATTGCTAAAGGACAAAAGAGAGATTGGAAAGGGGAATCCTCCAGCTGTAACAGCTGCTGGACAAAGACCACTTGCTTTTCCCTGATGCTCACAAATGTCACTTCTCTTTCATGTCAAACTAATGTTCCCCTTGAGCAGGGTGACAAGGACAACAGCACCCACATCGTGGGAAGATTGCCCAGGAAGCACAAGCTCTGGGATGGGAAGTGATGCAGTAGTGGCTTTGCTGATGTGTGTATGTGGCCCCTCAGCTGATCCAGGATTGTGAGAGTCTCCCTGAGTCCCATGGACAGGCTGAGAAATAAAACATTTTATCATGAAATTATATATAACAGAGATGGATTGAATTACCATCCCCCAGTGGATGAGAGCTCTGGGATAGGAATGAACATCACTCCTCAGCTGTTCATTATTGCAAAGGTTCCTCCCCATGTCTGTCACACAGCTGAGGCTGGACATGGGTAGTTCCAGTTGCTGGCAGTGTTTCCACAGCAGATTTAATTCTTTGCATAGTTCCCACTTAGGGCAGTTCTTGGACTTTTGGTACTTTTGGTTTCCTATGGTGAATGGTGAATGCATCTTTCTAAGAAGCTTTTCTTTGCAAGATGATCAGTAAAGCAAAATAAAAAGACTTTTACATCACTTAGCCACAGTGGATAAAGCACTTCTGCCAATTTTTATATATATATAAATAGAAGAGTTCTCTTTTATCAATTTCCTCTGTATCTTAAAAAAATTTGTATCAATTTGTCTCTTTCAGGCAGGGCTGCCTGAACTGTAGGTTTATTTACATTTAACAATTCACTGTTGGCAAGAAGTGGTTTCACATTAGGCATTTGACCATTTGACCAGCAGATTTTGCTGCCATCATTTAAAAAGAGGTGAACATCATTAAAAAAAACCTCCCAGGTTTAAAATGGACAATAAATATAGGTAAGAGTTTGCACAGAGGAATCAGGCTGCCCAGAGCACATGTACTCAGCTGGGTGCCCTGGTCACAGGTACTGGGTTTGTATCTGGTTCCCCAGGATGCTGTGGAATTTGAATTCTTCCCCTCACACAGCATGGACAATCTCTCACACTCATTTTACTTCAGGCTCTTTTGCAAAGGCAAATGGCCCTGCTGGAAACTAATCAACATAATTTTTTACTCTTCACAGAGGTTTATTAGCAATCATTGCTGTAGTCTCGGGCTATAAATGGGGACAAGAATACTCCTAAATTCAAACCCAGCAATGTTTTGTATTTTTCCATAAAATATTCTTTCCTGGGCTTGTCCCTGGCCAGCCTCTTTTGGGGCTTTTTGTGTTTTCTCTTTTTCCCTAGATGCTGTAGCTGGCTGTCAGATGGGGAGATGCTGCTGAGAATATTGAAAAAGCTCAAATGAGAATGAATAGGAAAACACAAACTCTAATGTCACTGCTCTTACAGAAACCCTGCACAGACTCTTCCTATAGATGTGCACAGCAAACAAATACTAGTTTTATTAAATGAGACACAGTTTTTGTACTGCCTGCCAATAGAGAAGACAATAATTGTTTTCACCGTACAAAGACAGCCACATTTCACAGTGTAAAATCCTGCTGGATACAAAGTGCTGCAGATTTATCATGACTAAGCTGAGCAAAGCTGTTCTTAGTGCAGACTTTATCTAGCCCAAGCTCTACAGAAATTTGGTTGTCCCAGAGGTTACAACTAAAGGACTAGTTTGTGTTAAACAAGCAACTCATTCATAGTGTGAGAGTGCAACCTGAGTGATTTGCCAAACCTCAGGAGGGAATTCTGTGGAATAAGGATGTGTGGTGTTATGTTCCCAGGTGACTGCATAAACCACTGCTCAAATTTCTATTTTCTATTGAGTATTTGTGTTGAGAGCAGTTTACTTAATTGATAAACACAAATTTGGCTAAAATTCCTCTGTGTCTCAAAGGGAAGCCATTTGGTTTCCATCCCTTGCCCTGGCTTCTCTGAGAGTCAGGGGATGGAGGCTGTGGGGTCTCCCACGCCTGCAGTCAAACTGCATCACTGCCCATTTGGGTAGGATTTAAACCTAAAATGAGTGTGAAAGATTTAAATTCTCATGTATTACAAGAGCTTGCCCATTTATCGGAATAAAAATTATAAGGCCCATTAATTTGTGGGTATGTAAATTAGGACGTGGAGAGGCTTTGCTGATCACCAGCAGTAGCATGTGATGTACTCCATGGCAGCCATGCCAAGGATGAAATGTGTTGATTGCCTCCAGGGTTAACCCTGCAGCTTTCACGCCGTGCAGAAGCAGCTTGTTCTGCTCACCATGTGGCTCTGGAGCACAGGCAGGAAAGGTCACACGAGCAATCAAGATCAGCATCTCCCTCCTCAGGTAGGGACCCCTGCGGCTCCAGGATTAGCTGCTGAGTCTGGGCTGGCTTGGAATGCACATTTGCTTTTCAATGTCCTGACTGTGTTAGAGGTGTCTTTTATTCATTAATCTGTGTCCGTGTTTCCATGAACATGGACGATGCTTGCTGTTTCTTGCTGTTTGTCTGGGTTTTGTCCTTGCTGGGTTTTTTGAGAAATGAAAACAGGAGGAATTAAAAGGTTAGATTGTTTTGATAACGTGTCTCCCTGCAGGAGTGAGGCATAAACTGACAGGCTGCTTTGAGAGCTTTGCTGATGGCATGACTTTAGGAAGAATTCTCTAAGAAAACTAACAGTAAGCATCTGCAATTATCTGATTTTTAAAAAAATAACTGAAATTTTTTTAAATACTTGATGTTTTTGAGGCATGAATTTGCTTGCAGTTTAGAGGAGCTGAACATCTGACCCCCTTCCATCATATCTGGAATTTTGCACACGAATTTCAAGTTGAAACTTAGAGACCAGACAAATTTTTCTCTCCTTTTTTGTCTTTACTATTCCCACAACAAAGAACATTTGCTTCAGGAGCCCTTGCAACCCCTCAGCACCTGCCCTGCCCAGCCCTGGAACAAGGGGCAGCAGTGCATCCCCACAGTGCTGTCTCCAAGGCAGAGATTTGTCAGGAGCAGTCGCTGACCTCCTTGTTTCCTTAGCCCTGGAGATCCCTGCCCTCTCACTGCTGAGTCTCCCCAGGGAGGGGGGGATGCTGCTGCCTGCCCTGGGGGAAGGAGAGCATTTAATCTCATCATCTGTCCCAGCTGCCATCCCTGCTAGGCTGGAGAGGAGCTCTGGGAGCTATCCCCAGACAGCAGTGCACAACATGTCCATTCCAGAGCATCCTCTAAATGAATCCTCGACATTTTCATTAGAGACACTCCTGCTGGACAGTTATGGGCTGTGACTCTTCCACGTTTTTCCACTGGCAGCCAGCTTGTGTAAAATCTGACTGACATTTAAAAATGCCAGCAATCTTATTAATTCTTCAGTCCAAGAAGTGTTTCTCGGTGCTTTTTGTCTTCCAGTTGGAGGGCAGGAGGGTGACACAGCCCAGTGGCAGAACCAAGCTCTTTACACAAATACTGGACTCCTTTAAAATTGTGTTTATCATGGAACTTGGGACTTACTGGGGAACACACCTGTGAAGGTTAAGGCAGCTGGTGAGAGCTACAGCTGTCCCATGCCTGACCTCTTTCTGCCTCAAGAAGAGCCCCTTGTGCAGGAATTTAGGGTTGTGTGTGTCTGCCAGCACAGAGATGTGCTGCTGCCCTTCCTCAGAAGCAGAGCACCCTAATGCAGCTTGCTGTCCACCAGTAACCCTCATGGAACTCTGATGTGTGCCCTTATTCCAGGATCACACGAAATTCAGACCAGAGGACCGTGTGTGCCAGGGCTTTTCCCCCCTGCAGGATTGCCTGCTCACTGTCACTCCTTTCTCTCTGGGAGGAGAGCTGATGGTGACTCACACCTCTGGTTTCCCACACCAGTTCTATGGCTGGGATCAGGCATGTTTGCTCTGTGCCACATCTACGTATATTTTAATGTCAAATTTGCTGTTCTGGATCGGAAATCCTTCTCTGTGGTTGGTACAAATATTGTTTTGTTGGATGTAAATCTACCCATGTGCTGCATGTACTGAATCAGAGCCAAGGTTACTTCACTTCTAAATCTCCAGTGACCATCCAGTAAATAACAGCTCTTGAAATCCTGAGTCTATTAGCAGAAAATACAGCTGTAGATCTCTCCAGAAGGAATGACTCATTGCAGTGAGGTTAGCAGGCAAGAGAGGGAAGAGGGTGCTGCAGTCAGTTGATTGGGTTTATTAATGCAACAGCTACTACTGCATTAGCAATTCTATTTAGTGTGTAGTGGCTGAAAAAATCAGACACCTTCCAGTTCCTGCCACTGGCATGGAGCTGCTTTTTGTCGAAAATGGGAGGGATATATAAAATTATCCCAGGGTAGGAGGTTATGCATGCATTAAGGTGACAGCCATGGGTGCTGGCCACTAATTGTAAAGCCACTGTGGGTTAGAGCAAGGTCTTCAATGCTGCTGTTGAGAGCTTTTATTCTTTGACCTGACTCACTGCAGGGGAATGGGTTTCAATTTGGAATAAATTTTGACCCAAATAATTGAAAGTTAATCTCACTTCATTTTACATAATGCTTTATGATAATGCAATTGCAGCATGTTTAGTGTGGGGCAGAAAGGGCAGCAGTTTACAGAAGCTGACATTTTGCATAGAGAAACAAAAAGAGGTCCTGAGTTTATCTAATCAAACTGATAGCAGCAGTTGAGAAGGTTAACCTTTCTAATAATGACTTCCCCTCTTTTATGATGTATTTTGTGAGGGTGTTCACTTACAGGTATTAATTTGTAACACCCAACAATTACATTCTGTGCAGTGTGGTAAATGTGAGCTGAACAGTTTACTGGGTCAAGCAAAAGCAGAAGAGATCAAACCAAACAGGGTGAAAAAATGAACTCTAACAGAATAAGTGAATTGCAGGTCAAATGCTGCTTGGATGAAGCAATGCTCAGTGAAAGTTGCTGGATACAAAATACTTTCCTTCTTGGGGAGTTATCAGAAAATATGCACTCAGTGAACCAGAAAACTGTGAAATTATTTAATAAAATTAATCCTTGGCTGTGAATAGGAAAAATGTCAGATTTATTTTGCATCTAGATTTCCATCCCAGCAAATATAAATTTATCCCTTGATTCTTTTGTCCCAATTTTAACATTTGCTCTGTTGTATTGAATATAGTCCTATACCCAGTCCATGTTTTCACAGTAAGTGTCGAGTTAGCATGAAAAAATAAGGAAACAATATGTTTTCAATTAGAATTAAAATCCACAGTCCTCGTGTTTAACTTGCTCCAGGTGCAAACCAGATAATTTCATTATATATCCTTATACATACTTCTTTTCTTTTATTTGTCAGCACAATCTCATGTTCCTTGATCTGGAGGATAGAGACACGAATTTCCTGCATCCTCACCAAGGTTTCCTGACAGAGTCTTGTCTCTAATTTATATTGAAAAGTGGGGCTTTTCACACCAGTTGGTGCTGTTTTGCCCAGCTCTGTCAGTCTGTCTCCATCTTCTGCTACCCTTTCAGCCATGGCATTTTTTACTGCTGTCATGCCCTTTCCAGAATGAAGGATTCAATGGACTGGTCTTCTTTTATCTCCACATCTCGTTGTCTTGGCCTCCCCAGGCCAGCACCTGTAAGAAATCAGCTTCCTGCTGGCTTTGGCAGCATGTCCAAGGGATGAGGGAGTTTCTATTCAACTGCAGCTTGTTCTTCTGCAGCGTTTTCCTTGCCAGCAGCCAGAGCAGTTGCAGCAAGGAGCACATGGACAGACCTTGCCCCACCGGTGACAGAACGAGGCACGTGTGATGCCTTGCCCCTTCCTGGGTCAGAGTGTGCTGCTCTTGTCCAGCAGCGGCGCCTCCGTAATGAACCGCGCACGGCTGGCGCCTCCCTGCCAGCGCTGGATCCAAGGGGACACTCTTGCTTTGGGGACAGGGCTGAAGGGCTGCCAGCTTCCAGCCCCATTTACTGCTCCCAGAGCCCTGTGCTGAGCTGGGATGAGCTGAGCTGTGTGCCTGGCTGCAGTCAGAACTCCAGAAGAGCTGCCATGGTCAGCATTGCCTCTGATCCGGTGCTGGAGCCGCCTCTTTGAGTGGTCGGGTTCTCTGTCCCAGCTCAAGCAGCTCCTGATAAAAATCCTCCTTTGAACTCCCCTCTGCTTCATTTTCTCTGGGTTTCAGTCAATGTCAAAACACCCCTTGAATGAACAGATTAGGACAGAATGTGGAGGGCACGATTTCTCTGCCTGCATAGGAGTAGTGTGGGACTGAAATCATCAGTGCTCTTTGAAAGCTGAGTTATTTCCATGAGGGTACCTTAGGAGTGCAAAATGTTATTAGAATATGCATTATTATTTTGAATTTCACCTGTCAGTACTGACATCAGTGACAGGAAAGGGCACTACACTGGAAATGTGATCTGTTCACCTTTCCCCAACATGATGCAGCACAAAGACAGGTGATTGTTACACTCTGCTTTTACTTGGTAGCTCAGTCCCAAAGGATGTTGTGTGGCTGGGTGACATTGTGCTGCAGTGTCTGTGCCTGATTTTATTTTGAGTAAGTCATACCTCTTTATACATAGATAATGAGCCCACCGTGCACCTGGCACAGGCTGAACAGTGTTATTTAAAACAGGAGAGTCTGAGCATGCCTGAAAGTGAAGTTCTCTCATAAGTATAAGCTGCAAACCCTTATTCAACATTAAATCAAATCAATGTTAATTTGTGAACTAATTAGCATTTCAGGCTTGGGGTTTTTTTTCAGCAGTGTGGTGATTTTGTATATAATGCTATGTGATTGTACCGAAGTACATAATTATGGAGCTGAATACATTGTCTCCTGCTGACATGTTGCAAAAGGATTTTCTTTCAGCAAAGGATGCTCACTACATCTGAATTAAAATACAGACCCACAGCTAAGTCCCATGCATGGACCCATAGATGAGGAATAGCAGAATTTAGGGGTCTTATTGAAAAAACAGGCTGAAAATATATTAACTGAGTTTACTCATTCCCATTTCTACTACATTTTAATGAGGGAATGGCAGGATGTCCTTTGGTGTGAGACAGATGATGAGACAGGTATTCTGAGTGGGGAATATACATCAAAGAAAACAGAGTGGTTTAAGGAGACTTTTTTTAAAACTCTGAAGTCTGACTGCTGGAGTACAGGAACTGTCAGTACTTGCTCAGCTCAGTGTTCATTTTCACCAGAATCCTCTCTCTGGCAGGAGCCAGCACCAGGCAGGCAGAGATAGTGTCAGGAATTTTGTAATGGCTGTCTCTCTCAAGGAAAAACTGATGGAAATCTCCCCTACATTTACCTATATTTACCCAGGAACAAGCACTTTAATTTAGATACTATTACCCACACTCTAGTTTGCTTTAAAAACAGTTCTAATGATATTTATATCCTTTTTTATCTTTGATGACATTGATTTTGTTTAAGTAACATGGTTAAGATAAAAGCCTCTTTCTTACCACGGTGCAGAATACACAATCTGCCCTGGCAGGGGGAACCCTGCACCCATCTAATGTAAACATATGAGCCAGTAACACAGCATCACTTATGGCTACACTTTGTAACCCTGTTTGATAAAAAGCCCAACATAAACTGGAGAAGGTTTTGCACAATTGAACTCAAGCACCTGCATGTAGTTCCCAACAGGATCTCTGAGTCGATCAGCAAAATTTCACATCCCCAGAAACTTTTTGTCCAGGTGAGAACTTCTGCTCAGCTGCTCACAGGAGTCAAACTATGACTGGTTGTTGTGCTGGGATTCACTGGTCTCCTCCTCCTGACCTTGCCTGGATGGGGCTGAGTGTGGGGCTGTCAGAGACTGTTTTGGATGTTTGCCCTTCTGGACAGACAGGTTATTCTTGCACCAGACCGACTCAGAGTGAGCTGCACAGAACCACGATTCACACCCTTCTTCATCAGCTGAAGAATTAAAACTCAGATGTGCTGGAATTTAAATGGTCACGTTCAGCTGTCTGGGTTTGACTCTGGGTGAGCTGACTGTGACATGTCATCCTCCCAAGCTGCTGTTTTGGCTCTCTTTGGAGGCTATTTTTTCTGGGGTCTGCTTCCTGCCTAGAGCTGGAGCTGGTTGGAATTGGAAAGGCTGGAGACTTAAATTTTCAGTCTGGTGTTCCAGGAAAATGAGGCATTTTATATCTCTCTGTATGCTTAACCTCCTGGGCATTCTTTTGAAGGCCTCAGCTAATTTCAGCCAAATCTGACAGGCCATTAAGCTCCCTCAGATCTCATACAGGTAACAGGCTAAATTGATTCTCAGCCCTGAGAAATACTTATAGACTGAGATTCCAAAGGTCCTGACTGACTCATCTGAGAGGTGCTGGAAGTCTTGTGTCTGGATATTAGCTTTCTTTGAGTCTTGCCTGTGAGATTGAGTTGCCTGAAGAATCAAAGTAGTTGTGACAGCGCAGCCGACTCATTCTCCTCTGCTCTTCAGTCCAGAAAATCTTGTACTTCCACATGATCCACCCACCAAATCTAGTAATTTGCCTTATGGTAAGGTAAACACTCAAAGATATTTATTTATTAGATTTGCCCTTACCCTAAATCACTCAATGAATTATCTCTATTACAATTTAATGAAATTTTTTGAATCTCAGCCCACCTTTTACAAGCAGTCGTTTGAAAATCTGCGTTATTGGATGCAAACTACATGAGAGAATTTGCAGTTTTTACCATGATATTCTTATATTTATATATTTCAGGCCTTTAAAGGGTTTAATATTTTTCCCAGTTGCATTTTATGATTGATTATACACCGTGCTACCTTTGTGCAAACACCCAAACATGCCCATATTTTCAATGCAAACAGCAGAAAGCTGGACTATTTAGAAAAACACAATTGAACCCAAGAATCACAATAATTTTATCCCTGGTTATTTTGAGACAGAGAAATATTTCAATCTACACTCTGTATTTATATGCTAAAAATGTTTCTTCTTGTCTGAAGTAGCAAACTTACCTCAGGGAGCTTTATTTTTAGTTGCACACTTAATGCAGTACATTATTTGCATCACAGAAAGATCACATCTTCCCCTTGCCTAGTTCAGCTTTTCCACACCAAACCTCAGGATTTCCTATTATTTGTAAAATTGCTTTTGTTTTCAGCTGGGATCAGATGCAGAAATGGAAAGATCAGGGCCTATTAGAATTTGTAGCTGGAGGAGAATTCTGCTCCAAGTGCAGAGTGTTAAACTGTGGAGGGGAGGAGGGGGATGCACAAGACAAAGAAGAGGGTTTAGAATGGGTTTTTTGGAAATCTGATTGATTTTACCCTACAAAAGAGCAAGAATTGAGGACAGGAGGAGTGAGGTATTAAAGCAAGGAAAAACAAGTATATTCATAATTCATAATCATGTTGCTCATGATTTTCTTCTTCTCAAATTTTGAGGTGAGTGATTTTGCCTATTTGGGAAGAAAGGTGGCACAGGCTTATCAACCTTAGGAACCCTCAGGACATATTCCAAGGAGAATGTGCCGGGAAAATGTTCTTTTTTAGACATTTGTGGAGAAATTACAAGAATTTCAGCTTGTGTGGCCAACACCAATCTGCTTAGGCATCTCCCTGTTTGCAGCGAACTTATAAATGAATTATTAATTGGATTCTACTGTTATTAGGAGTATCTTTTTTAAAAAAAATTGGGCAAATATTACAATATCAGAGCAACTCTAGAGATAAGGTCTGTTCTAATTTCTAGCAGCAGCTGCAATATCAAAGGGGTTAATTTAGATCATCAAGGTTTCATCTCCTTGCCCTCTAAGGTCTGATTCATAAAGCTGAAGAGATGAATTCAGAAATTTCCAGAGACAAATGGGGGAGAAAATCAAGATATATGAAAAAGGAGGGTGGAAAATTAAGTTTTGTCTCAGTGTATATGGTTACCAAGCAGGGCTTGAAATTCACTTATATTCTTGTGCAGATAAGGTGGTGAGATGTTTCCCTCATATCCTGGGCCAATTCTCAATATTGAAACAGATCAATGATCCATTTAGTCTCCATCACTGGCTAATGCTGGGGAGAAATGCAGAAATCCTTGATGATGCATTTAACAGCTTAAAACTAGAGATGAGATTGTTTCCAGCCAGTCTTTGTCTTCTGCTCCTAAAATACAAACACTAATCAGTCACTATTGTTCTGCTGGTTTAGCTCATGTATTTGTGCATGAAGTCAACACTAAACTTCTTGCTGCTGTTTCCTGAGTACCCTGCCCTGCTCTCAGTATCCCACAGGCTCCAATTAAGCAGGTTAATTGAACAAGGTTTAACCACCACTATCTTTAGCTGAACACCATCTTTCTATTAACCTTAATTCAGTTTTGCTCCAAACAAGCATTTGAATCTTTATGGGGAAAAAAACAAACAAAACCAAACCCATGGAAACAAGAAAAACCCCAAAAACATGCACACACACACACACACACAAAAACCAAACAAAAAAAAACCAACAAAAACAAAACAAAAAACCCAGCCCAAGACTGGTGTAATTCTAAACCATCCAGCTCAGAGAGTAGAAGGTGTAATAGTTAAATCCTCTTCTAAAGAGATGTGCCTTGTTGTGGAGGCCATTGGATACAACCATGCTCCCTAAAGCTCTGCAGACCCATGGAGTCCAGGATGAGGTGTTTGAAACACTAATTTTAAGGAGGGCCATGATAAGTCATTGCTGCAGAGAGAAAGAAAACCATCTGTTCCCCATGTGCTTGGCAGGAGGGATGCAGTGAATGATGTTGGGTTTAAATATCCATTGTCTGGATATAAATTCCATATAAACCAAGAAGATAATCAAGAAACCAATACTCAGCAGGGATTTCTGTATTTAGGGGCAGAAGTGATCAGAGAAGGAGAGGATTGCACTGATGTTCTTTGATGTGTTTTTACTTGAATATGAAGGTAGGAGGAGAAAAAGAACATTATGGTTTGAATCAGTTATGAGAAAAGACCAAGCCTTTGCACAACACCCTCATGCACCTTCGTTTATGTCTCAAAAATGTTATATAGGCTCTGAGAAAGGATAAATTTGTAGAGCAAACAGTGGGTATTCTTTAAATGCAAAATAGGTGCCTAATTGAGCAACCAAAGCCTGGCTATATTGTCTGGATTAAATTTACAGTGGTACCAGCAGACGGATAACCCTCTCTCC
This sequence comes from Promerops cafer, assembly GCA_013398275.1. Lineage (NCBI taxonomy): Eukaryota > Metazoa > Chordata > Aves > Passeriformes > Nectariniidae > Promerops > Promerops cafer. The sequence continues at coordinate 1,568,793 of VZSE01002451.1, read as the reverse complement.
TTTACAAACAGCAGACAGCTCAAAACCCAGTAAGAGCCCTGCCTTTTTAATTTTCTTCTCTAAATGCTGATTTCAGTCCTATCTGCTTTATATAACAGTTGCAAGTTTAGACACAAACCCAGAAAATGCCAGTGCTCTTTTTTTTCCTTGATTATGCATGGAAAAAGTCCAGGCTGTTTCTTCCTGCTTGCCTTTTCCAACACAAAGGACAGCAATGAGCTAAATTTCTGCCTAGAGAATTCTCAGCACAGGTGTGCAGGCAGAGGGATAAATCCCCTGAGCAGTGGAGAGGGGATCAGTCATTACCCAGTTTGAAATGTAGGGGTTTGTTAATTCTCACATTACTGACGTGCCTTAAGTCATCAGCTCAGTTGGGTTTATTAGCAGAAAGAAATTCTCTCTCTTATTCTGCTCTGGAAACTGTGCATTCCCTCAGATTATAAGCATAGCTGTGGAGCTGGGTGGATATCTCCCTAAAGGGTTGATGAACAGGAATGATAAACTACAGCAGTAGGTGAGGGAGGTCTCTTCCCTTCAGCTGTAGCCTGATGAGCACCTTCAGGAGCCAGGAGTGCCTGGCTCTGTCCAGTGGCACAACTGAGCTGCAGACAGTGCTGGGGACTCCAGCTGTTGCCTATGGAAATGATGGTCTATAATTATGTTTCTTTTCCAGCTTATGTAACTTCCTAGCATAGGGATGCACCTTATTCTCTGAGACATCTCTGTAGGAACCCCCAGGTGCAGGGATCTAAATTACCTTCTTCCCATTCTATTTCTTAGATCTTGAAGAAATAAAATCATGAGAGTGGTCTGTAATGGACTCAGGGAGGAATGCAGACACAGAGAAACCAGGATTAAATTCTGATAGCATCAAAGTCTGTTATCTTTTTGCATTTGCTTTTTTACTGTGTATCCATGAATCCACATGGCTTCGTAAATTTTCCCTTCCTGATGCCTATCTCTTTGTTCCTTGAGAAAAAACCAGCTGAGGATGTCTGTATTGTTGAATTGACCTCATCAAATTCAGCCCACAGCCTTTAGGAATGTAAAAACAGAAAGTCGTGAAGCACCTGCACAGATTCTTGTTTACTTCAGAAAATCTTATAGGTTTAATAATAGATGTTGTACTGGTTTATTTCTGAGCTTTCTGAAACCATCCTTGCAGAGGGAAGACTATTCAATGTGCTACATTTTGAATTAACAAGTTAATCTATAGCTTCTTGCTGAAAGTGAGGGGAAGCAATTACTGGTGTGTATTAGATCACTTTAATTTCAGGTATATGTTCAGATGTATCTTCTTTGGCCTGAGGAAGGACTGGGGTTTGGACAGAGAGAGGCAACAGTGATTAGCCAAAGCAGCCCATGTTCCTTTTCCTCAATAAGTTTAATCAGTCACTCGCTTACATGACATGTTTCAGAAGCCTTTCATTACTCTGAAAAGATGCCTGATTCTGTGACAGTGTTGTCCATGGCTGCTGCTTGGATGTGTCATGTCCAAGAAGGTGCCATTAACAGAAGTCCCAGATTTGGTAGTTTTGATGCCAATATGAAAATGATTGATGATACAAATAATTTAAAAAGGGTTTTCCAATCATTCTCTGGCACAAGTGACCTGCCACAACCAACCACAGAGCCCTCTTACACAGAGCAGCATTGCCATTTGCTTTTTTCCCAATTTTCTTCCTGGCAGAAATGTTTCTTGCCCGGAGTTATAAACTGGGTACTCTGGATTGCTGGGATTTGCCACACTTTGGGGTGAAAGTTTGTCAGGGTAGGGCAAAGGCTCCCTCCTTCCCCTGGCAAATCAGAACAGGCTGCTGTAGCTGCATATCCCTTCTGCTTCTCCTCTGTGGTGTCTGCAGAATTTCTCAGTGCTGCAGGGCATTTTCAGCTTCGTGTCTAAATGCTGCTGGAGTTGCCACCTCATTTGCCAGACTGGTGACCAGACCTGCATCCCATTATTCTTCCTGGTCCCTTCCCTCACAGCATCCTCAGAGTCTAATGACTCCTACTTCTGTCCTCCTTTTGGGTCCCATGGTAAAGTGAGGACAAAGAGAGATTAATGCACATGAAAATCACTCAAAAAAAATTAGAAACTGCTAATGTATGTGGTGGAATAATGCAGTGTGAATTTTCAGGCATTACAAACAGGGAGGGCAATTTGTTTTATCTTACTCTACTGTTTTTGCAGAGCCATGGTTGTAGGGTGTAACCTGGTGCTCTGTTAGCACATTCCCCTCCTCAGACCTCATCATCAGCTGTAATTCATGTCACTGTGCCACCCCATTCCTGTAACCCACTTACTTGAGGCTGAATTTAGCCATTAATCTATAAATTTCTGGATTTTTCTGACTGAGTGAAGAATCTGTCATAAGAAAATATGAATTATTTAGAAATAGTATTTCAAAATGGAGCAGGTAGAGAGCACCTGGGACTGAGAGAATACAGCAGCCTTCTCCAGCTGCAGTCATCCCTTAGTGTTTTAGACTTCTCCAGCACATGTGAATCATTGGTTGCACTGTGGCACGGGGTGAGCACCCGAGCTGAGGGGTGTGTGGAGGTGCTTAGGAGGGGAGCACGAGTGTTGCATGTTATGGTTATACCTATTTGCAGTAAATCTTAGTGGTTCTTTGGCCATGGAGCCTCTTTTTCCTGCACACCCAGTAGTTACTGGTGCAGAAATGCAGCAAAAGTCACAAACCTGGGAAACGGTGGAGCTGCTGCATAGACAGACCCTGGGAAGCCCTGGAGGAAACCAGAGCAGGTATAGAAGAAACTGCCTACTTGGAAACACTCTGCCTGCTAATGAAAGGGAAAACGGTGATGAGGGAGTGTGAAGGGGGATTATTACTGAAGCTTTCACACCTTTTGCAGAGCTCTTGCTTCGGTATTCAGACTATTTGATGACGAGCTGACTCATGGAATTTGCGGAGTTACTCTTTTCCATGGTATGAAACGAGCAGGTGTGGGGGGTTCTTTCTTTTCTTTTGTAACCAACCATTTCCAAAGCTCGGCTTTCTCTGCTTGTAGTAAACACCCTAGTTTTAAATTCAGTAGTGTAAGGCATCCATCTCCATCTTTTCCCCCTGCCTGCTCTGAACAGGGAGCTTTTGGATGCTGAAAAAGATCCCTCACAGATTGCAGCTCGCAGTTGGGAATGAGGAGGAGTGATCGGCGCCGTGCTATTCTCACATCCCAGTGTGCTTTCTGTAATGTGAGAGGATTATTACTGATGCTCTGCTGCCTCTATTCATTGTTGTGAATGAATTATGCTTTTAAGCTGGGCATTAGCCTGAAAATACCTCCAGTAACTTAAGTGGGGATTATTATTAGTGATTGTGTTTAGGGCTGTTCTTCAGAGCCCCACAAGAGGGGACCCCATTGTGCCAAGCTCTGTATGTGAGATGCTCCCTGCCCCAGTCAGAGTCTGTCTAAAACCATATATTTTGGGTGGGGTTGAGGATAAAGCATCCAAACGGGGATTACACACAGCAGAGACTTTTCTGCCAAAGAATGTAAGAAAGACTGACATCTCCTTCCTCCTGAAACTCTGGTTTGTCTGAGGAAAGGACAGCATCTGTCCCCTGCCTTGGTCTGGGTTTGTGTTGTGTGGGGAAGAGTCCTCCCACCAAATATTTGAATGCCTGTCTTTATCTGCTCCTCCTGGCTGCAGCTTTGTTTGCTCCCTGTGGACTTCCCTGGGATGTCACAGGATTGTGGGGTGAGGGATGGTGGGGCAGCAAAGGCAGTGAGTGCAAGTGCTGTGCAAGTCCAGCTCTGTGTTTTTCTCTTCAGTTTTGTCACGGACCTTTGATGCTGAATTATTGAGCATGGAAATGCATTTCACCATAAAGAGCATTTTAAAGAAGAAAGCAAGGAGTCAGGTTACTCAAGGCATTGCCGTTGGATGGCTTCTGGGGAAAGCTGTTGGGAGGAAACAACGCAGCCGAGTCTGTGTGCTTTCTCATTTGCAAAGATTCAGTTGCTGTCTTGTTTCCCCCATCATAAAATTGTCTCTCTGAGTTTTCCAGGTGGATGCATCACAGGGGCTGGAATGTAGGCTGACAGGTAGAAATCAAAAGCAGCATGTCTTATTGATGCTTCGTCAGCTGTGAGTAACAAGAAACATTCGGGGGTTTGTTCTGGAAATCCAGATGCCATCCAGTGTCAGCTCTCAGCTGCTGCTGCTCTGGGCAAACCTCAAAATATGTCACAGGCAGAACATTTGCTTTGCCCTGGATTTTGCTCCCACAATTAGACATTTGCCTAATCTGGCTGTGTGGCAGCTCTAAATCAGGTGTCAGCTTCTGTCTGAACTGAAATCTCCATTGCCCCTGCAACCCAGAGTCCAGAGGACAATACTGAACACGTTCTGGGGATGATTTGTGCTCAATTCTTAACAACTTCAGTGACTAATTGCATGAAGTCAGAAAGCAAACACAAACTCTCCAGAGCATTATGTTTTTGCATAGTAATGCTGATAAATAACCCAACAGTGGAGAGGATGAGACCTGCAGGAGCCAATGAGAGCTTGGGAGTGGCCTCCCCACCCCATATATAAGGGATAAACTGTCCCTTTTCCAGTCACACACCCATTTCTAGTACAGTCTGTGAGCAGGAGTCCAAACTCATGTTACTCTGTTTGCGTGTGTAGGTTTGTATATAATCTGAATTTACTGTATATTTCAGGATGTTTGTTTGATATAGTGATATATGTGAGAATATAGAGATCTAACAATTGGAGGAACAGTATTTAGAGGTTTATATAAGTGTGCTGCATGCTGCAAACCACACTTGTATCACTGGGTATTAAACTGGATATTTTGTTTGACAGCACACTTCATAATGTATTATAGGAGTAATATTTTATCAAGAGCTCAAGTACCAAAAGGAGTGCATTCCCCACAGGACTCTCTTCCCTTAATGTGCTTAAGGTTGTATTCAATATTCAGGAAGCTCCTTGTATTCTAGCAACAAAAGGTACCTCTTCAGAGATGTAAGAAAACAAGTTTTTGTTCCTCATAAATTCCGTATCAACAAGCCAGTGGAAAAAGTTAATTAGAGCACCCTTTCAAACTCCAGACTTCAGCTGGTAAAAATGGGAGAAAAACCCAATGAAATAGTGCCGTGCCATTTCTTCAAATAAAGATCATTAAAGTTTCTGACAAGGCTTTGATGCTGAAGCGCTGCCTTGCTCGTAGCAAACACCCAACTACAGCAAATCCTCGAGCTGTGTGACAGGCCCTGAACACTTCCATTAGCATGGCATCATTCTAATGCATTTAGTGTGTGTGTTTAATGCTAAATGCATTAGCACTTAATGTCAGGAGCTCCAGACCCGCTCCAGTCAAGGGGTTAACGCAAATTAAGAATTGCAAGAGAGATTTGTCACTTTTTATAGCTCTGTGTTAGGAGTCCTAATTTCATTACTGAAGATACTCTGCAAAGAAAGAGTATTATTTTTGTGTAAGGCTCTTTTTCTTTCTTTGGAAAATAAAGGGCAATTGCCCTGCTAGCACTTGGTTCCACAGTAACACCTCCCAAGAAGCCCCACTGTAACATTATGTAAATATATGCAGTAACAGAGTAAAACCTACAGAATACATTACCAAAGAAAATTTAACTACCCAGTTCAACTATCAGGTTAACATTATAAAATCAAGCTGGGAATGGACATCTATGGCTAAAGGTGGGCTTTTGTTTTGTTTATTCTGTCTAAACCCAGACCATTTTGGACTTTAGTAGCACGAGGGAGCGAGGCCAGCCTGTGAAATACAGCAACCCAGGCTGCAGCTCCAGGGAGCTTTCCCTCAGCACCAGGTGAGGGTTAAGCAGCTTAACCTTTCCATTTGACCTTGCCCCTGTTGGTGTTTGTGCAGACAGTGGCACAGCCATGCACTGATTCTCACTGGGGACCAGCCCGGGTGAAAAACAAAATGGGAGGGGGNGTTTGTGCAGACAGTGGCACAGCCCAGGTGAAAAACAAAATGGGAGGGGCATCTGGACCAGCAGAGGAGTTGGGTTAGAGGCTGGAACGAGCACAGAGGGATGGACATCAGTTTTGCCATATTGCTGGTGACTGCTTAACTGCACAGAGCTCGTTTTATTATTCAGTGTGCAGTGAGGAAGATGCACCTGGTCTCTTTTCCAGCCCTGCAAAGTGACAGGGATTCATTGCCTTAATAGGAATTCCTCCTAGCAGTGGTGTTAAAGTCAATGGGACTGCAAACAGAGCGTAGAGAATATGCCAGTCTCGGTAGGGTCAGGATCAAGAGCTGTTATGTTGATTGACCTCAGGAAAAGATTATTTTGAAGGGGTTTTTAAATGATTTTAATTAAAGCGTGTATTTAGATGAGTGGAGTTTATGCTAATTACACTTGTATGTCACCATCGTTCTTGAAAAAGTTTTAGAATTCTTAAAAACTTGAGCTTCTCCCAGTGCTTCAGTGAGGTGGTGCTGAGCTCATCCCCACAGAAAGGCAGTGAGGGAAATGTTTGCTCGGCCATCACCAGCGTGTCAGGGCCCAAGGGCACCAACAGGTCCTGACTGCCCTGACCAGGGGCCTCCCGGCAGGCACTTGGAGCCCAGGGCTCCATTCCAGCTCGTCCCTGGTCCTTGCTGAGCCGTGTCACAGGGCAACGTGGCAGGAATTACGGTGATGCCACCCACTTGGCTCCTGTTCAGAGATCTTTGCTCTGTTTTCCTTGAGGACAAGTTCTTCTCTTTGGTTCTTTGCTACACTTGGAGTGTCTTGCTCCTGATGGCAGCTCCCCGTGCAAGAATACTTTGTGTAGCAAATCTGGCCTTATGGCCTGTGGGCCAGGTCCAGCCTGAGCCATATTTCTGTGTGATTTGCTACCTTTTCTCCACAGAAGGTGTAAGTGCAGCTGTAAGAGCAGACTTCTCTTGTACCCTCCATCTGCCTTCAACAGTTCCTGCAGAGATCTGGATCTTAGAGGGTCTGATCCTACTCTTGTCACTGTGTGAAGGGTTGCCTCAAGATCCCAATAATTTGTTTTCTGCTATCACTACCTCACTCCCCTGCCCCAGAGCCTCCTGGCTGCAGCCTTGGCTCGCACAAGGACCAGTGACAAGGCTGGGCCTTCAGAGGGTTCCAAGCATTCACCTCTAACTCAAAGCCTAATTCATGTATTTCCCTTCCCTTTCCAGGCATGCTGGGATCCTTAACCTTTCAAAGTGTTCTTAACATCCTCCCCTTCCCATAAGCTTGCCTTGTTGCTAACATGCCAGCCCATTCCTGGGATTATGGCCACAAGAATGATTTGCTCCACGGAGATGGAGCAGAGCTGTACCCCCAGGGAAGAGCTGTGGAGCAGCTCATTCCCTGTCCTGCTGCACTGCCTCAGCCTGCAGCAGTTTGTTCACACAGCCATAGCCCAGCACCAGCCTCATTAACCCTGCCATGGCCCCGGAGCACATTGCTATCAGATGAGACAGTCCAACATTTTCTGTGTGTGCAAGAGCTTGAAGTGGTTTTCTTAGTGTGAAAACCAGCCACCTGATCAGCTCTGAGTTACGTGCTTGACAACAGTGATAAAACACCTATAAAATAAGATGTATCAATAATAGAGTCTAAACTGACTATATGTGAGCATTGAGCATCCCTCTGCTTATCCTTAATTGATTGCAAGGTATCATTTTAAACTGAGGGGAAAATCCAGTTTAAAATGTATTCATGGGAGGGAATCAGCACCAAGTGTCTGCTTGGTGTGCCTTGATTTTAATGTTTCTGGCTTTCATTTCATGAAGTGTTAGATGAGTGGATAAGCAACAGGAGTTTATATATAAGGTTGTCTGTGTTCAGCATTCACATTTGAGTGGGTATTCCAGAGGAGAAACAGAGCCTTGTGATTTGTCACGCTGGCTTTCACAGAGTGCTCTGAGACTGCCTTAGCTGATTTTGGATGAGGTGGACATTAATTAACAGGTGCCAACAAACTTGGCTCCCATGAAAATCTGAGTGGGGAAGGAGGATGGATCTCTGGCTCTGCCATCCTTTGGGAATGGACAGGGAGCAGAGATAACTGGTGATAAGAAGTGAGACAGAAACCCAGAGCTTGTGGGAGTTTGATCCTCATTCTCTAACAAGCCCTGTGGGATGTGGCAGTGACAGGGCATCTCCAGGACAGGCTCTTGCAGCAGGATGGATGTGAATGTCTGGGCCAGGCAGGTGTGGGCAGGAGTCTGGTTTTGGTTTTCCCTCCACTCCCACGGGATCCAGCCCTGGCTGTAAGGCTGCCCTGCCAATCCCTAGCCCAGCTGTCTGTGCTCTAGAAAATGAGACCTTTCCTTCCTCATACATCCCTGCTTCAGCACACCTTGAAACTGGAGAGAGTGATAAATTGAGCTCAGGCTGTTCCTTGGGAAGAATTACAGCTGTCTGAACAGCCATGCATGCACGCTGGGTATTTTCCTCTCCACTTTGCCATTTTGAAGTGACATTTGCTTTATCCAAGCAGTCATATTAAAATCACGCATCCCAGTAGCCCTTGTTTATTAGTCTATGCAGTATTTGTAATTTTCAGACATTTTATTGTGGTTTTGGCAGAGTCATCTTTATATTGTTGAAACTTTTGAAAAAAAAAATGAAAACAACAAAACAAACCCAAAACCCAACCACCAAAATCTATTAAAATTCCTGATTTCTTATATGCTGTACCAAGTATATAAACAGTCCTCTGTATTTCAGGGGTTTTTAATCTGTAACCTCCCCAGTATAAATCTCAATAGACAAATTTAGATCTCGACACAAAACCAAATTGCTTGCTGTTTATGAAATGCATATATTTGTGTTGTAAATGCAATCCAATAACACCACTATTGTCAGGATCGCTTTCTTTTTGCTTATTGAAATTACATGCACATTTAAAATAGATTTATAACTGCCTATTTCCATACTCAAGCAAAACCTGGCATTTCACTAGCTGTGCCTTTGATAGTCAGGACTTCTGTAGGTGTTTTCATGATTTCTTTCTGGTTAGTGGAAACAGGAGCTGTTTATTTTGATGGTTTTTATTTTTTGCTTCTCCAGCTGAAATTGCATCTACTCAGTTATGTCAGTGCCATAGTTTTCATTTATTAAAAACACATGTAGTTTGAATGGAACCTTGTACATATAGAAACTTTTATTTTTAATATACTTACAGCAAATAGAATCAAACTCCAAGTTTAATTTTGCTTCTAAAACCTGAATTTATTGAATTGCCAAAACCCTATGACTTTGCTGCCACTTGTGCTGTCACTCCTAAGTGAAAATGGGGAGTGTGCCTGGTGTGACAGCTCTTCCAGGGGTGTCTTCCTCAGGGGCTGCTGGGTGCTGCTGCTCACCCCTGGCTCTTCTGGGTGCTGCTGCTCATCCCAGGACTGACAGTGGGGAGCAAACTTGCAGAAATTCAGCTCAGCTCGAGACTGGCTCGACAAACCTTTATTCATCTGTGGCAGAGAGCAAACATAACCCCAGGGACTTGGGATCAAGCAGATGAAAAGGAGTTTAACCCCAAACCACTTCCATCTAGAGTTCTTCTTTATACAGCATAATCCTCTTATGCATCCACCTATTTCTTATCTCACTCAGTGGCTGAATATTTTGTTTGCAAAGCTTGCATGTGGGCTTCATTTATATTGCATCCTCAGTGTTCAATGCGTGCTGTGTGTCTTTCCATGCTGGGCTTGTGCCATTCCCAGGCTGCATCTCCTCATCCACACAACATCACAGAGCCTTGCACAGACCTTGGTTTGTCCTTGGACAGCTCTCTCTGTTTTTTGCTTGCACAGCAAGCTCAGGGAGTGTTTGGACAACACTCTCAGGCACATGGTAGTATTCTTGAGTTTGTCCTGTCCAGAGCCAGGAGTTGGACTTGATGATCCTGTGGGTCTCTTCCCACAGGGATGATTTTATGATTTCATTCTTAAGACCTTCATAGAAATGTTCTTAGCTATGCCAGAATTCACCCAAAGAAATGGTTAGGGCTTTTTTCTTCCTTGTTTCCAATAACCTGTTTGCAGCATGTGCTTCCTGGTGTGCACAAGTCTTTTTGGGGTCGAGGGCTCACTGGTGATCCCAGGTTCATCCAGCATCAACTGGAATGAATAACTGCTCTGTGCAATCCAACCAAATGGAGGAGGTAGGATGTTCTGGCAGAAATGAGACTGTATCTGTAAATTACCTTGCAAAGCACATCTGAAAGGTGCTAAAGAAACACCCCTACAGGGATTATTAATGTATAGAAATAAAATGAAATTTTGGATGCTAAACAACTAAACAAAACCCAAAGACAGATATTAGAGCCATTCTGGAAAGGCTATAAATCCTTTGCAGGCAATAGGTTGGAACAGTGTGGAAGTGCTGGAAACACATCTGTCATCAGGGAAGCTGTAGCAGCCTTGTTTCCTGACTGCAGAGGGAGAAGCTTTGATCACAGCTGTCACTGAAGCACTAATTTCTTAAAAGCTGGCTTAAAAGCCAGCATAAAGTTTAAAAAAGAATGGGAGTTAACTACTTTGAAATCTTGTTTTAAATGTTGGTATTCTTTCTTTCTTAGTAATATGCATTTTAATAGAAGTAACTTATGGCCCCTAGGATTTTGATTCTGTAAGTTGATTTCATCCTTTTCTTCTTGCTTACCTGTCAACCTCATTTCATCAATTCTTTAATGTAATATTTCTTTCATTAGTGAATAGTGGCTAATGCTGGGGAACTGGAACTGCTGGGGTTGGATTATGTAGTGCTGTAAATCAGGTCAAAACAGTACTAGGATGCATAAAAGAAATCCTGCTTGTCAGGTGGGTGTTTACCCTGATGCTTTAATTCAGGTCAGTGGTAAGCTTTTAAGGTAATCTCTCAGTCACTGCACTGGGGTTCTTGGAGTGCACAAAGTGGATTTCTATAGCATGAAGCAAAGTCAGAAGAGACACTCCAGGAGTTCACCTAATCTGTCTGCTAATGGACACTTAGCCCACTTAAACCCAGCTTGGACTAGTCTGAAATAGCCACCCCAAAATTCAGGGCCCACAGCTTGTAGTTCAGTTACTGCTGTTGGCTTGGCAGTGAGCATCAGGCTGGGAAGAACAACCCAGGGTGTTAACTAAGCTAGAAACACATGAAACAAAATGAAAAACCACTTGCATTTATCAGGGTTTGTTCATCCAGAGTTTGAATGTTGATTGGCTCTGATATTGTGTTAGGATAAGGAAATGAATATTTGAAATAGTGACCTCCTCCTCAGTAGAGAAATGGAATAACCAGAGATGCTCTATGGGAGAAGGGCAGTGATGTACAGTGGTGTTAAACAAAGCTGCTTGAATTGGTCCTTGGAGGTCGGGAAGTGTTTGAGAGAAAGAACACCTGTGTGGGCTGGGTTTGTGTCCAGCACTTTTAGATTTGGCTGTGGGATTTGTGTTTTGGTTTTTGTTTTACCATCCTCAAACAACAACGATGAGAGGTATTAGGATCTATTGTTTTGAACTGGGATTTCTAAATCTGCAGAAGGAATTATCTCCTGGATATTGTCTCAGGCTCGGGACAGTATAACACTCTGGCTGATGTGTTAAGTGTTTCATCTCTTATCAGGATGTCAGATCTACTACAGCAAGCACATATCTTCTGGGTTTGAATACGTGTGAATCCCTGATAATGCTACAAGGGGATAAGTGTGGGAGAATCCATGTTAAGTGACACCTCATTTCTGCCTTTCACTTAGTTAAAACCAATAATAGGCTGAATAAGGAACAGATGTAAGCTCAGATATGCTGTGTAAGTACTTTCAGTGCTTATTCAGTGGTGCCAGGTGTGTGAATATGGGAAAGCTCTGGAAGATCTGAATAATACCCATGCAGGTTAGCTGCTATCATATCCTGATATCAGATCTCCAGAACAGGACTGGGAGCAGAACAGCTTTTCTATCCTTGAAGACTTCAGAATTTCAGTCTTCCGGTGCTGATGCACCATTGGCACTGAAGGATTTAGAATTTCTTTGTTGTGTGTGAGAAGTAGAAAAACCTCATCCAAACTCCCAGAGACTTGGAGCCTCCTCCCATTCCTGTCCCAGAACTGACTGTTGGGATAACAGAATTTATCTAGACACAATTACTAACGTGAAAAGGTTGTACCACTCAAAATACAGATCCATGCCTCAGAACTGGAACTGCTTTCCCTTCCATTAAATGTTTCAGTGCTTTAAATATGGGCCTGAAGATACAGGCTGGGGGGAGAAACACATGAAATTTTGTTTGGGAAGTATTTTTTACTTTTACTTGAACAAAAGGGTCTAGGAAACACTGAGAAAGGGGAGCTCTTTCCTCTGAAGATTAGAGAAATCAGCATTTTTTAAGCAATCCATCACGCCATGCTGTAAAACCCCAGTGCCTTTCAGTGGAAAGGACTGGAACTGACAGGGTTGTGTTTTAGGATGTGCTATTCCAGTAGTCTGCCTGCTCTTATGGAAGTACAGACACGACCAGGGGTGAATCTTGCCCTTCTTTTTAAAGACAGTCAAGGAGTGAATTTTCTGGGGCATATCTGAAGAATCTAAAATAGAGAAACTGTCACTACATTAAATGCTCCTGGTCAGGAATTGGTCCTACAGAACCTTGGAATACAGAACCTTTGAAGGTTCCTTCCAACATGACCTATCCTAAATCCCAATTAAAAAAAACCAAAATCACTTGGTGACCTTGCCTGGGAGCCCCTTCCCCCTCCCTGACAATTTTCCTTCTGCCAATGTGGACATTAGAAACTTCTGATTCTGTAGGAGCAAAATTTCTGTGCTAACCTGAAAATCCAGCCTTGCTTGCAATATTCAGGATTTTTTCATTTGTCATTATTCTAGGTGAGATGTGCAGAACACCTGAACCTATACTCTGTCTGAACAGATCACTTGGATTTCTGAAAAGGTGCTGAAATTCAGAATACATGGAGTTCACATTGCCTTGCTCCCCTGTGAATAGACACAAAGGCTGTGTTTTATGCTAAGAAGGCCCTTGCTCTGAGTTTGTCTTTAGGGTTTGCATTCCAGTTGGATTGCTGCTAAATAGTCCTTCCTTTTTTTGGTTCAGGCCTGGGAGGTAGGTTTGTTGGTAAGTTTAGCAGTAGCAGTGTAAGCTTTATTTTTACTTAGCTGTGTTATTTTGTTCTTATGACTGTTGCAATCTCCTGCCATCTGGGGGCTTCTGGACCTGCTTCAATAAATCCTATTCCCTTTTCCTGTTGCTCTGAGGATTTTTGCAAAGGGAAGGGGAAGTGGATGGTTTATGCAGTGGACTCCAGGCTGCTGAAGGAGCTTTAGACATATTTAGTTGTTTGTAAAATTGTCGTAAGCTGCCACAGATGACAGCCAAGGAAGAAATTGATGACTTTTCTTAATTGACAAGCTGACACAATGTGAAAGGGAGCTGCTAATCCCCTTCCTGCTTTTCCACAGCAGAGCAGTGTTGCTGACTTCCAGGAACGTGTGTGTGCTCTTGGGTGGATCAAAATGCCAGGAACCATCCTTGGAAGTACCAAGTGGTGCCAAGAGAATGCACCTTCCAGAGGTGCCATCACCAGACACTGCAGGGCAGGGAAGTTTCCAGGAGAAACTTCCACTTGTGTGCTGGGGTCATGAGCTTCTGGGAAATTCTTGCAGCAGAGGCCTTTCTTGAAAAAGTCACCTCTTTCCACTTTCACATTGCATGTGTGACTTTTGTAACGTGCTTGCACTGTTCTTAGGAATCCTTATTTATAAGTTTCTGTGTGAAGCCCCAATGCTTTACACAGCAATTTTCTATCCCAAGAGACTGTGAAATGACTCAGCCCAGCAGCCCTCTGTGATTCCAGCATCTGTATTTAGGAGCTAGAGGACGTGTGTGATGCAACATTTAATTTTACTTTTTGGTTTATAGACTTATTTTCACTTGGCACATTACTCATCCCTCCCCCTCTGTGAACACACCTCTGGTGAAGATTTCCTCAGACCAGTTTTTGCTCTCTTTGCTCTTTTGCCCTGCTGATGGGTCCTGCTCAAGTGTTCTGTGGCCTTATGGTCACCTTTGGTGTAGCTGGCACATCGTCATTGTAGCAGCAACTCTCAGTTTCCAAATTGCCATGTTTAATAATAGTGGTTTTGAGATTCAGCATTGTCAACTTTGACTGTTCCCTTGACCTCCTCATTTTCCTGGGAGGTTACTGGGATAGCTGTATAATGGGAGAATATATTAAAAGAAATGCAAGTGGCATTTATTACTCCTCTGACGAAGCCTTATTTGTAAATGCTGGTTAATGGGGATGTAGCTGCTGTCCAATGTGCTCTCAGTTAGCTGGTGCAGTGCATGCCAAACAGATCCCTGCCTTTCCTGCTGCACTGCAAAATAGCTTACATTTGTTCTCAGGAGTGAGAAACAAGCTGTCCTTACCCCTTTAGAGTAATAATCCACTCAGTATGCAGGTGGATTAGTTTGAGTGGTTGGGTTAAAGAAACCTTTTTGTAAGAAGAAATAACCCTACTAGGTACAAAATTAGCTTCTGCTTTTGTTTTTAATGACTTCAATCCCAGGCTTTAGTCTTTTGGGTCTTTTTTTTTAAATGTGGGTATTGCAGGCATTCTCTAAGTGCTCTTGCAACCCCCCCTTGATGTGGTGCTGATGCCTTCTTAGAGAGCCACAAGTGACACAGCTTCAGCTTCAGCAGGTCCACAAGAATGATAAACAGCAGCCAGGTCACTTCATGTGTACTGATTCCTAATGGGAAATGCTAACTGAGTGGAAGTGAGTGCTCCACAGTTGATGGCAAGGCCAGATCCCAAATCTGGAGTTCTCTGTTTGGCTTCATGCTTCTCTTTGGATGAATTAATCATCTAATTGAGCTCTCGTTTCTTGTTTGAAAAAGCTACACTTTGCACAACTCTAACCAAGATAATTTCAGAAATCTTACTAGGAGCATCAGATTTGTGTCACCTTATATTTGAACCTCAAATATTACTTGGACATGTCTTCTTTTTTTCAGTGGCAGAAAAGCAAGTGATTGCAGAATTGAGCACCCCATGAAGATCTGCCTTACATCAGTCTGTGTAACTCTTTCAGATTTTCCTCTCTTGCTTACCTGGCACCTGCACATGGCAAGCAAAGAGACCCCAATCCACTTGTCCTTTGTGTGTTCATGATCATACTGAGATCATCTACAAAGAGGTTTCACTGTACGTGTAGGGCCAGAGAATCAATAATTGATCACAAGTCCAGAGACACCTGTATGGTCTGTTTATAAATCCAGTCCATACTGCGTGAAGTCCCTGGGGACAAAAGAGCTTTATACATGCAAATATTCACTTTTCTTCTAAGTGGGGTAAAGCTGTTTCCACCTCAAAGGATGAAAATCCTGGGAGTGCTGGTGGAATTGAGCCCATTTTTAATGATCCTATCAGCAGAGTTGCCAGGCTGACATTTGATTATCTCTGAACAGCGTTGTGCTGCATTACCCCTCTTCCCAAATGGCTTGCTTACCCATGCCTTCAGCAGCACCCTGGCTGAATTAATTCAGCTGTCTCTGGAGGGCTTCCAGCAGAGACAATTCACTGGTAACAACTAAGTAAAAGTTTCCCTTCCAGGATTTTAACTCAGGATTTTAACTGGCACATTGTGCTCTTCCTGGGATACGTCATGGTGGCAGTTGTATCCTGGGCTGCACCCAAAGAGTGTGGAAAGGTCCAGGGAGGGGGCTCTGCCCCTCCACTCTGCTCTGGTGAGACCCCACGTGCAGTGTTTCATCCAGTTCTGGATGCAGCTTGGTTGCTGGGCTGATTTTAGAAAGGTGGAGCAGCATTCCCACTTTCACTGACATCACCCTGTCCCAGCTCTAGAAGCCAGGGCTGCAGGAAGGCTTGGTATGGCTGTGGCTGGGTTAAAGCCTTGCTTGCATTCAGGTAACTCAAATGATCTCTTTGTTATTTCTATCCTAAGCTCTGTCTCTGCCTATAACTAATATGACCTGAAGGCAGTGCACCTGTTGGGAAAACCTTCATTGTTTCACAAGGAGAAAGCCAGAAAAACAGCTTCTCCTCAGAACACATTTCCCTTCAAGAAGGCTGGGATTAGATCCAGCTTTCAAACTTTATGGATAATGCTCCTGTCTGATTTGTCATTTGCATCTCTGCCATTTCTATTGGCAGAGCATCAGGTCTGAAAGAGCCTCTGACCCAATAAATGCATGAATTATTTAAGATGCGAGTTAATTTTCTTCAGGCATTGTAATAGATCAAAACATGATAGCAGCACAGAGGACTGTTTTCTGGAATTCCTTTCAAGTATCCTTTAAACATTTGAAATATATTTGCATTAAGGTCAATTAAAAGGAGCTGAAACAATGCTAATAATGGATTTCTTATTACTAATGCTTTTAAAGTTCCTAGATTTGTGCTTTATGCTTGAGGGTAAAGCCCCACCTCTAACTAATGAGAGCTAAGAAGAAGCTTCCCTGTGGGCAGATTATTCCATAAGTGCTGCATGGCTGCTGGCTTGTCTCCCCAGCTCAGGAAGGGCTAACATCCTGCCAAAGTCTCTTCCAACCTCTTCCCTTAGGGCATTGTTTATTAATTCAGACAAAAACCTCCGAGAATAACGCAAAGCAAAGCTGCTCCTTGAACACCACAGCCTTTGTTCCATGCCCTCTGCTTTATCTCCTCTGCAGCTGGAGGGGAAAGCTCTTTAGTGCACGTTCATCTCAGCCTCTCCAGGTTTTATTTGAGCATCAACCATTGCCTTTCCATCTGGATCTCCAAACTGCAGGGTTGGTCTTGGCTGAAGTGGGCAGGATCCTGGACAGACAGCCCCTCCATCTGGGCTAATACACCAATTTCAGTGTTTCTTTTTTAATTATCAGCCATAATAATGAAATGAATATAATAATGTGGGCATGGAATTGCTTCAGAGATGCTTCAGCAAAAGGAGGGATGTCTCTGTGTATCCAAAGCCTTGTTCAGAGCCACTGTCACCCGTGGCTGTGACAAATGCACCTGGTGGTGCAGCACTCCATCCCATGGGAGCAGCATGGCTGCTCTTCCAACCCACAAATGCAGTGCCTAGAAACCTATTTTCATACCATTTTTTGAATGTATTGTTTGACGTGCAGCTTGTCTCCAACTAGGGTTTACATTTATAACAGCTGCTCATTTCTAAAACTCTAAAGCAAAAGAGTGCATTCTAATTTAATTATATAAATAATTTAAAATTTTTGTAAGGGCTGCTTCAAATCTCTAACTAAAAAATCTTTACAGACTGCGTGTGATTTATTTTTAACACAAAGGGGAGGTTAAATACAATTTTTTTCTAATTTTTTTTTTTATTTTGGACAACTTAAATCAGTAATTGGCTGTTTAATAGAGCTGAAGCTGTTGATTTTTAACCTGTTTTCAAAGCATGTTTGAATACAGAGAGCAATTCAAAAATTCTTGTGAGCAGCAGTTTTAGTAGCTGCCATAGCAACAAGTAGAGTATCCAAGCCCTTGCTCCCCACTGGGGGCTGGAAATTCCTGGAAAGGACATGATCTACAGACATTTTTGCAAACACAACTTGCACTGGGACAATCTCTGGGAGAGCAATCCCAATTTTAACCTGGAAATCAGGGAGACATCAGGCACCTAGAGATGGCAGAACTTACTGAGAATAACAGGGAAACTTTGAAAAATTAAATTTTTATATGGGTTTTAATGCAATTTGTGTCGTTTTCATGGAATGATCTGCATGATTTCTAGTATCTTCTAGTTTAGTTTTAGTCTCTTTTATCTGTTCATTTTCCTGCTGGTTGGAAGCCTTCCTCTCTGTTCTGTTACCTGTGCCAAGAAATAAGGAGTTTTATCTCATTAATGCTGTCACTGCCATGTTGGTCTGTCCTTACAATAATGCAGGAAAGACTGAGGGCAGAGCTCTGAACAAGCTGCAGGTTTTGGAAAGAGGAGAGTTTGAGATGTTCTGCTGCTTCTGGGACCTCTGAACTTCTTCAGGCTCCTGGAAGCCAAACAGAACTGAATTTCAGAGCTGTCCTTATCTTAACAATAAGCCAAATCAGAACTCAAGATCTTAATTAACATTTCTATATTTCAAATTACTTTTGTGAACACAATAGAGCTGATTATTACTGAAAGCCTCCTCAAAGAAGTTAAATTAATCTGATAAATCAATGTGGCCAATGCAGATAAGTCTGGTGGAGCATTTTCAAGCTGCACCAGGATCTGTCAAAAAGAGTAGTGAATGTATCAGATTTCCAAAAGTACACATTTTGGAGGCAGGGAGGAGTAAGATAAATGACACACACCAACTTCATTAACTTGCCTTCTGGGTAACATGAGGCTGCAAATGTGGAATTAAACTGGGTCCCCAGAAGAAACTTGAAGACAATAATGGAGAATGCAGAAACTGCTGTGAGTGACAACTCCAGAAACAGATGGCAGTGAAGAGGAAGGGATGTATGGAAGCAATGGTGTGACATTTGTGCTCCCTCAGATGTATCCAGCTCAATAATAATAATAATAATAATAATAATAATAATAATAATAATAATAATAATAATAGCCTTGCTGTGAATGAAATTCCCTCCCCTGTCTCATCCAAGCATGTTGAAGATCAGTTGGTAGTAAATTCATCATGAACTGAGGAATTGCAAAGGCCTCAGGCTGTGGCTGCTGCAGAAGGTTACAAAGTGAGCAAACAGGCCTGCTTCATGCTTGTAGCAGGCTCTGGAGCTTCCAGGGGAGGTTCTTACCACTCTAGGGGAAAACTTGGCATCTTATTCTTGTTTAAGATCATCTTTTCACCGTGCCAGGACTCTGCTGATAGGTGGTTTTGGATGCCAGTGGTACATGAGTGGAAATGTGAGGAGAGTAGTTATGTTTATCAGAAAGTGGAAGTGATGAGCTCCCACTGATAAAAAAGACATTATTTCTCTTTCTTATGTGTGAAGCCACAGAAGCAAACAGAGAAGGGTTACACAGAAGTGTAAAAAAATACCCCAAAAAAGCCTAGTCTGAAATTAAGAGGGAGAAAGAAGGAATACCTAGAGCCAAGAAAAAAATGGAAATTGTAAGGTATTAGAGGAAAGTTGGAGTTGCCCTCCCAACAGGCTCTGACTTGGGGGTTGCGTCCCTGACCTCCACTAGCATCAAATGTCAGGCCAGAGTGGCCTTTTCAATATTCTCATAAGCCTTTCTGACATTAAAGGATGGCAGATAGGCTGGAAAGGACTTAAATTAACACAGGAGGTGCCGTTTGCTTAGAGTGGTGGCCCTGTGCATCATTTGGGGAACTGTTCCTGCATTCCCCCTCTTGGACCACACATCTCCCAGCTCCTGCCCGCAGCTGCCTCCTCCTGGATGGCCCACAGGAGTGGTTGTGTGACTTACAACAGATAAATGTGGTCAGATTTGAATATTTGTTCAGTTTTTATTCTTGGTGGATTCTGTGACCCCATAGACTCCCAGCTTCCATCTGAACTTGGAGCAGGGAGTATCAGAAGTCTCACAAGGGTCTCAAGACAACCAGTGCAAAGCGTTTGTGTTTGGACCAGATTGACATCCATGTAAACCTTTGGTAAGGAAGCTCTCACTGCTCCCTTAGCATCCAACCAACAATGCCTGCTAGCTTCGTGGAATATTCTGGTGATTTAGGATAATATAAAGTATTTCAGAGGAACGTCAGGAGCTGTTGCACAGAGCAATCCTCAGACTTGGATCTGAATGAGAAGAAATTGCATCCTCTGCAAGGCGTGCTCATGTTTCTCCCTTTGGAGTTAGGGGACAGGGAATGAGAATAGGTAACTTGTTTACAAGGTTTTCTTCTCTTTCAACTCTCTGAGCAATTTATGCCACCTTTTTTCATGGGAGATGCTGAGACAGACTTGCCAGCTCGAGTTGAAAGATAAAATAAAACAGATGAAGGGGGTGGAGGGGGGAAAGCGTTCCAGTTTTCTTTTTTTTTTCAGTTCTGTACAATGATATAAAAAGTGGGTTATGAACTAAAATATTGAATCACAATTCTTCAGGCAGTTTTATACTTAAATCATAGTCTTGTCAAGTCTGTGTTTGATATGGTTTAATTAATGTTTCCCTTATGTTGCGTTTGATTTTGATGTGTGTGTGATAGATTCACACAACCTCAGGTGATCAAAACCAGGCATTTGTCAGTGTCAGAGCCTGTGCTAAAGTCTCGGTTGGCTCCGTGCACACCCTGGATGAGGAAGGTGGCAATGGGTTATTAGAGGAACGTGAAGCAGCTATTAAGAAATCACCTACAGTAAATGAAGCCAATCCTGTTTTCATTAGGCTGCACAAAAACCAGGATCAAATGAGTTTGGCAAGGGAAGTCAAACTGAGTATGACGTGCCCCGCAACGCGGCAGAGGGCTCTTCACAGCCTGTAGCTTTGCATTTGTTAGAGAGGTTTGCTCACTCTTCCAGTGCAAAATCCTCATTTTCAGCAATCACCAGCTGAAGGTCCTTGTTTTTAGTGAGACAATATTTGCAAACACCTTTATTATTTGAGACAATCCAAAAGGAAGGAAAGGAGACGGAGCATGTAATTGTGCTCTTAGGGCTGGTGGTGGGATGCTGTTTACTGCACAAGTAGTTAGGAAGGAAGCTCAGAAGTCTTGTGGTTGGGATTTGCTCACAGATGGAACTGGCAGTGACAGCAGAGCCTGGGATCAGCTTCAGCCAGCAATGACTCTTTTTCTCCTGTTTCCCTGGGTAATCTCCTCAATCACTTAGGATGCACTGTGGTATGTCACCTTCCGCTCCTGGCTCGCTCCTTGTGATGTTTCAAGCATCCTCAATGCTCTTAATTTCCTTAAGTGTTAAGGAAAGTAATACCTGGTATCTGTAAGGTAGTGCTTGATGGGATAAAGTGCTTTGATAAGCTCTTAATTATAAGGATTCTTATAATTTGTTGACTTCCCTTCCCAGCAATAGTGAGATGTTTCTACCATGAGGCCTCAGCACTGTCATTTGACATAATTCTGCTGATTTCATTAACTTTCACTGATTTTTTTTTCCGCAAGTCGATCACAATGATTGATTGACTGGGAAAATAGGTTTTATCATCCTTAGTCTCCAAATTGAATAGTTGTAGCAGCTGGATTAGGTTAATCCTGGCAGTATCCGCCTTTGGCTGATTTCCGCTGCTCAACGGAGCCGCCCCCTCTGTCCCCCTCTGCGCCCCTGCGAATTACAGGATTAAGAGAAGAGGTGCTTAAGCTTAGCCCTTGATTGGCACGTGTTTATGCAAATTGTGAAGGAAAGTGTGAGATTCCTGCAATCTAGCTGGAATATTGGAGACGTCTTCAACGTGAGAGCACAGCAAAACCAGCAACGCACGGTGAAAGCAAGGCCCACTTACAGGAAATTCATGATCTTAAGCCCGTTTTCAACCCCTGAAATCTTGTAGCCTTGAGATCCGTGTGCCCCTTGAGCAGCTGCAGGGAAGGGAGTGTGTTCTGAACAGGCAGGAGGCAGTAACTCGTGTGAAGTGTCTGACTGACAGATAAACCCTCTCGTTTCCACACAGACATGGAAGGTGAAGGAACAAAATGGCTCTGTCGTCTACCATGGGCTGCAAGGGAGACTCAGTGTGTGATTAAATAATGGATAAAGTAGCATTGCAAATGATAATGTTATATTGTAAATAATTCCATTTGTTTACCCTGATATGGCATTGAAGTTCATCTTCCTTGGAGACTTCTCTGACTTTTGATGCTGTTTTGCTTTGCATATGCTTGATTCTTTTTTTTTTTTTTTTTTCTTTCTTGCTTTCCACAGAACCTTCATAAAGGTTCAGGAACTGACAGGATAAGTGAATAATTCACAGCAAACAATTTTTTGGATGAATTTAACATCTTTATTTCTGTAAAAATAGCCCTACACACATTCTGTATGTTCTGCACTAATTAATTGTTGATTCAGTTTTAAGTATGAATTCCCCTCAAAACACCACCAATCCTTCTATTTTTAGGAATAGCATATAAATTCTACTCTGGAAATAGCTGGGTTTAGAAATTAGTTTATTTGTGACTGGAGAAATGTGTATTGCTTTTGTTTCCTGCATGGATGGCTACGGTATTGCCACTGGTACAAATATGTCCCAACATAATATTTGTCAATGTGAATCTCAATTTTTAAGTTCATTTTTAAATTCATATTTAAACTACTGAAGTTTGATCTCTCAAACGCTTTAGAAAGGGAACACAAGGCAATCAAAATATATCTTTCATGTTTTCCTCTAGAGAAATCATATGGAGAAATATATTTTAAAGAAGAAATAGTGCAATTACTATTAGTATTATTTGCATGACTTCTACCTTGGAAAGCAGTGGTTTGGTTTTTTTTTTGAGGTGACTGCCGCATAAAAATACAACATTATTCTTTCAGTGCATGAAGGGTGTGGGCATGTATGTTGTGGTTGTAGATCCAAGCTAATGTTTACCCCTGAATATTAATCCAAGGACTGGAATTTACTGCATGTAGTGGATGTTCAGTGATGCAATGCATTTTAGTGGGAAGTATCTCAGAAATCCCTTTTAACTTACTGTAGGTATCTCTGTATCTATCTGTGTGAATCTGAAAGATGTAAAGTCAGGTCAAAATACCTGATCTACCTCCAGACAGTGCCACTGGTCAAACAGCAGCTGCTTCACTTCAGCTGTCTGACAAACTGGGGTAATGACACCTGAATGAAGCTCCGTGAGATCCGTGGGTGGGAAGTGCTGAAGTAAAAACATTGCTGTATAAAATTCAGAACTTTTATCTCTGCACAGAGACTCGGGGCACGTATTTGATTAAGTACCTCTGCCATGACTAAAACAGAGACCTGAGGTTTCTGTTTTGGTTTTTTTTGGGTTTTTTTTTAGGTGCCACCAGAAAATGCATATCCTACCTGAGAAAGCCAGGAGTTTCCTAAAGTCATAAAAAAGAAAGAAAAAAAATCCCCAAGTGGTAATGAGGGATGCCGAGAAGACAAATCAAACCTCTCTTTTGGGCAGAGCCAAAAGTTTGTGAGATGTTTGCATTGATGCTCACCTGGAAGTTCTGTGTTTGGAAGTTTTGAAGGTTTGGGGGAGAACTGAAGTACACCAGAGAGATGGTTTTGGTTTCCTCAGAGGAATTTTGGGCTGAGTAGATGCTACGATCTGAGCTGTTCTCAGACACATCTCGTGGGGCTTTGAGCAACCTGACCTCGGGAGAGGCATCCCCGCCCATGGCAGGGGGTGCAATGAGGACATCTCCAAGGTCCCTTCCAACCCGAACCGTCCTGGGGCTCTGCGATTCTGTGAAGCTGTGTACTTCCTGCAGCTCTGATGCCTTTGGAATTCCTGGCTCCGGAGCCCTTCCATGGCATCGCAGGCGGTGCTTTGATTCCAAGCCTAGAAGGATGAGACTTGTGTAAAGAGCTGCTAATTTGCTCTGCTTTGAGTACACGGGCTGGAGCCTCCACACGCACGGAGACCTCAGTATCAACGTCAAGATGTGAAGGCAGAAGTAGTTTTTTGTTCGTGTTCCATTCCTGTATGAAACTTTTTGAGTAACAATTAAAGGAGGGCTCTGAGATGAGCTGAATAGTGGTGAAACAAAGGTACCCGCAGCGTGCTGCTGCTTCCCTGTTGTCTTAGAGCAGCGTCTGCTGTAGCTGCTGGGTACTGTGGCAGGGAAATCTCCTCCTCATTTCCATTTCAAACTCTGCCTGCTCTGAGATGAGGATAATCAGTCCCTCACTGCAGTTGTGCACTGCAGCATCTTCGCCTCCTGCTCCCTCTCCCGGGGCTCGCTCCTTTGCTGGCCCAGCTGTTCGTGGCACTCTGCTTCCCAGCGGACTCCGAGGCACTGGAGCTCCGCGGCTCCGTGGGAGCTCTCCAGCGCGCTCGCATTCACGGGCACTTATGTGGCTTTTCTGCTCACACATCTGCGCTTAAGGAATGGAAATTAATGTCACTTGCATAGAGATCTCTTTCAGTGATCTTTCGCAAGCATCCTCCGTACTGTATCTCTTTGTTTGGATGGGATTGCAGAGGAGGATTTGTACATCCATGCTCTTGGTGCATCATTAATGCCCTTTCTAGGAGAGCTGAGAGCATTCCCAAAGCCCAGGGAGGCGATCATACCAACAGCCAGCTCTTCAACCCAGCTGATTGTCCTGTCTAATCTTTGGCAAGCATTTTTGCTAAAAGCCAGGAGGAATCTGTACTGGAGTTGGAACTAAACCCCAACCTCTCACATCCCACTCGGCATCGGGATCACAAGCCCACAACTGTGGCTTTATTCATCGTTATGTGAACCTGGCAGATCTTCTACCAAACTCTGCTCTCCAAAATCGGGCAAGAAGACATCAGGAAGGAAACTATGGGTGTCTAGAACTCAGAGACAGCATAACTTAACATCAGGAAGGTGCAGAGCCTAAGATTTGACATACATTTTTGCCAAGAGCTGTATCCCTCACATGGATGTGATGGGTGGGAACAGACTGGGCTGACAGACTGCAGGTTCAGTGCTGTTTTAGAGGTCTGGTTCCTCTTGCCATCCTCACCCAAACCCCAGGAAAGAAAGTGAATGGAAGAAACTCAGTGTTAGAAGGGCAGCCAGGGTACATCTCAATCACATAATCAATAGGATATTTGACAGCTTTATTCATCTTTTATCACCCACAAGTTAAGGGTAACAAAATGTCCAAGGCAGCCATTACCAAACAGCTCAGGGTTTGCATCAAAGAAGCCCATTAAGCAGGAAGAGCTGTTACTCCTGCAATAAATATATGACACAGGAGAGCAGGTAAGAGATTGGGGCCAGGAAAAGTGGTTTAGTCAAATGTGTCAGGTCACAGTGACAAAAGGTTAACAGCCTGTCACATGGCACATGCCCACAGCCACCGAGTTTGTAACACCTCCAACAAGGCTCCCTCTGCCATGAGGTACAATAACCACAGATGCCTTAATGATCTTACATTTGAAGGAATATGTAAAGCAGCTTAAGTCTCATTCTCTAGCTATTACAAGCTTGATCTCCTAGAATTAGGCAGAAACTTTAATCGCTGTCTCACTGCTGTGGTTTGCGAGCTCACGCGTGAATTTCTTCCTTGCCAGGGATTAATTTTGCTGTTTGGTGACATCCCATTGAAAGAGTGGATAAGGAAGAGCAAGAAGTGTATCTATGCACAGACTGTAATTCTCCTTCCTGAGCACTGCCCAGCAGGCCAGGCACCTATTGACAGAGCTGGCTTAGGTCAGAGCTTGCCAGAGGAACACTTAATATCCATCCGTGAGCAGCAAGGCAAGTTGGATCTGCTGTGGCTGTAAGCTCTCTCAAAAGAATTTCTGCCTTCAAAGTCCGTTTTCAAGCATCAGGAGCAGACACCTTCCTGCACAGGGGAACGAACAGCCAGGAATGAACCTCTCGTGGGATAGCCAGGCAGAATCCCAAGCCAGCATGGGAAGGAAGGGCGATGCCACATCCCACTGGGCCCAGAACGGCTCTTGGTGCCTTCACTGGATGTGGGGGACCAGCCTCTGCTGGCCCAGCGCCCGTGAACGTCGCCAGCTGCCGCCTGTTGCCCGGTCGCGGCTGGGCAGGGAGGGCGCTGCCCCGCCGGGCCGAGGGCTCAGGTGTCCCATTTCCCACGGGCAGCCGGTGGCTGCAGCCCCCCTGGCCGTGAAGCCGGGAGCGATGGCCGGCACAGCCCCGCGGCCCCCGCCTCGGCGCTGGAAGGGCTTCCTCAGCTGCCTGCCGCAGGAGGGACGGGCTCAAGGCAGAGCCGGCAGCCGGGCGATGGTGAGAGGTGCTGCCGGGGGCCGGTGGGGTTTCAGCGGGAGGGCAGCGGGTTGGAAGCCGGGTCCCCTCGCGGGGGGCGAGTGAAGGAGTCCGGGGCTGGAGCTGCCGGAGGGGGGTCCCCGCCGGGCGCCGCCCCTTGCCCGCGGCCCGGGCGGGGCGGGGGGGCTCCCGCTCGCCGCNGGAGTTGAGCGCAAAGTTTTTCCGCCGGGAGGGAGGCGCTGGCGCGGCGGAGCCGGCGAGGAGGCGGGGAGGGATGCTCGGGCAGCGCGGTGCCGCCTCGTCTGCCGGCCAGCGCTGCGCGGCTGGGACGTGCGAGCGGGGATGCGAGCGGCGGCTCGCCCGCAGGAGCCGCGCTTCGGGGCCGTGCGCGGGGATTTAACACTTCCAGAGCCGGGCACGGGCAACTTAGAGCCGTAGTGAGCATCTCCGGGCCGTGCTGGGAATGAACGTGAGACACCGCTTCCTTTTCATTTGTGTGTGTGTGTCTGTGTGTGTGAGACTCTCGAGCAGGGTTTTCTCGCCATCCACCTCTGCGTGCCAGCCGGGAAGGGGCAACTTGAACCAGCTGTCCCCTCTTGGTTTAATATTTACAGCCCGAATAAATATTTTGTTGCCCTTCTACCTTTCTCTCGACGCCTTCTTGTAGTGTAGATGATTAATCAGGGAGGTTAGTGGCCAATTAGGCATAACCTTGTAGAAAAATAATTATGTGAGGATATATGGGGTTTAACTAGTGATGTGATACAGAATACACCCAGATCTTGGTAGCTGCTTCCCCATGTGTGCAAATTCAGTGTGTTCTTGGTTTTGAATGGAAATGAAAGTGTAATGACAAATATGTTACTTCCAGGGGAAGACTATTATTTCCCTTGCCAGTGAAATATGTAGTAGCTTCAAAGTGAAATGTGCATGTCTGGGGATATAGAGAGGGGTTCTGTTTTTCTGGTCAGTCGCTAAATGTTTTTCTCCCTTTTAAATATGGTCTTTCTAGTGGTGCTGGCTGCTTTGAATGTTTGGTTTGCAGAATGAATTTCATTTCAGTGCCCACGGAGTCTCGTGAGAAGAAGTGCACTGCTGTGTCTTCTGAGGCTGGTTGTTTTAACTGATCTTGTTAAATAATGCTATTATTAAATGATGGCAAATTGAAGCAAATGTGTTTTTCATTGCCCACAAGTTGTGTTTCTGAGCTAAATTTCTTTTTATGGCTGGAGAGGCTCTTGCACTGCAGTATTACAATACAGCCATATTAAAAAGGTCCTTGGAGCAAATAGCCCTCTAATGCTGCAGCTATGTTTTCAGTAGACTTCAGTAGTTCTGTGGGAAGTGATTACATTGGATTTGAGGAATCTGGGCTGGACTGATTGTGCTTTTTTAATTGTGTTGTTAAACTGCTTGTAGACGTTCATGTCAGTGGTAAATCTAAACAAGCAGATCTCCAAACCCAAGGCTTTATTTGTCAAGAATTTTTCTTTGCAACAGGTTTTTCTGCTTTTTTTTCCCCCTCTTCCTCCCTTCCTTCCTTCTCCCTTCAATTGGCAGAGTCTCCAGCTTTAATACCTTTCCTTTACCAAGCAGAGTGCAGTGGTAGATACCATCATTCTCCTCTGTGTATGGTTTCCTCTGTCTCTGATGCTGCAAGGAATGAAGGCAAGTAAGAGTAGAGATAAAAGGGAAAGAAGATTCCTGAGGCTGATGGTGTTGGCAAATTGATTAAGATTTGTGCTGAGGAACCCCACTAGGTTTTAGGTGGTTTCTTTGGGATGTCATGCTGAAAGCACAGGTCACCACCTGTCCTTCAGTGATTTCACACCAAATTCTCTGGTGTGTGCTTGGCAGGTGTGAAAAGCAGACATGGGACTAAGCTTCTAATGTCAATATTTGGTGCTAAAAAATTAATTTTGAGCTGAAGACAAGCAGGTTGGTTACTTCTCTTTAACTACAGCTCTTCATTACTGGTTTTTGTTTGCTCTAGTAAACAAACACATAGCTCTTAAAATTGAATTAAGTGTATAAACTGCTTGAACCAGAGAGGGGAGACAGACTAATAAATAAAGAATTAAGCTATTGTGCCACTGACTGGCTGATTACAGCTTTGGTCTGATCACTCAAGCAGTGCTCCAAGCAAGCTCTCCATGCCCAGCACTCTTTTTTCTGGATTGGAGGATGGGAGTGCTGGGGGTGACTGGGGGGTGACGCCTGCTTGACTGACAGACACTTATTGCAGAGTGGCACCCACTGCTCTGTAATTTTGCCTCTGAAATGATTTTCTCCAGAGAGCTGACAGAGAATTAAAATGTTTGTGGTCAGGTTTTTGGAAGGGTTCCTCAAGATGCAGAGAGGAGGATGGGGAAGTCCATCCATTTTCAGATCTTGCTAATCCCAAGCTTCTGTAGTTCCTGTAGTCATGCTAATTTTTATTGATTGTCGTGGCAGTGGCTGTTTCAGAGCACAGGAGTGCAAACGTTTCCACTCCACACAGGCTAATCTTAAAAAGAAGTCAAAGTGGGAAGGAAGGAGTGGCTGAGACATCTTACTCCAGTGTTTTCTTCAGGTTGTTCATGAAACCAAGGCAATGGATGAACAGTTGTACACTTTTGAAATTCAGTTTCGGGGGAGGACTAAATTTTCCATCCTGTGTTTGCTGTAAATGCCATATAATCTTGACACAACTTATCATAAGGATGCAAACCTCAAAGTTCTCCAGCTCAAGCCCATTTCTCCTCTGGAGCAAAACCATGGGAACAGAGGAGCCTGTGGTGGAGGATGGTGCCATTTCCCATGTTGATGTCAGCTGTGTGCAAAAGGAGCTGAGCTGAGGTCAAGGCTGGTACCCAGAATGGCAGCAAATGAAAAAAATGTGTCAGTGATTTCTGGTGATCAGCTCTCCCCTTATCAAACTCAGGTGTGTGCTGCAGATCAGGAACATGGTCTGTGCTTCTTTAACCATCTGATGCTGACCTAAAATCCCTCTGCAGATCCATCTGTGCTCATCAGGTGAGCCTCAGTCATGCTGGTGCCTGGTATTCTCCCTCTGGTACCTTGAATTTCCTCACTCAGTTCCATACCCTTCTCTAGGCATGTTTGCTGCAGAAGTGGGATGCTGTTGGAGGCTTCCCATCCCCCTGTTCCAGCCACAGTTTGTCAAGAGAATTAAGCACGATGTTGCAGCCAGCCCAGTGTGGAGCTGACAAACAGGGGTCCCTTTACAGTGACACCTCCTACAAGGGAAAAAGGAGGAGGCTTAGGATATTTGAGAGAAAATCCCAGAATGGGTGTATTCCCTGTGTTCCCCATTTTTCTGACTGCAGCCTGTCTACAATTTCTCTCTCAGATTTTTAAGGATGTCCTTCTGCTTTCAGAGCTCTAAAGAAGGAATAGGTGCTGTATTTGTGGGTTTATGCCTAACCAGAGATGCAGGAGCAGGCTGGAAGTGAAAACAAGCCAATCTCAACTGCTGCTAAGAGCTCTTGGAGGGGGAATGAGAAGTATTCTTTTGAGTAACCTGGATAGCAGGTGGAAATGACCCTATACACCCTAGTGTCTATAAAACAGCGTGTTGGATAAAATGGTCCCATTACAGGAAGTGCAGAGGGCAAAAAACCTAAGCAGTCTTGACAATCATTTTGGGATTGTTCTGCAAGAAAATCAAAGGCTTGTCAGTTTTTGCTTTTATGCACATAAATCACCTTTGCTCCTCCTGTTTCATAAAATGCACTGGGTCAGGACTTTTCTTGCCTCTACACTATTGTGAGTATTTACAGTGGAATACACATAGCACACAACAGGAGATTCATATTTCACAGCAATTTCATTTTTCATCAGTATGCCAAGTTAAAGAACCTCCAACTTCCCTTTAAAATAGCATGAAGATTTGCAAGCCAGTTAAAAGGAGTAAGAATACATTCTGATATTCCTGTTTTATAACCACAGATTGATGCATTACACAGCCAACTCCTTTGATTCTTCCAACATTTAAACATGAGTGACTTAGTGAAAAAACCACTATATGAATATTTACTCCTGTTTTAAAGTAGCAGAGCCCTACTGAAGTCAAAGCAAGTGCAGCTGGTTCCTCAAGCTGAGGATATGGTCCAGCAAAGGACTTTCCTAATTGGCAGGAGGCTGGTTTGGTACCATTCCTTGCAGGGCAATATTTTAGGAAAAAAAAGAAAAAAAAAAAATCTTACTAACATCAGAGGGATTTCTCATTTGTAAAGTTAAATGCTCCTCAGTGAGAGGTGAGGGGATTACTCCAGCTCAGAGAGTGTTTTCCCTGACTAATATATCCAAAATGTATGTTGGGATTGCCCAGCACTGATAATTCACACACCTCTGGAGTGGAATACAGCAGCCATTCCAGGCTGGAAACATTATGCAGGAGGGGTTTAGGGAAGAGAAATGAAGAAAAACTAATCCAATTGAAACTGCAAGGGGAATTTAGGAAGCAGAATGCAATTATCCGAGTTGGATATTGGCCAGGACGTGTTAGTTAACATTTTTGCTCTTGTGGGAATTTTCATGGGGTCTTTAATGACAATGAATGGTCAGGGCTCTATTTTACATCTCATTTGAAAGCCTGAGCATTCCCTTCTTCATGAGGATGAGGTGAATGCTTTGCCTTCCTTCAAGATGAGTTGCTTTAGTCAATCTGCTTTCCTCCCACAGGGCTGGGGCTCTCTGGGCACACCTGCCTGGCAATTCCACCTGGCCACGGGTTTTCTCCACCCTGAGCTGCTGAGTCAGAAGGAAATCCCAATACCCAGCATTGCACATCAAAGCCCAATTCCAATTTAAAAGGTCTTCAGGTGGAGAAGATTCCCTACAGTTCAACTGGCCATGGCATAGAATCACAGAGTGGTTTGGGTTGGGAGGGACCTTAAAGATCAACTCATGCCAGCCTCCTGCCATGGGCATAATTCCCTCCTTCCCTGAGCACCAGGCTGCCAGGTTTCTTCCCTGTTTTGAGGACTAATGGATGGAGGAATCATCTGGCAATAATAAATGTGATAAATCTTATTGAAGCTGGCATTCCAGGAGAAAGGAGTTGATGCATAAAATATTTTCTTCTCTATAATCATGATTTTCCATTTAGCTATTGAAACATGAATCCTTTTTGAAGCAAACAAGCAAACTTCTCTGTAAAAAAAATGTCTGGTTACAAATGTGTTTTTGTATTAGTGCTTTTTGGTATTCAGGCAAGGAAAACAGTAGGATGGCAGCTTGCTTCTCAGGGGGAGAAGGGGCTTCCTCTTCTTTTGGAGGTTCAGGGATGGCGTGTTTGGTGTGATTCAGTCAAATATCATTCTGGGAACTCGAAGGATTGCTCTGTGTCCATTGAGTTACCTTTTAATCTGTTTATCAACCTGCTTGCAGACTATCTTAGAGGTCATGAAGCAGTGGCAGATGCTGGGAGACAAAATTAGATATGCATCCAGACTTTACTGTATAATTTTGTTAACAAAAAGAGCAATGTAGTAGCAGATACTTTTTTTTTCCTTTATTTTTCTACTGGAAAACACATCCAGAGATTTTCTTTTACTGCAAAATCCAATATAGGTAGGCTGTGCTTCTAACCCACACATGCCACTGATACTCATGTGTAACACAAAAAATTAAAGATAACAGGGTCAATACTCTCCTTGTAGCAAATATTTTTGCTGTTTATATAGGAATTTCCCCCAAAACTCTCATGGTAACATCAATGTCAGTAATCTAAAATGCTGTTTCAAAATTGCTCAAAATATTCAAGTGATACATTTTGTATCCAAGGATTTTTCTTTCTACATTTTTGTGTCTTTTTGCACAGTTTAGGTTGTTTTGTGGTCTATGGAATGATGGGTAAAGCCAATATCTACATCCACTCATCCTGAATTTCTGGCTAAAATTAAAGAGCTAGCCACTCTGACCTGGTGCATTTCCTACAGAATTTGTGGGATTTCACAGGGGTGAGTGCTGGGGAGAGTCTCACCACTCTGTTACTGTCAGACTTGCTTTAACTTACAGGTGCATCTTAATTCTGCTCATCTCCTCTCAGGTTGTGACTCAAAAGCCCAACTCTGAGCTTTTCAAGAATGTTCAGAACATGTGGAATATAATGTTAAGGGTCAAAAGGAATCATGATTATTGTCCAAAAGCCTCAGAGGGAACCACTTTTTCTCATCTTTTAAAATAACAATGTCTTTGGTCCAAGGCTCCCTGGATAGCTGTGTAAGGCTGGGTTTGTCCCTCATAAACAAGGTGAACGTGCTTAGGCACCCCCCATGTAAATAAAGTGCCCATTCCATCTGCCTCTTGTAGCTTGACCCACAAAACCACAACAAATGTTTCCACTGCATGAAAGAATTTGATGAATATATTATGTTGGCCAGGTGTAAAGCTGTGATCTGTGACATTTCATGCCTCATGTGGGCATTGTGCTGTCATGTGGCACAGAGGGCTGCATTAATAGAGTCTTTGGGGATAAAGAGAGACAATATGGACAGAAGCTGTTGTTAGGCAAAATAAATTATAGAGTAGCTCATCCAGTGTGAGAAGGATTGGGAGTGATGTAGTTTCAAACATTGTTTTTTCAGTAATTGTGCTGTTTGAATTGTGACCCACTTTAATAACATTCTATCGTTTTTAATATTTCTTTATTCATTACATTTTATACACACTCAGGTGGTTTACTGCAAGCTGTGTGGAAATTACAATGAAGGTCAAGTGCTCTCTGTGAGGATAACTTATTACTGAAAATATTAACTGTTGTCATTACTGTTTTCCAACATGAAATTTTATTTGTCTGGTGAATGAAGAGATGATGTTGGGCTTGTGTTAAAGTGTGTGATTACTGTCAATAGACCAAAGTCCCTCCAGTCACAGTTTTGAGATGTGCATGATCACTGAACAAGCCTCACTTTAAATTGCTTTATTTTCCCCTACACTCTTAAGCTGGTACAGGCCCTTATGAGAAACATCTTTGAGATTAGGACTGGTTTATATAGATTTAACTTTTAGAAGCCTTCAGTAAGCTGAGGCTAAACTGAGATTTGCAACTTTACTATTGAAATAACCATGCCTTTACTTGGCTTTGCAGCCCTTCAAATGAGCTTAAATTCATGCTTTAAATTATATTAGTTCAGTATTTTTCATGTGGAAAAGGCTTTGGCCCACTGGGGCTCTGTGTAAAGGTGGAGTAAAGCCTTAGTTAGGGTTGAGAGCAGGCTGTCCATGGCCAGGGCTGGGGTCAGTTAAATCACAGGTGCTCCATAGTGGTTTTCCATCAAAAAGACCTTCCAAGAGTTGCCCTGCAGTTAGTGGATGTGTAATTGTGAATTTTCACTGAGAGTTTGGAAAAATGGAATCTGGACATCACCTTCTCAAATCATAATCCCACTTTGGTAGAGGAAATATATTACTTTTCTTGGAGCCATGGAAATCCATGGGAAAAAAGGGAAGCCTTGGAGCATCCCTGCTGTCCTCACAAAACCTGGCACATGTGGGATACCAGTGCATCATTCCTTACACATTATTGAAATAGAATCATTTTTTGTAAAGGTCAGCTGTCCATTGTGTCTGAAGTGCTTCAGTTTTTATTATGCAGATTTGAGGTTCCTTTAGGAATCAAATCTAAAAGGGGCAGAATGCAGACAGAAGAGTTGCAGTGCATGTTCACCCTTTTGGCCGTGGCAGCAGATCAGGGATTGAAGCTTTACCAGCTTTCTCATTGCATTACCAAAATCCTTGCCTGCTGGTTTGATGTGATGGACTTAGAGGTTTCCCTGGTCCAAGGCCAGGGACATCTCAATTTGTAAGGCATGTGTATCTAATTTTCCTTCTGAGCTATGTCAGTTGAATTCTCTGCAGTTGTGTCTTCTAAGTATAATCTGGAAGAAAAATAGAGTAGGTAGGTAAATTTTCTGGACTGTTGAAGTTTCTGGACTGCTGTGCTGGGTTTGGGTTGGACAGGTAAGTTAGGAAGGCAAGAACAGTTTCAGGGAAACAAAAATGAGAGATTTTTAGCTGAATGTCTGTTTTCTGGGTGCAACTTTTCTCCACTAGACAAAGCTTTCATGTCAGCCCAGCATAAGAAAGGAACAGGAGAAGGTTAGCCCAGGAAAGAGAGGACTTCTGATAGACTTATTAAACCCCTCTGGAGAACTGAATAAGGAATTGTCTTTTCCATTTAATGAAGTCACCCAGCGTGAGCAGGCAGCTCACAAGTAGGACACCTCAGGTGATGTTCTGTAGGAAAGCTCAGTGCCTTGGGATGCTGAGGGTGCTAAAACCTAACACAGACCAAACAGTCTCCTGGAAGAGTTTGTGGTGGAACTGAGGACCCACACTGGGGTGACACTGCTGCTGGCATAGACGTGCCAGGCTCACAGACGTGTTCTGCTGAATTATCTCAAGATGTGTGTGCTCTTGGTGCCTGCCAGGGAGCCAAGGCTGCTGCACACGGGGCCAGCTGGGCCTCTGCTCCCAGCCAGAAGGGATTTCTTACACGGAGGTGAGGAGCTCAGCCAAGAGCCAGTGTGGAGCAGTTCATCTCTCCCCTGCTGTCACCCAGGTTTCTCTTGAGTCAAAGCTGTTTGAGTGTGGGACACAGCAGAAGTTGCTTCTAGGAGACAGGCAGCAGTGTTGGAGGAGAGCTGTTATCTTCTAGCAAGGCACCCAGTGTTGCAAAGGTGTGGAAAACTCAAGTAGTTGGTTGTGCAGGTGATTTATTTTGCTGTAGTTTTAAGCAGTGACGTTGGTTTAAGGCCTGTTATTTCCCTGACTCAGTGATAGGTGCTCTACCCTTGGTGTTTGACAGTGTAATGATCTCTGCTGGAGCTGCTTGTTCTTACCCAATCCTTGTGTTGGATATGTCTGTATCCATCTGCCCCTGGCTCTAAAGCTTGTAAAGGGAACCAGCAGAATTTTAAATGTATATATTAAAAAACCAAAAAAAGTTTAGAAACCATTAGATTCCATTTAGGTCATGTTTGAAGCTTTGTTCCAGGCTCAAAGTATGGAAACTCCATTTTTTATTGGAAGTGGAGAACCTTGGGTAATTGCTTGACATGAGGAATTAGGGCTTAAGAAGAACACTAAATATCATGAGACTTGTGATAAAATCTTAAGCACTGTATAAGCCACTGAGGGCTGCCAGATTGTAATTAGGTCTGATCATTATCAGCTTGAGCCAGATTTGCACAGGTTGCTGAGACATGGAAGGCCACGTGCCCCATTACCAGTTCCATCATGATGGTGATATGGGCTGACTGGGCATTTTCTTTATTTCCTTTGCATTTTTGCCTCTTTCCTTCACAGGTTACTTTGCACAAGCTCAGGTTATCTCGTGCCCAACCACCAGGAATTCCTACCCAGTGAAGAAATGATCTGGGCTGAACATCACTGTTGTTCCTGTAGGTTATGGTTTCCCCAATTCTTTCTAATTCTGGAGATTGAGGAAGTAGTTTTAATTCTGAATGGTTGTTTTTGAAATAGTTCTTTTTCTGTGGAAATGCTTGTCTGTTTTGGTAACTTTTTGTAAGCAAGTCTTGAAGCAATATAATATTAATCTTAATATTAAAGTAAGAATATCACCTATGCAGGGCCCTAGGGTATGTTTCTTAGTGGTAGGACCTGGAATAGAGTTTGTTAATAATTCCACTTATTACAGACTCTGTTGCCTTCAGATTACCATTTCAAGTGCAAATACACAGTGGAGATTACACATGGCAACATTTAAAAAGCAAAGTTCAGATGCTGTAATTGCACAATGGAGTCGCTTGGAATTATTTAATAAAAGAGGCATACAAAAAGGTTCCTTGCTCTAATTTCATTAATAATGTATTTTGCATTTGGCTGGAGACATTTGCCTGGCAGCTTTTCTTTCAGGGTATTGAGGGACAAAGCAGTGACCCACGAAGGTTTCCTCATTGGGGTCAGGCTGTACCTCATGGCTGCTAAGAGTGGCAAGGAGATCCCAGAGCCCTGATTTCCAATATACAAACTAGGGAATGGAATAGCATTTTTTTAGCTGCCAGCAAATAGCAACAGAGATGGGAGAAATTGTGATTTATGAAGGAAAATGACATGTCCATTGAAGCTGGTTAATTTGATATGTATCCTGATTTATTTTCCCCGTTTGCTGAAGAAGCAGTATGGACACACACGCCAAAGACTTCCACAGGAGCAGTTTATGCCACAGCAGCCTCTTCTGCCAGGGAGATTTCTCTTCTGGTTGCAAACATAACATTTTACCTTGCAGATGTCAGTGCTGGCTCTCTGGTTCTGCTCACCTTTGCTTCCCCTGCAGCTCCCAGCCCTGACTGTGCTCCCAGCCCTGCAGTTGCCTGGCTAACTCACTTTCTGCCTCATTTACTTCCCAATGACTGCTGAACTCCGTTCCTAAATTCAGGACCAGCCCACCTTTGTGGCTGGCTGCTCAGTTTGCTGCAGTGGCAGCGTGTTTAGTGGCTTCTCTTTGAAAATGTTCCAGGCACACCTCTTTGGAATTGTGGAGCTGGGTTTCATTACCTTCACCAGGAGGAGGGAATGAACACTGGGGGAAAAAGATCCCACTGAGGGCCCTGTGAGGAATTCCAGCTGAGTGATTCAGCAGGGTGGAGCTGGTGCCAGGGGTTGTGTGTGTTGGCTCCCCACTGTGTGCTTTCCTAAGGAAAGCAGAAGTTCCTGGTTACCTGATCCATCCTGAACATCTCTGACACATACCAGGCCAAGCCACTTGTGTTGTTGGTCCTTTGCACTTGAAGAAGTGAATGCCAAGGTTTTGGAGAGGTTTAAATATTTTTTCACTGAGAAAAGGCATTCTTTTGAGTAAACCTAAGGCAACTTGAGATCTCTGTCTTGGAGTTCTGAGCTCTTGTCAGTTTGGTGCTCACAGTGACAGAAACACACGTTGGGGTGTGAGCTGTGAGTGCTGCTCCCCATCAGTTGTTTTTTCTCTGTACAAAGTGATGTATTCAGTTCTTGGTGGCTCCCAAGGGAGAGTCTTGGAGTGATTCCCTTCTCACAGCTACATCTGCATCTTTGTGGGCCCTCACTGGTCTGATTCTAAGTCCAGATGAACAAGTGTGAGTCTGGGGTTTTTTAGTTTCTTTTGTTCAGATTCTGCTCAGTCTGAGCTGAGTCTTTTTTTAATGGACACTTGTATGGACTGATGGTGGCTTTTTTTCCCATGTGGTTGTTTCTAAGATCTTTCTTCCATCATATTTAAGGCTCTTTTTAAAACCTTGGGTGGGTGTATCCAGATTCCATTGCACTTCAGGGACAGCACTGTGATTGCCCACCTTGTGCACTGTCTTAACCAAAAACCCCCTCTTTCATGTTTTATATCTCCTATTGTTTTTATCAATTTCCCCACCTGTTTAAAAGTTCTATGTCTGACTTCAGGATCCCAGTTTCTTAAATGCTGGAAAGTAGGTGATATTTTTGCTTTGAAGACCTCTAAGTACCATACTAAGAGCACAGAACAAAATCCTATATAAACTCAAGTAGTTTTTCCTTAATTCCTTAGCTAATTGGGGCAACTAATAAAGTAAAATTGGGGCTGAGACATGGTGTTCATGTGCTTTGCTGTGTTCTGTGGACATCTGATTTGTAATTGCAATTTTGTAGGTGGGGTATTATTTTG
Source organism: Promerops cafer (assembly GCA_013398275.1). Taxonomy (NCBI): domain Eukaryota; kingdom Metazoa; phylum Chordata; class Aves; order Passeriformes; family Nectariniidae; genus Promerops; species Promerops cafer. The sequence continues at coordinate 1,531,381 of VZSE01002451.1, read as the reverse complement.
GAGCTCAGCATAGGAGCAGGAGAGCTGCTTGTGATTCTGTTGGAGGATGGGAGAGACAACAGAACGAGGCAGAAATCTTATTTTTTTGGTGCTTTTCTCTTGGAGAAAAGAGGCTGAATCTGAGAGCCTTGGCACCGCTCCTTAGCAGAGGAGCTTGCAGTGATGCTGCAGTTTTGTTGGTGCCACTGCAGACACAAAGGCTAAAACAAATCAAACTGAGCTGAGAGGAGCAGATGGGGCAAGTGAGAAGTTGGGAAATCATTCAAAGTGTTAGACACCGAGCGATTTCAATTTTCCCGAGACAAGTGGGTGCTGTGGCACAACATGGCTCTTTTTGACACAACACACGTGAGACAATTTTGGAATAAAAGCTGCATCAGGTGTTCTGTTTCCAAATTTCCCTGCCTGAGGGGGAGAGTTTGCATTTGGCAAGGATAGCTGCAAGGGGGGGTGGGGTGGTGAAAACAAGCTCATCATGAATCCTTTCAGGTGTTTTGTTGACTGCTCTGAGCAGAGTGTGTATAACAAATGAGCAAAGTGCCTCCATCTGAGGCAAAAATGAAATTTATAGGGGTATCACAAGGCAGTGGGTGTCAAAGAAATTGGACAGATACCTTCTTCTAGAAATGTTATCTTGATTTTAATGTTCTCCTTAAAGGATACAGTTTTCCCCCATGGCGTGGCAATAAGCAAAAGAATAAACCCCTCAATTTGATAAATATGAATATTAGAAATTTTGGCATCATCAGTAATGAATCCACAGAAATTCCTTGGAATGTATGACCGGTATCCCTCTGTAACACTCTTCCTCTGTTAAGAGTCCCCTTTAAAAGGTTTGGTTTCTTTTAATAGTGTGAAAATGAGATACAAAGAGTTCTGGTCTCACCTGATAATTGTGGCCCAAACACGATTTTGCAGTATTTACTGTTTATAATAAACAAATAGACTGTAGATAATTCCTGCTTTAAAAGCTGTAGGCCACAGAAAAGTTGGGTGTAGTAAAAGTGTGTATGATAAGGAATAGTTCCAGCAGAAAGAAAAGGGACTTAAATAGCACTTGGATTCTTTCCATCCACCCTACAAAGAAGAAAATTGGTTTGCAGGAAATATAGGTCATGGCAGTGTTCTGGCATCTTGATGTTGCTGTTTTGTAAGTACACTGGATTGCTGGCAGCACAATTTGGGACTCCCATTAGAGCTGCTCTTTGCTGTCAGGCTCACAGGCCATTTAATATCCCTTATCTGATCTAATGCACTCCTCACACAGACAAAGAAAATTTAAAAGATGTTGTGAGTTTGGGGCATTTCTGTTTGTGTGTGGGTTTTTAAATACTTTTAGTATTTTTTTTCTTTAAACGTGTTACTGAAAGCCAATTTGGAGTCTCTGCCTGTTGGTGCATCCAAAAGTCAGTTGCTTCAGTAAGAACCCAAGGATCAAGGATGCTCCATGAAGGAGGCATTGAAGGGAGATTTTTCTCCCTTCTCCTTGATAAAACACAGAAGAAAATTAAACCTTGCATTATTGTGCCACGTGGTTTTACAGATACCAGCTTATTATTGGAAAAAAGCCTTGGCTTTTTGAACATGGACTTTGATAATGGGATTAAGATAATTTCTTTGTGTTAGGAAAAGTATTAAAGGTAGCTGCATTCTGTGATTTAGGTGGTCTGTATTCTCCTCTGTGCCCAGCACCAGGTCTGGGTCAGCGGTGTTTGTAGGAACTGGGGAACAGACAGGATCTCAGTGGGGGACAGGAGGTGACACTGCTCCCTTCTGGGACATTGTGGCACTGAAACGTGAAGAAAGTCACGATTTTTCTGCTTAGCTCTGTACAACTGGCTGCTATGAATAGTAAGAGGCCAGGATGAAAACAGAAGTGTGGAAAGGAAATTTGTGTGAGGAATTGTAGGTAGCCTTCTCCTACCCCCCCCACAGTACTGCTGTAGTTTTAGGAGTTATGGTCTGTGTATAAACACCACACTTGCTAAAACTGCTTCGTCTTCACATATATTTTCTTTTCAACTGTTTTGTCTTGAATAAGACTGGAAGTTAATAAATCCATGAAATCAGATGAAATCATCATCTGTCTCGCCTCTCCCTCACCCTGTCCTGGGGTCACTTGTGGTTCCTGGGTTTGGTTTGGTGCAGGACTGTGGTTCCTGGGGTTTGGTTTGGTTTGGTTTGGTTTGGTTTGGTTTGGTTTGGTTTGGTGCAGACTGTGGTTCCTGGGGTTGGTTTGGTTTGGCTTGGGTTGGTTTGGTTTGGTTTGGTTTGGTTTGGATTGGGTTTGCTTGGTTTGGTTT